>OU898281.1:136898807-137498807 GCA_918026665.1 Diabrotica balteata
ATGGGTTCAGACTTTCTTAGACAAATTTCTGGATGTCTCTTTAGAAAGCCATAATACCATTATTTGCTTGTCATTTGTGTTTGAACATTAAAATTATGTTTCATAAGACTAGCATTCGCAAATGAAAAGTCTTCTTAGCTGGTTTCTGGCCAAACCATGAAGTCATTTCGCTATTTTTAAAAACTGCTCTATTAATTGTTTTTGTTGATCGAGGGAAAAGATGCAATGCTTCTCAACTTCGAATAGAATATTGTGGAATATTGAACCTCTTTCAGCTTCACGTATTTTACCACTATTTTTTACGTCAAGTCTAGATCCGTGCTCATAGTTTCAGCATACCAGGATGCCTTTGTGATGTTTCGTTGATATTTTGGCATCCGGAAAATAATGGCTTTTTCCAATAAAACATGTTATATAAACATTTAACTTATTTTAATATTTTAATAAGGATGACTTTATTGAAAAATCTATATTCAATTTCATTGCATCTTACAAAATGTCTTTATATACCTTGTCGGCTAATGGTGCGCAATCCGCAAATTGATAAAAACAAAAAAGAATTGGGCACAACTAAATATACCAGTGTCTAAAATGGTAAATAAATAACGTGTATATGTACTTTTTAAACTTAATGAAGAAAAAAACTTACCCCTTTTTTTCTAAGACACACAAACAATAACATAACAAGCGAAAGGATGTTAACGATAACTGCCAACCGGTAAAGTATCTCCCGACGTTCGTTCGTGTGGGACAGATCTGGCAGTTGCTAATAGATGGCGCGACAAATATCTCTGCCCTAATGTTGGTTGGGATGACAGAAGAAATTCTAAACATGATGGACGAAAGGAGAAAATACAGAGGTAAAAATGAAACAACATACAAGCAAATACACAAGAATATCAGAATAAAGATCCAGCAAGCCAAAGAAACCTGGCTAAGTGAAAGATGCCAAGAAATTGAAGAGTTGGAACAAAGAAATGATACTTTCAATCTACATAAAAATGTAAAAGAAGCCGCTGGAATATTTAAACAAACTCCTACGTCTTTCATCGAAGATAAACATGGGAACCCGCTACTGAACATAGAAGATCAAATAGGTAGATGGAGAGAATACGTGGAAGAGATGTTTCAAGACCGAGAGGGGACGAACATTTACATGCAGGAGGCATCGACTGGACCTTATATCACAAAGCAAGAAATTATCAAAGCGGCAAATCAGTTGAAGAACGGAAAAGCTGTTGGGGAAGATAATATCCCAATTGAAATAATAAAGATATTACTAGACGAACACATCGAAGTAATGGAAGATATATTTAACAAAATATACGAAACAGGCATAATACCAAATGATTGGCTGACATCGGTGTTTATACCACTACCAAAGAAGAGAAACTCCAAGAAATGTGAAGACCATAGGATTATTAGCCTGATGAATTATATGTTGAAGCTTTTCCTACGAGTAATACACAATAGAGTATACAATAAACTAGACGAACACACTGGTCAAACTCAGTTTGGTTTCAAGAATGGGTGCGGAACAAGAGAAGCACTTTTTTCAATACGTGTGCTAGTTGAAAGATGTAGAGATATCGATTCTGATGTATACTTTTGTTTTATAGACTTTCAGAAGGCGTTTGACCTTGTGAAACATGATAAACTAATAGATATTTTAAGGTCATGTAATATCGACGATAAAGACTTAGGGATCATTTCAAACCTCTACCAAGAACAAAAGGCTAAAATCAGAATAAAAAGCGAAACATCTGGAAAAATCAATATCGAGAAGGGAGTAAGACAGGGATGTGTCCTATCACCTTTGCTGTTCAATGTTTACTCTGAGAAGATATTTCAGAAAGCTTTGGAAGGCACCTCGGATGGTATAATTATAAACGGGCAATGTATAAATAACCTGCGATATGCTGATGACACTGTCATACTGGCAGATAATGCTGAAGCCCTGCAATGCTTAATGGACCGAGTATCGACAGCCTGTAGAGAATTTGGAATAAAATTGAATACAAAGAAGACAAAAACGATGGTCATCAGCAAGCACCAAAACAGAAGGGTGAAGGTCAATGTCGACGGAACAGATCTCGAAAGAGTAACAAGAACAACGTACCTTGGAAATATACTTGATGAAACTTGGGACCACTCACTAGAGATAAGAATACGCCTGGAAAAGGCACGTACGAAAAGAAAAGAGAGCTTATGCTTATAATAAAAGAACGGAAAACACAATATTTTGGTCACATCATAAGAAATCAAAAGTATGAACTGCTCCAACTTATAATCGAAGGCAAAGTCAATAGCAAAAAAGGACCAGGAAGAAGACGCAACTTTTGGCTTAAAAACCTACGGCAATGGACGAACATGACCTCCATAGAACTATTCAGGGCTGCTACAAATAAGATTAAATGGGCAAATGTAATGGCCAACGTCCTTAAGGATAAGGCACCGTAAGAAGAATGTTGGTATTCTAAGATCTAATATAGACAAAGAAATAGAACTACTACTGCAATATTAGGTTAAAACGTTAGGTTTTTTGATAATTTAAGTCGCTAAATCAAATCTATTTTTCCAAAGACTGTCTTAAAGTTTATTTTTCTGATGTCCCATATCTTTATCTCATCTAGTAAGCAACCTTTTTTTTACTTCCAACTCTTTCTTTTTTATAATGTCGACATGCAAGACTGCATGTTGGTTATTCAATCGTTTAAACTTTTAACGGAAATTTCAATGCGCAGTGAATTCAGGTGACAACCTTCTAACCACATAGCTACTCCAGAAGAAGCAATTGCTACCGAAATTGCAAAGAAATATATAAGGTACAGAGTTTTGAGTTGTGAGAGAGCAGTGATGAAGGAAGGAGCAAATGAAGTAAATCATTTACCAATTTTTAATAGAACCGAGAATTAGAAACGCTTCCATTTGTACTAACATGAACATAAACGAGCTCATAATTTGCATTAGAGACTGCAAACAGGCAGGCTTTACACCAACAGCATATTGAACTTTCCATCTTTTACAAAAATCAGTTTCTACTTCTTTCCATTATTCTACACTTGATGACAACTGAAACATTAGGAAAAAGATTTTGTTATTTTCAGGATACAGGTGACGAACAACCACCTTTAACCAATCAACGAACTTTTCCAGGACTATCAACAAAAATTCACACCAATCTTGGGAGATAAAAAGAGCGAAGATCGATGCCGCCCAAGTTCTACTATGAAGGAAAAAGATGAGATATCATTGGTCGGTCATACGGGATGCAGCTCCAAAAACTTGACTAACTAAGCAAGCATTTGCTTAGAAGTTATTGGGTGAAGTTATATTTTATGGCAAAATGAAGCAACGGTCCCCTTCATCCACAATTAATTTTTACCCAACCGCAAAAAACCCATATTTTTAGCACTATTTGCGTCCTCAATTTCCTCATACCCCGCAACTTCTTTCCCTTCAAGTTCAATTCATTAAAGACCATCATTTAATCCTTCACCATATCTTCAGGAACTATCATCTTTCTCATATTCAACTTCTCAAGAAATTGCGGTAACTGAACAATTTCCACAAAACCTAAATCTTTAGCAACACAACATACAATTCCCAACATACTGACATTATTAACATTATATGTTCCTATTTTTATCATATTTGTAGCGATAAAGAAATGAATAAAGATGTTATTGTATCATTGAATTTCTTTTACTTACCTTTATTCCATCAAAGTGTTATAAATAGCTTTACAGTTTCTATGATAACAGTTGCGGAGATATGGCAGCACTAAATTTTAAATCTTCCAACGACTTACCATTTGATAAATATTGGAGCGTCACAACAAACCGCTCTTCAGTACTACGCTTTCCCTCATGACAGTTTTCGTTCTGGTAATGAAAGGTTTCACTATAAGGTACGTTTTTACTGGAATGTCTGTTGCGATCATCGCTGAGCCATCGTCACGAAACGATGATCGTAGTGTCCCGCTTGTGTAGTCTGTTACGGCGCCATTTGGACTGAAGTATCTGTCGCTGAAGCCCCTAGTGTCAATTTTTGGCGACTGTTCCGAGAACAGACATAGTCGCAGATGCTTAGCGGCTATAGTGGCTTGTGCACGTGATTTTGCGAGTTTTTATTTGAGAGATTCTCTTCTGGAAACACTAGATATGGAATACAGTTCGTAGACGACTTTTTCATATGCTGTTTTACTAAACTTAACACAAAATCAAACTGAAGTTCATTCGAACGGAAGAACTGTGAAAACCTAACATCATCTCCTAATACATGGTCGTTAATCAAAATTTTGAAGTATCCTTCTCTTGTCTTCTTTTAAATATTGCATGTTTTTCTAATCTTGGTACACTTAATATTTCTTCGTAGTCTATTTCTACTGATAGCAGGTATTTTAACAATATTTATTTTCTTTTACATATGATCATCGCTGCAACAAAACCACTTGTTCACTAGACAATGGACAACTCACTAATCAAATCATCGCTTCAGAAAAAACACTCCGCTTGACATCATTGCTTAGCGATCATTGCTCAACGACGATCGCTCGACGATTAGACACCCCTGTTAAAACATACCTTTAGTAAGCAACTGTGGAAAACTATCCTAATCAATTTTCAAATAATTGCGAAAGTCATTTACTTTATGTTCTCGAAGTAGATTCATGTGGGTAACTTTTTTCCGCTCCATCGACCACTTCTTCGACTATAAAGTTCTCTTTATGCTATTGGCAAATAAATTTAGAACACTTTCGAGTTGACAACTCCACGAGATCACATTGGATACTAACTGTAGTAATGGTCGGAGTGTATGTAACAATAGGTATGGTCGGAAAGTTTAGTCTTGTCGGATGGTACGGTTGGGACGTGTTTAGAGCTCATTCCTTAGACAAGGAAAGAGAAGGGACGCGTAATCGTATGGAATTGACTGAGGCCTAAACCGGCACCAGATAGGTTGCCAGGTCATATTTAGATTAATATGAATAATAGATTTTTTTCAAAATTTATAATTGAAAACTAATATACCTAATGATCACTTTTTGAACATGATTTTATCATGACATATTTTTTAGTAGATCGATATAGTGTTTCCGTAAATTAGTAAATTCAAGTTAAAATCAGTAGATTACTGAAAAATCAGTAGACCTCATAACCCTGCTAGAGGTAGTAATAGGCAACGTACAGGCACCAAAACATGGCGGTCACATCGAAACTGGACTCACTTTGGGAATGTTTATTAAATGAGTATTACTTCTCCTCTCTTTTCTTATCTAAGGCTCACCCCAACAGAGATGGTTGCGAAGTTCAGCGGTATCGGATGGCAAGGTCAGGACGTGTGTTAGGGGTGATTTGAGATTTGTTTTAATGTAAGTGTAGTAAATGTCGTTAGTAGGTTGCTTGGTTTTGACACGAGTTACAGTACAATGACCGCTTTTATCCAGTAAATTCTACAACGTGGATTTCACACGGGACTACCGCTCGATCATTCTGGACTGAATTGCGACGTATTGGACTGCAAGATCAGCAATTATAAAAATATAAAAACACCATGTAAAAATCAATATTTTCAGTCTGATTTGTAGTTTAGTCTGATTTATAATTTAGTCTGATTTAATTTATTGTTGTTGCTAATAAAATCTTTGCAAGTCGAAAATAAAAGTTTTATTTGTGAAGTTTAGTTTTAAAAAAAGTGTTTTTCCCAAGAACATTCATAATTGGCGCAGAGTCAGTACGGAAGTGGAAGAGTCTTTATAGATCCTCATCACTTTTAAGTGTTTGTCCACTGTTCCAAGAACCTGCCCCAGAGAAACCGTCTGCAGAGTTCACCTGAGGGAATTAGAAGTTAGAAGCCTTCAGGAGGAAAGAAATGCACATCGGCATCGTCTTTACCTTGTAAGCGATTTTTATTATTAATTAGAATTAAGATTAAATTTTGAACGAATTTTTATAAAATCAGACTCCTCTGAGTCCTTAGATTAAATCAGAGCTAGATTAGAAGATAAATTAAACAAAGATTTGAATATATTAACAGAAAGATTAAAATAATTTAAAAATATCTCCTCTAAGTCCTTAGATTGACTTTAGAGCCAGATTTAGAAACTTTAAAATTTAAAGACAAATTTTAATAGCTTAATAAATACTATATTAATAAACACAGAGATTTAATAAAAAGAAAATAAGTAGATTAAGATTGATATATTTATATATATTCTCTATTGAAAATTACTATACTGATTTGACTATTGACTATACATTATATTGAATATTTTAAAATATGACAGTTCCCCAATTTGACGTTAAAAATGTATACATTCTTCCAAATTTTGACGGAAATCCAAATGAATTACATGAATTTATCAAAGTTTCTACAATACTTCTAAGCCATTATTACTTAATGCATCGAACATCCAAAACAAATTTTTGCTTCATGGTATTATGAGCAAATTAACAGGTAGAGCAAAAGAAGTTATATCTGTATATGGATGTGAAAGTTGGGACGAAATAAAAAACGCATTAATTCAAAATTTTGGAGACCAGAGAGACGAAAATTCGCTTACAAGGGACCTAGTAAATTTAAGACAAGGCTCAACAGAATCTATTTTGCATTTTTACGAAAAGATCATGGGACTTTTAAGCTGTATTAATAATTACCTAGAATTACATACCATAAATGCCGATATTAAGAGGAGCAAACAAGAATTTTTCCGTCAACAAGCTCTTACAACATTCTTAGCAGGCCTACGAGAACCAATGGGCTCTGTTATCAGAGCAATGGGACCAGGAAGTTTAGCCATCCGTATTTTAGCAGTTTACAAAAGTTCGACCAAGCTCTTAGATACCAATTAAAATCAGCTCAAGAAAAATTCTCAACAATTTACCCCTACAGCAGAACAAGAAGAGGGCTAATTAATGGACTAGGAAGCAATATTTATCCTTTATTTTTCTGTCCTATATGATAATTTCTTTACTTATTATAATTTATTTTCTGTACCTACCGCAAATTCTACTACAATGATTCCTCCTGAGCTATATCTCATCAATCTTCCGCCCAGATGCAAATTCAAAACCCCAATCCAGAGTTACATAAATTCAAGGACAATTAACCCGAAATTATGGAAAAATAGCCATAACCGTTTTTGGATGACTCCTTTATATATCTTTATTACAATAATCTGCCTCTAAATATGTTACAGGTATAAAACAAATAACAAAAACCCAACTCCAGCCACGAAGCTCCAGAAGAGGCCTACCCAACAGTTCTGTTCGTCCCTCACAAAACTTCTTCAGGGGATGGAGTAGTTACAGTAAAATGACCGCTACCATCCATTAAATTCTACCACGTGGATTCCACACGGGACTACCGCTCGATCATTCTGGACTAAATTGCGACGTATTGGACTGCAAGATCAGCAATTATAAAAATATAAAAACACCATGTAAAAATCAATATTTTCAGTCTGATTTGTAGTTTAGTCTGATTTATAATTTAGTCTGATTTAATTTATTGTTGTTGCTACTAAAATCTTTGTAAGTCGAAAATAAAAGTTTTATTTGTGAAGTTTAGTTTTTAAAAAAGTGTTTTTCCCAAGAACATTCATAATTCACGCTATAATATGCATAAAATTTCTTCATTTACATATCACTTAACAACTATAGAGAGGAGGATGGTGGAAATCTCCCGCCCGCTTTTTTCTAACGCGGGTATAAAGTGGAAGGAGATACGCCAAAATTAAAATATGAAAAATGTTCAAAGATCTTGGACCAAGGAGAAAGTGTCGAAAAACAAGTCTAAGGTCGTACTTAAAAACCAACAATAAATAAGAACTGCTGCTTAAGCATAATATTTATTTTCCTGTTACAACATCTCGAACGTTAACAAAACGGTCAAAAAATCTGAAGTACGATCCTGTTTAGTATTATGCACTCTGTGAAATATGCGCTCCAATGACTGCTACCACAAAGCAAAGATATATTTAAAAAAATATTTTTCTTGCAGTTGAATCATAATTAAAAAAAAAATTATTCCTGCATTTCTCTGGTATTTTCTCGTCCAATATAAAAACAAAAGCTGTTGTATACGTAACATACACTTTCTTTTGTTTATTTTGAATTTCCGCAGATTTTTTACAAAGATTTCTATCGTTTGGTGTGTTTGTTGCGGTCATGCCTAAATAAACTAATTTGAATACAAAAAGCGATAAGATCTGTTTCCTGATATGTCTGTTTTAATCAACCGACAAGAAAAAAAATGTCCCTTTTTCTACTAGTTCTATTTTCTTCAATATTCTAGCACTAACAGTTTCCTAAAAGTATACTAATGTGATTGAAAAGTGTTTTATTTGACAAAAAATATTAGTTGAATAATCGAGCTATTCTAATAACTTAGAATCTAAATGCTAATTAAGACTAGAAAAGGGGAAAGCTGTTTGATTTGCAATTTGACGAGGCAGTAAGAAAGACTATGACATTATTATTATACGGCGTCTACACACGATCTTCCGGATCTGAATCCTGGTTGTTCATTTGATAAAGTTGTTAGTTTATTGATTTTTTTTATTGGGACTTTTGTGGTAAGCTTAACTGCGGTGTTTAGATTTATACCTCTATAATTGTTGGGCTCTTCTTTATCTCCTTTTGGACATTGGTATTATTATGCTGTTTCTCCATGCGTCTGGTATCTTGCAGTGCAATATTAGTTTTTGTATAAGTTTTGTCATCTCTAGGGTTATACTTTGGAGAACAATGCAGCTACCCACTGACACAACTATTATGGACGACCATTCAAGATGGAAGCAAATTGTGCAGTCAGCCAAGACCCACTTTGGGCTGTAGTGCTACGAGAAAAAGAAGAAGAAGGGTTATACTTTCTCCTCCGTGTTTTAGCAAGGAGCAAGGCGCGTCAACAAAGATATAGAACTGCTAAATACTGTTAAACATCGAAAAATGTCTTATCTGGAACATATAGTAAGGGAAAGTCGATATAAAATATTACAGCTGATCCTTAAAGGCAAAATAGAGGGTTGTAGAGGTGTAGGAAGGAAACGGGTGTATTGGTTGAGGAACATTTGTGAATGGACTCGGATATCACGTGCAGGACAATTATTCCATATTGCAGAAGCCTTCGCAATGGTGATCGTCAACGTCGGATAATTCTCATATGGCACGCGAAGAAGAAGAAGAAATATAGTGCAAAGAAACATATTGTGTGTGTTATATCTTTTCGTTGGTGTTTCACATTGGAAGTGCCAGTCCAAGGCAAATGTCTAGATCTACCACTGTTGAAAGCGCATGGTAGATAAAAAAGAAGAAGAAGCAGCATTTTTACATTTATCATCATACCATTCTGCATTTCATTTTCTCTTGGCATATCCGACAGTTTCCTCTGCAGATTTTATTATAATTGTTTCAAACTGTCTGCATCCCTTCTTCACAGTTTCTTTCTATCTGGTTTCGTTCATTTCTATTTGAAGGGCATGTTGTTATATTTTTGTTGGGTTATTGAATACTTCAATATTCCATTTCTTAAGTAGATTATTTCTCTTTTTGCCACTGCGCTCTTTTCTTTATTGAAAAATTATCATATATCTGAAAATTGTATCTCTTTCAGATATGATTTTACAAGTTTCTTGCATGTCGAACAAAAATAACCTGGTGACAGATGCATATTATCGTGATTTGAATTCTGCTGCTTTTTATATGATAAACCAATATCTGGCCGATGTAGTTTGAGACATTTTATTTAATCAAAGTTGTTTCTGATTGTTCTTCCTCAATTTTATTTACATACTCTGTTTAAAAACTTAATGTTCGAAATATGTGAAACACATCTAGGATTAATATCCATTTTTTACTTTGGCATCACTTTGTGGGAAATCATTAAATTTCTTATTAGATGTAGCAGTAACGATGCTATCGATGAGGGTGTGAATCATTAATTTCCCAAACGTTTTTGCACAGCGAAACCTCATATCAAAACCGCTAAAAACTTCTTCCGCCAACACTCAGCTTAAGACATTCTCTTCGCGCTCGCGCTGGCGCATTAGTCAAAAGAGAATGGTAGATACTTCTTGTATTCTTGGTCTGTCAGTTCTTGACGGACTGTGGTGAAGTAACCGCTGTTTAAGAAACCGTACGACACACTAAAAACCCGCGATGATTCAAAAGTAAACGAGAGACGATTTTCGAAAATGAGACACAAAAAATTCGTGGGAGGATTGTGTGGTATTTAGTTGTTTATTATTTTAAATAGTGTAGTTGTTATTGACGAAATTGTTTAGAATTATTGCACTTTGGAGAAAGGAGGATACTCTTTGCATAGTGAGTAGACTATTGTTTATGTATTAATTATTATTCTTGAGAGGTAGAAATTACAGTTAACGTACTGTAGGAAAACTGTGTAACCTCATATTTTATACTTGGTAGGTTGATTTTAGGTTGCGATTTTTGTGAAATTGTTTTGACATACAAATTTTGATTCGTAACCACCACCTTCAGTGACCTATTTAATAAAAAAATATTATGAACACATTTTTAAATAAAATAGAAACTTATGCTTAAGATTTATACAAATAGATTACATATATATTTAGTTATATATGTAAATGAACGTATTTATAATATTATTATCACAAGTGGGTACTTTTATACCGTAATTTATAAGACAAAAAATATAAATTTTTTAAATTATTGTAGGTATAAACGTTATCTATACGTATAAGTTGCCATAAGTCCTTTTTTTTCGACTTCGATACGTCGTCTCATATTATGTCTCTTGGCCTTTACCTTTTTTCTTAGTTTCTTGCATTGCACAAACGTCTATGTTTTTATTTATCAGTTCTTTTATTATCTCTTGGTCTTTGTTGTTGAAAGAAGTAATGTTCCATGTTGCTAATATGATTGTGGGCTTATTTTTTCTTCTCGTTTTTCTTTTCTTTGCGTGGTTCATCATCTTAGGTTCCGTCTGGATCCGAGGCTTTATATCGCTTCTTTGAGCCTTGTTTTCTTTTACAATGGGTAGAATACTAACCTGGCTCATCAAAATTCCTCTTTTATCCGAGCTTGGGACCGGCCGCGAGCATGAGATATGTCACCAAATGGACGAAGAATTATTGACAAACTCATCGAATTGTTGTATTTTCCCTTTTCTTGCTTTTGTGATTGATGTTGTAGGTTTTCTTAAACAATCTTCTATTATGTTTTACTGGCTTTTGCTATTCTATTATTTCATAGATTCTACATAATAGTCGAAGCGGGATATGGTTTGAACTGAACATTTTCCATATGGTTATATATTTTTTAGTGGAATCACTTCAGGATATACCTTGTAATAATAATCACGACATGCGCCAGGTGCAAAATTTAGGTTTAATTTTTTAATTAACAAAATTTAAAAAAAAAATAGAAAATTTTCAGTTTTTGCGCCCATATGTTTGCTTATAACTCGATATTGCACCTACAAAAAACAAAAAAATGTATGTAGGGTAAAAGTTTTGTTTTTTTTTTTAATTTGACAGAATATTATATAAACTTTAAATTAAAAATTCATTGTTAATTGTTTAAAAATAGCAATAATTTTGAAAAAAAGGTCCAAAAAATAGAGTTTTTAATCAATTAATCATAACTTACAGCCTTTATATTTCGTTAACAAAAATTTTATAATACCACTAAAAGATGTGCTAAATTCGATTGGAATAGGCGATTTAATAGTGTTTGCGTAATTTTACAATCCAGAGACCGCAAAATAATTGCAGTTTTCAAATTTATGTCGTGCCCAAAACAAGCACTTTAAAAAGTCAAAATATATTGGGGTTTTAATTTATATAACGTTTTTTATATAAAAAAGAAATATTAAGCTTTCCAAAGCACTTCGAAAAATTGAAATCGGATAACAAGGATAGCCTACGGAATTTTTTAAAATTATAAACAACTTTTTGGCTTATAAATCAATAAAATAACTTTCGCGAGTTTCATTTCACGCTTTTAAAACCGTAAGAAGGGCGCGTTTAAAAAAATCAATGCATTCGGTTTATTGGTTGCTGAGAAATAGAAGCTAAACTTGGCGCCATACCATAAGTGATAAAGGCAAGTTTTTAAACAAATACCCTTGTCTTGTTTAGTACTTTTTATATAAAATTTTTTGTGTGATGCACCTTATGACAACATGCATAAAAAAGACGAAAAAAATCGTTTTTGCGTAAAAAGTCGTTTAAGTGCATGAGAGGTAGGGGTGGGGGTAGCCCCTCCGGTTGCGCTGAGGAAAAAGGTGAATTGGCGAGTTCAAATTCACAACGAGCTTCGATAATTGCATTTTCCCGGTTTCCTGTTATGGGATTTTGATCTTTTTTTTTAAATCGTCTCGAACGACAAGGATTTCAAATATGCTATTTTCAAAAACCGATTTTAATTGTAAAACAAAAATTTGCAATACAAATTTTATGCCAATGAATAATTGCTATATATAGATAAATCAAATAGTCCGAATCTTCCCGATAACTCAGATACCAGTATATCCAGCCCCAAAATATTTTCTAACACTAGTTCTATTAATCTTCCTTTTAATCTCCTAGAATTAAACGAAGCCATCTCGTCATTAAAAAACTCAGCAGCCGGTCCAGATGATATTTCATTAATATTCTTAAAAAATCTTCATCTGGGCATATATCTCAAACTGCTAAAGTTATAAAATAAGATCTGGTCTCAAAAACCATTCCCAACGTTATGGCGACAAGCAACTGCAAGTCCTATCAGAATGATTTACCCATCTCCAAAGCTTCTAAAATCATATAGACCAAGTTTTCTCACTTGTTCACTATGTAAATTGTTAATAAAGATTGACTATAAACGCTTACTATGGTATCTAGAAAGACATAATATTCTTGACCCATTCCATACATGCTTCATCTTGTATCACTACTTGATAACTTGATCACACTACACACTGACATTGTTAACGCATTTTCGAATAGAAGCGAAGTCATAGCAGTAACTTTAGATATCCAAAGGTGCCTTCAACACTGTACAAAGACCTCTATTTCTCAGAAAATTAACAGAATATAATTTAACTGGTAGCATTTATTTATTTTAAAAAAAAAATTAACAAATCGATATTGTAGATTATTATCAAATGGAAGAATATCAAAATCACATGCTTTGTAACGGTTTACCTCAGGGCTCAGTTTTAAGCACTACCTTATTTTTACTTAGCATGAATGACGTTTCCTCATATATAGAACCACCATTCAGGTACTCGATATATGCTGATGATATTATACTATACCGCCAAGGCAGAGTAGCAACTACCACCAACACTTTGCTACAAAATGCAATAAACAAAATAGACACTTGGTGTACGCGTTTTCTTTGGTTTTTAGCTTTTAAATCCAAAGTAATTCAATTTACCAAAAAGCATAGACCTAATCTACCTTCAATAACTCTAAATAAATATACAATATACTTAAATCTCTTGCTGGCTACTCTTAAGAAGCTGATGAAAAATATCTCCTTAAAATATATAGAGCGTTAATTCGCTCTAAGCTAGACTAAGGCAGTATTCTTTATATGGCATCTAGTAGTTCCTTACTAAAGTCTCTAAAGACGATTCAAAATACATCCCTACGACTATGTCTTGGTGGTTTCAAATCAAGCCGCACTGAAAATGTTTTTAATTGAACCTGCAGAACTACTACTTCATTTAAGAAGGCAGCAACTACTACTTTCATACTTTGTAAGAATATCAGCAAACCCACGTACCTAGTAATAAATATAATCAATCCCATAGAACCTCTTCCAGCAAACGCATCCAATCACACACTCACATTACCACAAATATTATCTCTTTTATTAGATTCCATCAACCTTTTAAATACTATTTCTGTTTATACCTCCAAGATAGTTCCATGGATGAACAATCTTCCAATATTCAATACTGATTTATGCAGATTTAATAAAACAGAAACCACAAACCAATCCGCAGAAAATCCTTCCAAAACATCCCCAACTTAATACAATTTGATGAAATTTTGTACACCGATGCGTCCAAGAATGAAGACTGTTGTTGCTGCGTGTGTCTACAATGTAGTATTTACATGGTAGAATTATATGGAATATTTCAAGCAGTAAAGACTTCAATCCAACCTACTTCAAATAAAAGCAAAACAATTGCCATTTGTACTGGTTCTCTTTCCTAGATTCATTCTATAAGATGCATCTTCTCCAAAAATCCACTAGTCTAGGAATACACACCATCTATAACGAACTATATTCTGCTAACATAAATGTCATAATGATCCGGACTCCATCTCATGTTAGTATATTGGAAAACGAAGAAGCACACTGACAAGCCCCTAAAGCAACATGTTCTTCTCACTCAGTCTTCAAAGAGGTCCAAATTGTTACGGATCTTAAGATATTGATAAAAAAATCCTGAGCTCAACGGGCAGACCACAGTTTAGATTGTCATATTTAATTCTTCTGCTCTTATGCTAATCTGGAGACTAGTCTTTGCAGACTTTATTTGTCTTGAGCTATCAATATCGCGTCGTCTGCATAACAGAATATTTTAACTTCTTTGTTTCCCATTCTGTATCCTCTTCCTCTGTTAGCGCTTTTGATGATTTCATCCATGATTAAATTGAGGCGCATAGGGCGCAATGAGCCTTATTCCGCTGCCTTTCTTTATAGGTTCTGTAAGTTGTTCATCTACTCTGACTTCCATTTTGATGTTGTAGTAGATATGTTCAATGATTTTTAAGATATGTAGAGAAACTTCTCTACTATACAGACGATGGATTACATCTTTGAGTCTTATTCTGTCAAATGCTTTCTTTAAATCAATCAGACACAGAAATGCTGGTCTATTATACTCTATATTTTCCTATTGTTCATCTGCTAAACGTATCCTCTGGCTATTTTTTATTGATTTTCATTAATTTTAGTGGTTTTAAAAGGCCAAAGTAGTATATATTAGTAAAAAGGTTTCGTCTGTTGATTTCGTTGTTCATTATTTTTTGTATAAACGAGATTACCAAGATATATCCAAATTGTTAAACATGTTCGATAGATTGTTCAGTTATATTTTTGTTCTGCATCTGCTAGTAAATGTATATTTTGTTTTTTGAATGTGTGTTAAAGTTTCATAGTTTTTAAAGCTTTCTGTAGTTTTGAAAATACGTAATTGACCTAACCTCACCTAACTTGACTTCATTTATTTTAATTAATATATATATATATATATATATATATATATATATATATATATATATATATATATATATATAAATTCATCGTAAAATTCTACAATACTTTATGTCAAAATTATTAAAGAACAAAAACAGTTTCTTCGAAAAAAAGCTATTTCTATATTACTGAATTAAATTTCATTATTAAAACATTTACTACATTAGATTATAATGACTGATCAATTATGACGATAATTTCTAAATAATAACGAAACTATTCAGGGAAAAATTAAATTATATCTATTATTCTATTATTGCAGTTGCACTTGTCATTAACTATGTGAAGGTTTGCTGAATTAAATAATCTTCGATGTAATCCACATGATTTAATTCACAAGTGACTCTTTTTATTTCAGCCTTAAAAAATAGTACTGTCGGTTTACATGGGACAATATCTATTAATTTTAAAGAACAACTTATTGGTTGAAATTATGAATGTTATAGTCATTATCATTAACCTTCCTAGTTTTCTAATAGACTACGTTTGTTTTCTTTTAATATTTCTGCTTGTGGTTGTGATTTTGATTAATTTTGTTCATATTGGACAAGTACTTGGCCAAAGAATAAATACAGACTTTGTAAATTATGAAAAGCTGAATAGTCAAATTAACTAAGGCGTTCTAAATAGTGAAGAGAATCATTTATCAGAGATTTGTGGTTGACGGAAACCTAGAAACTCAAGGAAGATCGCCACTGCGATGGTCACACCAAATAAAGCGCACCGTCAGTTATTCTCTGTCTTTCTCTATGAGCTCACCATGAGCGGGAGAGTAAAGAATGGATAGCATATATTTACGAAAGATAGAAGAATGCAGAGGAGGACCTATCCTAAAAATTATGAATACCGTAAAATAGGGTGTAGTTGACCGCTGGGGTGAATTTGACTGAAAAGTTCGAAAATGTTTCCAACATGCGTATTTTTTTGTTATTAATATTAGTAAAGTTTATGCTAATTATGTTCATTGTTAATGTATGTTGAACATATTTTATGTAAAAATTAAGAGTTCTTTTCTTATCTATCTAAACGCTAGAAAAGTGTTTAACAGAAGTTTTAGATGGAAAAAAGTGCTAATGCAGCATCGAAAAAATACAAAATTCCAAAGGATACGTTAATGAATCGAATACATGTGCGATGCATAAAACAACATGGTGGTCAAACTGTTTTTACCAAAGTTGAAGAAGATGATTTTGTGGATGCAGTGATTACATGTGCGAATTGGGGATCTCCATTAAATACATTGGATCTTCATTTAACCGCAAAAGCTTACCTAGACCGTCTTGGTAAAAACTCACTCTTTAAAAATAATTTTTCTGGGTATGATTGGGCTAAGGGGTTTATAGAAAGACATAAACAAACATTAACATTAACAAATTTTTTTGAGGAATGAAGCAAATCACTTGAAGATGTCGACCCTACTGCAATATTTAATTACCACAAAAGTAGTTTAAGTGATTCTCCGGGGAAAAAGAAACTAATTTACTTATGTAGTTTATAAGGCTACAAATTTGTGGGATTCTTGGGGCCAAGGAGATCCTAGGGCACCCCATGTTGTGATAAGAAATGCTGCAGTAAATATATGCGTTATAATCAATCCAATCATGGATTGTTTGATGCAATTTGTTTTACCGATTGGTTTAAGACTATATTTTTACCTCATGCTCGTTTAATTAAAGAAAAGAAGATCTTAATAGGAGACAAGTGTTCGAAACTATTTTACAAAAGAAGTGCTAAATATTTGTAAAGATAATAACATTGCTTTTATTTGTCTTCCAAAAAATGCAACGAATCTTTGCCAACTCCTCGATGTTAGCTTCTTTGGACCAATGAAGAATTATTGGAAACAATTACTGCACGAGTAGAAGAAAGACAATTCAAACTCATTGTCTGTTGAGAAAAGTTTGTTTCCAAGTAACTTTCATCACCCCATTCGGGGTGAAGTTGATCAAACGAGCAATTTGTTTTTTCTGAGTTAGGTTTTTTAAAACACCCGATGTTTTTCTACTAAAATTAAAGTTAATACTTAAAACACATATTAGACAAAAATATATGATACCTTTTATTTTGTTCTTTAGAAAATATCTTTAGTTGAAGTTGAAAAACGGTCAATTACACCCCACTTTCGGTACTCAAGATTTAATAAAAGCTCCTCCTTTTCGTAGACCTTCCTTAGGTTAAAATAAATATAGTTCTTATAAGTCTCTTTATTATTTAAAACTTATTTTGGCTTTTTTAGTATGATTAGTCATAATAACAAGACGTAACGGTTGCTTAAAGATATTCTATTCGTAATCAACAGCTTTCGATTTTAAAAAAGTAGGCATAAACTCTTATGTGTAGGTTAGACAAACACAAAAGAACAATAAGTTAAATATTTAGATAAACTCTTTTATCTCCCAAGACGTTACCTTCCTAGGTAGGAATATAGCATTGAAACAATGATAATTACATAATGTTGACATAAAAACAAGCATCGGCGTATTTAGATACTAATTCAACGTATGTTTAAGAATACAGAGTAACTTAGAAATTTTTCGTTTATTTGGGTATAAATGTGTATTATTTAATTTTTTATATTGTTAATGATAATTATTAGAAATGTTATGAGCAATTGCAGTTAAAGTAAAATATTAATGGTATTGACAATAATAACTACAATTATTATTAATAACTGCAGATAAATTAAAAAATTGATGATAATAAAAATATTTAAAAGGGGACTTTGACAGTTTTTATAACTGAACAAAGCAGGCACAGAACATTTTTGGTTTTTTGAAGACCTAGGACTATTTCGTTGCATTACAAAAGCAAGTTAGACTCATGCAAATATACATATTTTATGGTTTGGGTGAAGATGATTGATTAATGAACGTTTTTTATCAGTTTTTCTGAATGTAATTGTTTCACACAACATATAGAGTTAACACAATTAATGTTAACAATAATTAAAAACCAAGGTTTTGAAAAAAATAATTTTGAAAAATGCAAGTACTAAGGACCTTTTTGTTCAGAATGACTCAAAAAAACTATATTTGGGGCAAAAAAGTTAATTTTTAAAATTTATTTGAAAAAATTATTGAGACGAAATCTTAGCCAAGGTGCCCGTGTTTTTTGGCTGATTTGATATTAGCGACTAACTGAATCCTGGTAGGATAAAATACGTATAAGCAAATATACAGAGGCACGTGAAACCAAATCTTAACTGTCTTTCCGTTAATTTACTTATTTACTGAGATTGATAAAGCATTATTACTTTTTCTGTATAAATCACCTTACTTTAATTTTTAATAATTTGCCATTTAAAAGGAAATAATGCCATCGGAGTGATATAAGGCCAGCATATGCCCTCTGCATAAAAAATGTGACAAACTGAAGTGTGGCAACTATAGAGGTATAGCCTTACTAGACACGGTATACAAAATCTTGGCAAGAATATTGAGAAATACACTAAATTGTTACACGGAAAGAATCCTACATGAGTATCAGGCCGGCTTTAGAAAGAACAGATCTACTGTAGACCAAATCTTCTCATTGAAGGAGATACAAACGACTTGTTATGAAGATAAAGTTCCCCTGCATGTTTTGTTTGTGGATTTTAGACAAGTATACGATCGAGTCTATAGAGTCAAAATGTATCGAGCAATGGAACATTTGGGTATACCAAAGAAACTGATCCAACTAGTTAAAATGACACTATAACTCTACGTGTGAAATTACTTGGCAGGGTTACATATCAGATCAATTTACGGTTGCAAAAGGCTTAAGATAGGGAGATCCTTTATCCACTACATTATTCAACTTAGTGTTACAAACTGTAATCAAAAAAAGCATCATGAAGGTGGAAGAAACGATCATGAAAGATCTAACGATCCTAGCAAAAACCGAGAAAGAATTAAGAAGAGTTGTGAAGAAAATCATCGATGAAGCACAGTAATTCGGATTGGAACTAAATGAAGACAAATCAAATATATGATCATGGGAGGGACAGGAGGGAAAAAAGAAGACTGGAGTGTGAGATCTGTAAGTGGTAAAAGCTATAGTTTTAAAAGGGTGGACAAATTTAAATACCCATGTGTAGTTTTCGATGAAAATGGGAAAGAGAAATGGGATCTCGAAGCCAGAATAGCAAAAGGGAATTAAAAATTAGGTAATTTAAAAGCCCTACTGAACTCAAAATACGTTTCTAGACAAGATAAACTCAGAATATATAAAACACTAATTAAATAAAAAGGAAGAGGATACTCTGGAAAGATGGGAAAGAAAAATATTAAGACGCATATTCGGAGGACGGAAGACATAAGATGGTTGGGAGAGAAGAACCAACAATGAATTATTGGCATTATACAAAGAACCTATCATTACCAAGTTCGTCAATACACAATGAATCAGATAATTGGGACATGTGGAAATAATGGCAGCAAACAGAATGCCTAAACTAGTAATAACTAGAAAATTAATCGGCCCCAAAAGAAGAGGTAGCCCAGAACGAGGTGGATTAGTAAAGTGAAGGGAGACCTTAAACACGTGAAGGTGAGGGACTGGAAAAGAAAAGCACAAAATAGAAGCGAATGGAGAAATATTATACACCAGGTCCTTCAGAGTAGTTAAAAATGTTCTATATACATATTTAAGTTAAAGTTTTGTTTGAAATAATTGTAATTAGTTAATATTAGGATTATGTTTAAAAAAATGCCCTAGGCCTTAACGGCCTGTTGTGAGTAAAAATAAATAAAATAAGAACTATTTCGTTGCATCACAAAAGCAAGTTAGACTCATGCAAACATACATATTTTATAGTTTTGGGTGAAGATGATTGATTAATGAACATTTTTTATCAGTTTTTCTGAATGTAATGGTTTCACACAACATATAGAGTTAACACAATTAATGTTAACAATAATTAAAAACAAAGGCTTTGCAAAAAAATAATTTTGAAAATTTTTTTTCAAATTTTTAAAATTCAATTGAACTGGGGCAAAAAATTTGAAAAAATTGAAACGAAATGTTAACCAAGGTGTCCCGTGGTTTTTTGTGAATTTGATATTAGGGACTAACTGAATCCTGGTAGGATGAAATACGTATAAGCGCATATACAGAGGCACTATACCCGAAATCAAATCTTAACTGTCTTTCCGTTAATTTATCTATTTACTGAGACTGAGAAAGCGTTATTACTTTTTCTGTATAAATCACCTTATTTAATTTTGAATAATTTGATCACCGTTTTTTGACATTCTTGAAGTGGATTTTACAAGTGCAAAAAAGCAATGCAAATAACAATATCGTACTTTAAATAATAAGTATATATTTTTAAATAATATACAATTATAATCAAATCAAGGATAAAAAGACAAAATAATAATATTGCCGATGCAGGTAGGCACAAACGTTTATTTCCTGACGTATCGTTGAAATCACTTATGTTAAAAATTTCGGTGGATGCGCCCAAGAATATGGTATGATGTGAAAGTGACTGTCTCATTTGCGATATTTACAACGTTGTCCTTTATATCGAGGTCTGATAGTATAAATCGATTTATAATTATTCCTAATTTAATAAATTTTATCTATCTCACCAATTATCGAACACTTGTTTGAATTTTTTGGCAGATTTTAGATAATATACATTGTATTAGGAAATACCAACAGTTATTGGATAGTTAAAAAATAATTTATGCCTCTATAGTAGGCGCCTTTGTACATCTTCCGATGTTCATTTCTAATTAATAATAAGATATATTATCAATCTAGACCGGATCATATTCAAGAGTGCCTAATACATTATAAAAAAGTTACAGTGTGTTGTAAATTTTCGGCTGGCAGCGTCATCGATCCATACTTCTTTAAGAACGACGGTTACCAGGCCATCACCATTAACGGAGACTATATGTTGATGAAAACCAACTTATTTCGGCCTAAATTGGAATAATATGGACAACAAATATATATTCGATCAAATGGCCCTATGTGCAATACAGTTTATGTCACATTTGATATGCTGCACTAGTGATTTGAGAGAATGGTCATCTTACTTGGAGGTGGTGTAAACTGACCACCAAGATCGTGCAATTTGACCTTGTTATAACTTTCTTGTGAGATAATCCGCAAATCACACTAGCCTTCAAAGTCAACATAACCTATAACCTAACCTATAACCTATGCAATCAGTCAAATTAAGTTTAATTTATATATCAGGGTAATGAAAAATTAGATACTTCGGTGAACCGAAAGCCTGCACTACTCAGCGTATCTATATAAAAGATAAATGACAAACGAGAGTAACCATAAAAACCAAATTTAGAATCGAAAACGCTGTCAGAAATTAAACATGAAGAAATTAAATGTCTTAGAGAAAATAACGAGATGGTCATAATTGGAGGTCAGACTACTTAAAAAGCTGTTGAAATTTTAATGAATTATCTAGTGTCTTTTCCCAAAATCCGTAGGTCATCTTAGTCATCTTACTTAAAAAGAAAGTATTTAAAGAGAAACGTAATGGGTAATACGCTGACTAATAAAATCTACAATTACAAACCTGCCAAACAAGCGGAATTCTTTAAACGTTACAGTATCATTGAACACCTTTACAGAATACGTTTCCGCATAAAGACACATATTACAACGCAACTATAAAAATAAATAACAGTTGCTTATGTACTTCATTTCATTAATACCGTATATAAAGACACAAGATCCTATTAAATGTGGTTTCAGTACAGATATATCTTAGTTTTTTTATCAGTATATTTAACATGCCCTCCACTTTAATTTCAGATATTATACGTTTCGATCCAACCAGCCGTTCAGGAGCTGTGTTGCTGATCAGTTTCTATTTTAGACGATAGCGTTTTCTTAAATAAAACGTTTAAAAAAAACAATACGTAAATGACGCGAGTTATGGAAGCCGACCCTGTTCCAGTCATTCGCCTAAGAATGATGATCTAGGATTTCTGTTTTAATGAACTTTGCAATCTGATTAGTTTACATTTTTATATTTACTTAGATATCATTTTTACCATTGCGTTTTTAATTAAATATACTTCAATCTGTATTTAAACTTCAAAGAAAGCACATTATAATTTTATATAAAAATTGTCCGATCTTTTTACGTATTTTTGTAACCAATTAATAAAGTAATTATTTTTTAAAAATAGTTTTGCCTAAAGGAAAACTATAAGTGGCGCAGTTAGTACAGATTTTCGGGAAAATCCATCGCGGAAAGTTCTTTGGGTTTCAACCCTTCGCGAAAATCGAGAACCAATATCCCAGTTTTGCCAGTGAACTCCATCGAGGAAGACAGTGTGCAGTACGGATGTGGTAAGTAATTTTTGTTTATGTCAGACTCCTCTTCTGAAAACGAATCCTTTAGCGAAATCGATACTAACGAAGAGTTAGGCTTAATTAATAATTTTTGTAAATTAGATTTAAAAGATAAAATGGCAACACCTGTTCTAGATATGAAAACTTTCTCAATTATTCCGAATTTTGATGGAAATATTAATAAACTTCACAGATTTGTAAATGCAACTGAATCCATTTTAAATCATTATTTTGATAGGAATAATCTAGCCAGTTTTCAAAATGTTTTATTGTTAAATGGTATTCTTAATAAATTAGAAGGCAAAGCAGAAGAAATAGTAGCCATAAGCGGCGCTAAAACTTGGCCAGATATAAAAAATACTTTGATTCAGAATTTTGGTGATCATCGTGATGAAAATTGCTTGAATCAAGATTTAGTAAATATGAAACAGAAACCTAATGAATCTCCATATTCTTTTCATGAAAGACTTTTAACTTTATTAAATGCTAGTTGTAATTATATTGATTTACACTATATTAATCAGGAACGTGAATCTAAAAGAGCTTTCTTTACGAAGCAGGCTTTAAAATCATTTTTAGCTGGTCTTAGGGAGCCTTTAGGGCCCATTATTCGTGCAATGCGACCTGTTTCGTTAGAGCAAGCGATTCAGTTTATTAGAGAGGAGGATAATATTAAGTATTATCAGAAAAATCAAACTTTTAATCATAATAATTCTAATAATAATAATAATTTTATTCGAAAACCAACTAATCCAAATGTCAATCATTTTCAATCAACTCGACAATCAAATATACAATATTCTCAGCCAATAATGAGCCAACCTTCTACATCTAACTTTCAACCAGATATAACTCAGACAGTTGACTACCGATCTCAATTTCCCAGAGGTCCTGTACAACTTCCAAGACACCCAAATCCACCCCAAACCAAATATTTTACAAATTCTCAAGTTTTCGCTAAACCAAAAAATGTTTGGAAGCCCAATCCAAATAATAATCAGACTAAACCTACTCCTATGAGTATTTCTACACGAAATACAGCACCACACTTCCGACAAAATTATAATCATTTTAAAAGCACAGGCCAAAATCCAAATTTCTATCATGAAGAGTTATTTAACACAGAGGTTATACCTGAGGAAGAAGATAATCAAAATTTTTATAATTCAGATGAATATTATGACAACTATCAATATGTAGATGATGACGATTTTCAAAATTTTCACGAAACCGACCTGACCAACGAAACCCCTTGATAGAACTTAACATTTCGTCTGATAAAAAAGAATTACCCTATCTCAAAATTTCTAATCCACCCATTATTTTATTGATTGATACTGGAGCGACTAAGTCCTTTTTAAAGCCTGAAATTGCCCAAAAATTCTATAAAAATAAAATATTTAGGGAACCTTTCACTGTATCGGCAGCATTTCAAACATCCACTCAACAAAATTGTGCAATGATCCCCATATTTGATGAATTTAATAAATCCGGTGATTTTAAATTCCACCTTTTCGCTTTCCATGATATCTTTGATGGCCTTTTAGGCATAGATACCTTAAAAATGTTACAAGCCCATTTAGATTTTGCAAATTCTAAATTTATTACACCCGAGACAACTTTGTCAATACATTATTTCGAAAGTAATCCACCTATTTTTAAAAGGAAAATCGATCCCCATAGTAGTATTGTAACTAATATTCCCGTTAGTCAAAAATCCGGCGATATCTTAATTGCCAGACAATTTATAAAAAATTGCGAAATCCCTTCTATACTTTCTGAAGCTCAAAATGAAAATAACGACGCTCTATCTAGAGTTGAAATAAATACTAATGAATTTATAAAATACATGGAAAATCTTAATAACGACCAAAATATAGACAATGAGTCAGTACTTGCAAATGCAGGCGATTTGCAAACAATAGATGAGGAAAATCAAGAAAATGAAGACACAGAAGAAAATTTAGAAAGAGAAGACGAAATAAATCAATCAAATCCAGAAGGAGATAAAGAAGATGACGACAACAATACCGTACATACAAGTGCAGAAGATCCTGTTCTAGGAATGCAAATTTCGGAAAAAAGCATAAATTCTTTTGACCATCAAATTATTATTGACTTTGTTTTACATTCATCAGTTAAACCAAAGACCGAACAGATATTTCCCAACAAAAAACGTCTTTATATACAAATTTCTACTAATGACCTAGAGAATAACACCATAAACGTCTTTAAGAACTATATTCATCCAAAATATACATACGGTGTGTATTTCAAAAACCAGGACCAGAATTACATTTCCCAAATTCTCGAAGTATTACGAAAAGTATTCAAAAATTCTGCTTACAAATTAATTCAGTGTAATACAATTCTAAGAGACGTTACTGACAAAGATGAACAACACCGAACTATAAGACAATATCATGAGGGAAAAACAAACCATCGTGGCATACTTGAAACAGAAACCCATCTTAAACAGCTCTACTATTGGCCCACCATGAAAACCGACATAACGAACTTCATAAATAAGTGTGAGATTTGTCAAGCTAATAAATATGACCGAAACCCTCCACGCCAGAAATTATCTGTTACACCAACACCGTCAAAACCAATGGAAATTATATTTTGTGACACTCTATCTGCACAAGGACATAAATTTTTGACAATTATTGACACTTTTTCAAAATACGGACAAGCCTACCCACTTACAGCATTAACAGGTATTGAAATAACAAGAGCATTTTTAATATTTATGTCTCATCACGGTGTTCCCTCTTTAGTTGTAATGGACAGAGGAACTGAACTAAAAAATTCGGTTGTTCAGGAATTTTTCGATGTTCACAAAGTCGAAACACATTACGTCACCGCAAATAGTACCCAGTCGAAAGGTGCTATAGAAAGATTTCATTCTACTATTATTGAACATCTGAGAATTATAAGAGCAAAAAATAATAATAAAATAGATATTCTAAA
This sequence comes from Diabrotica balteata, assembly GCA_918026665.1. NCBI lineage: Eukaryota > Metazoa > Arthropoda > Insecta > Coleoptera > Chrysomelidae > Diabrotica > Diabrotica balteata. The sequence goes on from OU898281.1 coordinate 136,924,343, forward strand.
CGATATGGTTTATGCAGTATTGGGATACAATAATTCGATCCATTCTGTTACGAAACAAAAGCCAATTGACATACTGAATGGACATTTAAATTCAAAAGAAATATTTGATATAAATTTGGATCAAATTGTAATTAATAATTATATCCAAAATCACAGAGAAGCTACTGCAAAAATTTACAGATCTTTAAACGAAAAACTAATATCTCAAAAGGAATCTACAATAGAACGTCACAACAAAGACCGACATGAACCATTAGAATATTTACCCGACACTGATGTATACAAGAAGAACACGACCTTAACCAGAAACAAACTTAATCCAAAATTCTACAAAGAAAAAGCTATCGCGGACAAACACATAAAAGTAAAAGTACATAGCAATAAATTATTACACAAACAAAACCTTAAAAGACCAAAAACTAACCGAGCAACCTTGTTACAGGACGCTACTAATCCTATCGACCCTGGCCCTTCCTCTAGTAAGGACACAGGAAGTTCAAATAACTAACCCCAAAAATAATCCCGGAATCCTTCCGTATAAGTTAGGAACAGCAAAGGTAAAATCCCAAATACATACATTTCTTCATTACTACGATCTTTCCCCTATAGGTAACGAAATAGAATCTATAAGATATGCATATGACAATGTAACACTTGCAATTCAAGATGGCCTTAGTCATCCTTATTTTCAAGAACTTCATAACTTTGACCATGCTCTGCTTTTCCAACTTAAATCCGCTGAACAAAAATTTAATTCTTTATTGCCACCTTTTAGATCAAAAAGAGGTCTTATAGACGGTTTAGGATCTATAATTAAAAGTATCTCTGGTAATCTTGATTCCAGTGACGCCTTGCTTTATGACCAAGCCATCTCTGATCTCCAAAATAATAATCAAATATTAGTTAAAAAAGTAAATCAACAAATTTCTCTGACCAAGGATATAATAGCAAATTTTAATGAAACAGTAACTCTTATAAAGAACAATCAAGAAATTATTTTTATGGGTATAGATAAGATACGCACATCTTTAAATAAATTTATATTTGATTTCAATGACTATTTGCAGACTAGAAATATATTAGATCAGTTAAACTTAAGCTTAAACATTATTTTACAACTTTTAGATGAAATAGAAAATGCCGTTACTTTTGCTCGACTTGGAATTTTACATAGTAGCATTATTGATAAAAATGAGTTAAATTCTATCATAGAGATTATTTTAAAATACCATACAAAAAATGAAGTACTTTTTCAAAATTTTAATGATACTTATAAATATTATGATATTTTAAAAACAGAAGCCTATTACTCTGAGACAAAAATTGTTTTCGCTGTCCACTTTCCTATTGTTTACCCAGAAATATTCTCCTATTATCATCTTTATTCAATTCCTACATCAAATCACAGTACCATTGTACCTCGAAATACCTTTCTGACTATGAATGAAAATTATTACCAATATCACTCACTGCCCTGTCTGGACCTGAAGCCCAATTTCTATTGTACTGATGGCGATTTCTCTGCTGGAGTAGAGAAAGAAGATTGTATCTTTCAATTATTGCAACTGAAGACCAGTTCCACAACTTGCCGCAGAACTCCCGTCCGAATATCTGAGAATGTAATACAACAAATTGATGATTCACATTACATTGCCATCTTCGTAAACCAAACTAAAATCGAGACGATATGTCAGAAAACCGATTTTACAACATTAAAAGGAAATTTTCTAGTTTCCATTCCTTACCAATGCCAGTTCAAAGTAGATAAGAAAACGTTTATTAATAAGAAGACAGTTGTCCAAGGCCAACCACTTCTCTTACCTGAGTTAAGAGTTTCCAATGCTCAAGAAGAAGAAGAAGTCCCAGAAATTGTTCTAAAGGATATCCCTCTCGACAAAATTCACACAATCCAAAGAAATCAAAATCAAATTCAACCTGTGGTACTCCAGCATCTAAAGAAACGTTCCACAAACCATTGGACTATCATAATATATATATTAATAATAATTACTTTCATCTTCCTAGCTATTCATTATATTAAGAAGTTAAGAACAAAAGAAAATCCACATCCAACGTACAATGAACCACATATGGAAGAAGATGACCCCACAGTTCCTGTACCAAATCCAAGGGCATTTCTCACTCCATGAAATATGCCAAGAACTCGCAAGGGAGGAGTTATGGAAGCCGACCCTGTTCCAGTCATTCGCCTAAGAATGATGATCTAGGATTTCTGTTTTAATGAACTTTGCAATCTGATTAGTTTACATTTTTATATTTACTTAGATATCATTTTTACCATTGCGTTTTTAATTAAATATACTTCAGTCTGTATTTAAACTTCAAAGAAAGCACATTATAATTTTATATAAAAATTGTCCGATCTTTTTACGTATTTTTGTAACCAATTAATAAAGTAATTATTTTTTAAAAATAGTTTTGCCTAAAGGAAAACTATAAGTCGCGTTGCCGACACGCACGTAAAACGTCGATGATACGTCAGCGGTACATACACAATATACCGTTCGGGAGCTGTGAAGTTTTCTCACTGATTTTACAACGAAAAATAGTTCAATGTAAGTTTGCTCATCTACGTTGTGGTTTCTACCACAAAGAAGAAAAAAGTAGAATTTGGAGTGATTTATCGCAATAAACTAATCTGATAAGCCCTTAGAAATAAGTTTCAGTCATTGCACTATCAAAGTAAAGACTTGATGATACATCTCATGAGCAGCAATATAAAACTACTTGACGTGTTAAAAAGAGCTAGAGTATCAAACCGGTTTGAAGATTAACCTAAACCAAAAATTAGTAAAGACAGTTAAAAAAATTACAATTGAAATAGATAAAACTGAAATCTAAAAAGTAGATCCAGGACAAATACTTTAGCAGAGATTACTAGGAGAATCGGCATGTAGTTGGAACTTTGAGTTAGGTAGCAGTAGAAAAAGTCATCAGAGTACTGAAAAACATAGATACCAACCAATAAATTTAAAAGAAAAATGTATTCAATCCTATTCATGAACTAGAAATGAAAAGAACTTGTTTAGGGAGTTTTACCTAGTAATTTCTCTAGTGCAGCGTATACCAAACGACGAGATGATATAAAAAATAGAATAAGACTGTAAAGATCCGTCAAAAACTAAAAGAGCCTAAGGATAGTAGACAAAAACCTCAAAACTAATAGCTGGATAATATCAAGGCGAGGGTAGGTGGTCACTGGCATCAACTAGCAGGAAATAGATAAGAGAGAAAAGCTCAAAAGAAGACCTAGATCCAGAAGTTCCAGAAGTGGATTAAATCTTCTTCTTTTTCTTCTTCTTGATAAACAATTCTGATTGTACATTGGGGGATTAATACCTTTATGGAAGGTTCTCCATTTTGCTTATATGGTTATGTCCTTTTTATATTTTGTGGCCATTCATTTATACACTGTACGTTATATGTTTTCACTTATCTTTCGATCTCTCAGCGTATTTCGTGTAATTCTTCTCAGTACTCTCATCTCTGCCGGTTTCAGTAGCCTTTGCGTTGTGGCTGTTCGGGTCTTGTTTCTAAGGCATATGTCATTATTGGTCTTATGCTTGCTTTATAAATTCTTGACTTCATCTTAGTGTTAATGTGTCTTTTTCGCCATGTAGTGTTATTAAGGCATCCTGCCAGTGTATTTGCTTTTTGTACTTGATCTCTCACTTTTTTGTCTAGTTCTTCATAGCTGGACAGTGTAATTTTCAGATATTTTATTTCCATTTCTTGTTCAATACTGATGCCATCAATTTCTATTTTACATCTAGTTGGTTCTTTGCTGACTACTATTGTTTTAGTTTTCTGAGATGAGATTGTCATATTAAATTCTTTTGCTCTTAAGCTTTTTTCTTTTTTTTTTAATTTTTTCTTCACTTCTATACAAAACCATGGAGTTATTTGCCTTGGGAACGATTTATTTTTATTTATTTTTCTTTCACCAAGAAGTTCCTTGGCCGAGGCTAAGATATAATTCTGAATGACCAACTTGAGACAAACAGTTCTCCCCTCCTCAACCTATTTCATTAAAGACTATAAAGAGTAAACGCATGCCAAAAATAGACAACTTGAGAAAGGCAATCAGCCGAAACAGCTGTAGTGATAAGAGTTTATAATAAATTTTGTGGAAGTTTTGAAAACAAAGTTTTCTGTGTTTTATTGTTACATTATATTATTTCACATAAATTGTACAATTTTTATACGGTGGATCCACAAGATCATGTGCAAAAAAACATCTTTAACAGTAAATTCTGAATTTACATCACGTGTCGAACTATTTATAAACGATAATGAAACATGTCCAAAATAAACACTTGAGTAACAAAGCTCAATTGCTGTTTACATATCCGGAGGTAAAGACCTATCTTTTACCACGTTAACTAAACGCTATAAATAGCACGAATCTTACTCATCTTTATGTAATAAATTAACATAAAGATGCCGCAAGATTCCCACTGGTTTTCTATTATTTTAATAATAGTCTGGGTTGTAATCGTAGAATGCGTGTTCCCCATCATTTGGCTGTGACCTCGGTGTGACATTTTTAATTGCAACATTGTACGACAGTGTTAAGGATTGTTAAGGCCATGTCCAATGAATATAGATTGTAATTTGAATAGATTTTGGATTCTAAACGTTTCTTAATCGATATAAATATAACCTATATAAAGTAGTTTATGTAACAATCAAAAACGATTTGATATTATGTTATTTTTACGATTTATTTCTTATTTTTGTTAATACAATTGGTGTTTAGGATTAAACTTGAGAGGTCGCTGGTTAAATTATATCAGATAAATAATTATAACGAAAAATGCAATATTTGTTTGTACATAAAATTAGCGAAAATAGCTACTATAAATTGTGAATCAATAAAAGTTATGAAATCAACTGGTTTACTCATTATTGTTGTTTTGTACAAAGAACAGACTTATCCTTTGAAGATATTGATGCCGTCTTAACAGGAATGAGGAGTTGGTCGTGATACCGACGCTAGCGTCGCCGTCGAGGCTCAGCACGAGAACCGTCCGAAACTAGGTCCGTGTTGATCGTTGTCTTATGAAGAAGTGCGAATGCGTTGATATGGTCAGAGCTAAGAAGTGTAGCGAGATTAAATAAAAGAGCGGTTCGAATTTATATAAATATATTTATTTATAACTTTACAGTTCGGTATTCTCTTATCAACTAAACTTACTCCTACACCGTTACATATATATACCAAAGTATTATTTTCGAGAATATTCGGGAGTAGTCCCACCTCTAATTCGTTATCTGAAGGGTGGAATTTTACAGCGCTTGATGTATCGCCGACACTTCTCGATGCTTCGAGATGCGACCGTAAGGCGGGCCACTTAGATGCTGTGAGCTGTTGAATGCATGTTCGTAACACTGCTCCCCTCTTAGATCTGAGCGTCCCGATCAGGAACTCTATCTATAGGCCCAGGATGGCGGAATCTGCAGGACTCTCCAGCTCTGCATGAACCCCTCAGAAAGAAATAACAGTCTATTGTCTTTGAAGGACACGATCTCTTCGGATTAATGCAACACACAGTAATTCTTACACCGGTTTCTCGGAAGATCACTTCAAGCATGCTTCTGACAATCTTCCAATCCAGATTATCTAGTGCATGGCCTATCTTGGGTAAAGCCAAGTTCTTAATGTCGTAATTGCAGACGACTTTCTTCAAATTAGTCAGAGCTCGCCATATATCCTCGTAGCTTGCCCTGTCTGTATACGACTTTCTGGTCACCATATACAACAAAGATCGAGAACCATCTTCTAATCTCAGCACTCTTCCAACTTTAGGCTGCTGGTTTTTTAACTCGTCCAAGCGACCAAATTTCTTATAAAATACAGATGAGATTCCTTTAGTCATCTCAAGATCTTGGGCAACACAGTGGGCTAGAGAGACGTTATGCGAAACACTAAAAAGATCCTGCTGAACTTCTGTCGTCACGCCGAATCTAGCACTCTTTCTCTCTGCGTAATTTGACATAAACTCATTAAAACTTGGTCGCCGATTATCTTTGATCTCATGTTGAAGGGTTCGGACTTCTTCGGTTTCGTTTGAGCCAGCATAAGGTGCAAGACGATTTACGTGAACTACTTTTGGTTTACCTTTCGGCAACTTCTTAATTCGGTATATTACGTCATTTATTCTCTTTTTAATTTCATACGGACCCTCCCATTGTCTTTGCAGTTTAGGAGACAAGCCACGACGACGTTGTGGATTATAAAGCCAAACAAGATCACCTACTTCATAGCTTTCATTCTTGCATCGAGAATCATATTGATCTTTCATTCTGTCACTGGCTAACTGGATGTGTTGTCGGGCAAGTTCATGAATGCTGTTCATTCTTAACTTCAGACGATCGACATAATCTTCGCTTGCAACATGTTCTTCGGAAGGTCTGCAGCCAAACTCTAGGTCGCAGGGCAAACGAACTTCACGACCTAACATCAGGCAGGTTGGAGTCTGGCCTGTAGTTTCATTCACGGCCGAGCGGTATGCCATTAAGAATAAATGAATGTGCTGATCCCAATCTCTTTGATGTTTTGATACAACTTTGGACAGGTGTTTACCCATCGTTCGGTTCATCCTCTCGACCATTCCATCTGATTGAGGATGCAGGGGTGTCGTTCTGGTCTTATTGACACCAATCAATTTACAAACGTTTTGGAAAAGGTTTGACTCGAAGTTTCGCCCTTGGTCGGAGTGGATCTCCAAGGGAACACCAAATCGGCTAAAGAATTCTTTAACAAGTACCTCTGCTACGGTAGCAGCTTCTTGATTTGGTATCGCATAGGCCTCAGTCCATTTCGTAAAATAATCCATGGCTACCAGGATATATTTATTTCCATCATTCGTCTCTGGAAGTGGACCTGCAATGTCGATTGCTACTCTCTCCATAGGACTACCAACATTGTACTGTTTCATGGGTGCCCTCTTTTTACCAACTGGACCATTACTAGTTGCACACAGTTCACATTTCCGGCACCATCTTCTTACATCATCTTTACAGTTCACCCAATAGAACCGTTCTCGAACCTTTTGCAGAGTCTTCGTAATACCAAAGTGTCCACCTGATGCACCGTCATGCAACTGACGCAATACTTCTGACACTTTACTTTTAGGTACAATCAACTGAAGCTTAGTTTCTGTACCATCATCGTTCTCAAAGGTTCTATACAGAAGATCATCTTTCAGCACTAGGCAATTCCATTGGCTCCAGTAACACTTGACTTCGGGACTACATGCACTAATGTCTTGCCAAGAAGGTCTTTCACTTCGACGCACCCAATCCAATACTCTTTTTATACATGGATCATCTGCTTGAGCGTCTTGTAGCTGTTGAGGCTGCCATTGATCATTAATAACGGTGGTTCGCCTCACGGGGCAAAGTCGTTCTTCTAATTTAAGACAATGATTACGATTTTCACTGTATGGCCGTCTTGATTGAACATCAGCATTTGAATGACTTTTTCTAGCGTGCTCGATCTGTTCTAGCTTTCTGACTGTTGTATTATTTTCTTGCACTTTGTGGCGAATGTGACCTTCGTTGTTACCATTCCAACATCTGGGTTCACGTCTCTTCGGCATCATGTTACGAACTACTTTCCGTACGATTTCCTCCAGACGTTTATCGTTTCGTTCGTCACTCTCTTCAGAGGTTCGTACTTGATAGCTCCGTGAAACTCGACTAGCTATCTCATGTTCCAAGGCAATGGCGAGCGCTTCATCTAAAACTTTCGGTCTTGCTAGTCGTAAAGCTTTCTGTAGTTCACTGTCTCTCAACCCATTGACGAAGGCATCTACAGCAATTTCTTCCAAAATGTTGTCTGGTGCCTCTGGATAGGCCAACAGCGCTATACGAGCAATATCTGCTTCAAATTCTTGCAAACTCTCACTTGCTCGTTGAATTCTACTTCTTATTTGTACTTTGTAGACTTGTTGTAGATGGGCATCTCCGTAACGTTTGTCTAGTCGAGTGAACAAGGTCTGGTAACATTTTTCTTGACCCTTAGGAATCGATCTTAAGATATCTGCAGCATCACCTCGTAAAGCAGCAGTCAAGGAAACAGCTTTTTCTTGTTCTGTCCAATGATTGGCTGTCGCAATAGCTTCAAATTGTCTAAGGTATATGGACCAAGAGGACTTTCCATCAAATGGTGGCAATTTGAATCTCATATGATGTGCCATTTCGTCTCTAGGTGATTCTTCTTTCAGTACCGGATCTAAAGCTACCGTATTAATTAGTGGTAGCATTTTTGTGTTAGTTATCATGCTCTCTAACTGTTTGATCTTCTCTTCTACTTTTTCGAATGTTTTGGAAACTTCTTCAAATTTTTCATTATTCTTTTTCGAAGTTTCTTCCATCATTTGAGAAACATTTTCAAATTTCTCGTCGAATCTTTTTGACACATTTTCGAGTTTCTCGTCGTTTTGTCTAGCTACTTCTTTAATAATTTGAGACGTTTCATTGAATCTTTCATCATTTTTTTTAGAAGTTTCTTCAATCATTTGCGAGACGTTCTCAAATTTACTATCATTTTGTTTCGAAGATTCTTCAATCATTTGTGAGACATTTTCAAATTTCTCATTTATTTTTGTTAAAACTGTTTCTTCTGATGATTGAAACTGGAATGTCTCTGGATCATCTCCATTTTTGTTAAGAACATTCTTTAGTCGTTCTTGGAGGATCTTCTTGGACCCGCTGCAGTCTTCATCGCGTTCTTCAAGTTGCTCACGCAACTGTTTTACTGAAAGTTGTACTAGCAGCATCTTTGGTCAGGCACACACGTACTTTTTAAATGTTCTTTCGTACAACGATCACTACTGAACTACGCGGATGTTCCCGACGAACAATACTTTTCAAAAGTTCAAAAGTCTTTTTCAAAAGTCACTGTTGACTATTTTCAAACCCCACACCTGACACCACTGTAGCGAGATTAAATAAAAGAGCGGTTCGAATTTATATAAATATATTTATTTATAACTTTACAGTTCGGTATTCTCTTATCAACTAAACTTACTCCTACACCGTTACATATATATACCAAAGTATTATTTTCGAGAATATTCGGGAGTAGTCCCACCTCTAATTCGTTATCTGAAGGGTGGAATTTTACAGCGCTTGATGTATCGCCGACACTTCTCGATGCTTCGAGATGCGACCGTAAGGCGGGCCACTTAGATGCTGTGAGCTGTTGAATGCATGTTCGTCGTAACAGAAGGAACCCTCTAAGCGGTGGTCCGAGAGGGTGTACCAATAAATCATTCCATTGTATTGCGACCTTTTCGATAATTTTAGCTAATTGTGACGGTAACACGACACTTTACACTTGTGTGTATATTTTTGAACCATACAAAAGAGAAGCCAAATTCTCCGTATTTACAACTTCATAAATGAGATATCCAGTTTAAGTTTTACGAGACAACAGGAAACAATATATTTCAAAAAGGTCTTTAGAATGCAGCACTAAATTAGGTCACATTACAGTACCGTAACAGAAAAAATATTAAATGTAAAAATACATACTTTCCCAAACAATTGGGTTTCCCAATAGGTTCCTCAGTAGGGTTTTCCTTACTGTTTTTAAAATATCATAGGGGCCATTTCGAAAATGATAGAACTGTGATTCGTGAGATTAATGCAGATATTTTGTATAAAGTGACCGAAAATCACGATTTCTTGCAAACAAAAAATGTGGCATCGACGTTCCAAACTTGACTACGGCTCAATCGTTTACAATTTCTAAAAAAAACGTATTTAAAACAATAGCTGTCATTTAAAATATTGGTACTCGAATTTTCTTAGGAATACACCCACAAGTGCAATCCAAACTCTTTACTGTGAGACTGAAGAGATCCCGCTCACGTTTAGACGACAATATCTAAGTATTTCTTATGCAGCTGCAGTATCATTTAATCAAAATAATCCCGTTATACCCAACGTATTCGCTGATTGTTTAAAAGTTATTTGCAAATTTCAAATTAAACTGATCATACTTCTATTACCGCCTACAAGCTTACACACAGGAAACACACGTTTCAAGAAGCAGAAAAGGTCCTACAAGAAACTAAATGGAAAATTCACTATTGAAATCTGCGACATTTTTGATATTTTATAATTTCTAATCTAAACAATTTTGGAATGACATCTTTTTTCCTTTTTTTATTCCTATGAGAGTTCTAATTTTATTTTTTATATTTAACAAATCTTTTGGGTAAAACTTTATTATTAAAATAAGATTTTAAAAACAAATTTGCTTATTTCTAGCTTTATTTTTAATAATTATAATCATAGCCGTGTGTTTCTATTGTTTATATATTGTCATATCAATAAAATGTCATTTTTTATGATATGACCATCTAATTCTGCCATCCAATTCACATATATAAGTAGAAAGTAAGCCACTTTGGTCCACTTTGACCTGTGACCTCTGGCGTCACAAGACCTGATCAAGACCAGGTCTTGAACAGGTCTTGATCAGGTCTCAAACATTGGACTCAAACAGGTCTTGATCTGGTCTTGAATAGGTCTTGATCAAGTCTTGTGACTGACGTCTAGCTGACGACAGCAAGAATTATCGATATAACTGGATAACGTTATCAGAATTAAATTACTTCACCACTGCTGCAATCAAATATGACATTCTAGGTAATGGCCCACTGATTGGACGCACTCTACAATCACAAAAGTAGACAAAAAAGACAACTTATATATCGTAGGGATAGAGTAGAGAGAAGATAAATGCAAAATATAAGTAGAAAGTCAGCCACTTTGGTCGACTTTGACCTCTAAGTGGCTGACTTTCTACTTATATTTTGCATTTATCTTCTCTCTACTCTATCCCTACGATATATAAGTTGTCTTTTTTGTCTACTTTTGTGATTGTAGAGTGCGTCCAATCAGTGGGCCATTACTGTCATATTTGATTGCAGCAGTGGTGAAGTGATTTAATTCTAATAACGTTATCCGGTTATATCTATAATTCTTGCTGTCGTCAGCTAGACGCTTTTATTATACTATTTATATCGGCTCGCATTTCGATACCGTACTTAAGTATAAGTGTAATGCATGTTTCGTTAACCTCTTTGTTATTTTCTATTGTCATATACTTATTTCTTCAGACCATTTGTCTTAGTCATCTGGACGCAGCTAGAATTTTGTTTATTTGAAGTATTTGAAATGCATTACGTTTGGATACTGCTGTCATGAAATACGATCTTACAATCAATAAAAAGCCAAACAAAAATAAATTTTAGTGGTAAACTTATAGTTAAAGTATTTATAAAGTCAGTTGAAACATCCAAAAAACTGGTTGTCGACAAACATTAAAAGAATAATATTATATTACCAGATATAGGTGCATCATTTATTTTTATTATCAAATATAAATTAATGTAGAACAGAAAAAGGACAATTTTAATTTACTTAAAGCTGTCGTAAAGTACATCAGTGTATACAAAAGTTTTTAACATGTCATATTAAGCAACAAAAATAATTTACAATTAAATGGCAATAGGCCATATTAACAGTATAATGATTTAATAATTATACTTCGTAAAATAATAAACATTTTAGCTGTACAGCACTGGCATAAATAAACACCGTTTCTTATCTGTACCCATCGCCGCCGGCTAGAAGGAAACCTCCATGTAACGTGTTAAATATTGGTGATTTTGAATAACATATCAATGTCCAATATTTATTTGATGGGATGAATCTTTCATTCCCCTTTCTTCCATCTATTTCCTACGAAGTAGGGGGATTGTTCAAATACGTTTGAAAGATTGACGCGTGTTATTTATACTTTAACTTGATTACCGGTAAATGTAATATTGAACTGCCCTTATAAATCGAGTCGGAGAGAAATGTTTCAACTGACTTTATACATGCTATACCTGTAATAATGAATAAATTGGTAGGTAGATATAGTAAAAGTATACTCGAAAAAAGATAGAAAAAGAGAAAAACGGCATATTAAAATAATAGAAAACAATAGAATCTTGCTTCTTAGTTTCTTCTAAAGAAATCTTCATTAATAAGGATCATGGACGTACCAGAAACAATCCAGCGCGTCGACTACTAAATTGCTACTTAATTCTCAGCATTCGACAGTTACTCAAGGTACAAAACAAATTCAACAATTAGCAGTCGACATAACAGTATTTGGTGTATGGGAGGTGAAGTCCACTTGAGCGTGATTAAATAGCTAATAGCTGTTACAAATTCAGTTTAAAACGTGTAATCGAAAGGAAGTAGAATGTTTATAGGGATTTAGTATAATAGAACAAGATGAGTAAGCGAAGGCCGTGATAGTTCTTGTAAAAGATGGTGTTCGACATTCATCTTGCCAGAGGCGGCGAAATTTTATTGACCGATTTAACGAATGTCTAAGATGAACGACTTGCATTATTGTTATTCTTGTTCTTATTTACTTAATTTAATATGCAGAACCGATTTACACGTAGAAAAATATCCTCATTTTCTGTATGTAAAAAATGTATTCTTGATAAAATGCTCTGTATGACCTAGAAATCGCCAATCAATTAAAAAATTCTAAGTATTGGCTCGAGTATAGAGAAGATAAAAATAAATAAACAATGATTTGTAAAGAGAACTTAGGTATGTTCAAATTCAAATTGACGTATATATAAAATTTTTTGTTTTGGTATCGACCGTATATTATTAAAAATAATTTTCTTGGGTATATGTCAGGTTCTAACGGACTGGAATTAAAACAATTCTATTTTCTAGTCACTTAATATTTTGACGGATGAAAAGCAGGAAAGCTGTAGGGCCTGATAATATCGAAGCTGAATTTTTAAAACTCTTGGAGGAAGAAGGAATAATTTGGATCACGGCTATCTTCAATAAAATATACAATACAGGAATCATCCCTGATAAATGGCTAGAATCAGAATTCATAGCGATACCTAAAAAACAGGGGACTAAAAAGTGCGAAGAATATCGAACGATCAGCCTAATGAGCCACATGTTGAAACTGTTTCTTAGAGTCATCCATGGAAGAATTTATAAGAAGTGCGAGGAACAAATATCGCACAGACAGTTCGGCTTTATTTAACGCAGTGGGTACCAGAGAGGCACTTTTCGGAGTACAGGTACTAATTCAAAGATGCAGGGACGTTAACTGCGACGTATACGCGTGCTTGATCGACTATGAAAAGGCATTTGACAGAGTTCAACATCAAAAGATGATAAACATTTTAAAAGAGGCAGACCTGGATGACAAAGACCTCAGAATAATTTCAGAACTCTACTGGAATCAGACCGCATACATGAAAATTAACGGAGAAGAAACAGATCACATACAAATACTACGTGGAGTTAGACAGGGATGTATCCTATCGCCGTTGATATTTAATATGTACTCAGAGAAAATTTTTAACGAGGCTCTTTACGGAATAGACGAAGGCATCCTTCTAAATGGTGAAAGAGTAAACAATGTTAGATATGCCGATGACACCATGGTGATAGCAGATAGTTTAGAGGGACTTCAGAGGCTAATGGACAGAATAAACGAGTACAGTCAACAGTACGGACTAAACATTAATACCCACAAAACGAAACAAATGATTATCAGCAAGGATAATATAAACGGGGCTCATCTATACATTAATGGGACGCAGATAGAGCGAGTAAAACAGTATTGTTACCTGGGAACTATTATTAACGAACAGTGGAGCAATTTACAGGAAATAAAGTATCGCATGGGAAAGGCAAGAACGGTCTTTAACAAAATGAGCGCCATCTTCAAAAGTCACAACATATCCCTTGATACAAAAATGAGACATTTGAGATGCTATGTTTTCTCTGTGTTGTTGTACGGGGCGGAGGCATGGACGCTTACAGACACCACTATTAAAAAACTTGAAGCATTTGAGATGTGGCTTTATAGAAGAATGCTGAGAATATCATGGACATCAAGGATCACGAACAAGGAAGTTCTAGGAAAAATGAAGAAGGAACCAGAGATTGTGTTTATAATCAAACGCATAAAATTGCAATATCTGGGATACGTTATGAGAAATGAGCACCGTTACTCCCTGCTACAGTCTATATTGCAAGGTAAAATCAAAGGTAAGCGAGGGTCCCGGTAGAAGGAGAATATCATGGCTGCGGAATTTAAGAACATGGTTTAAGAAAATCTCAACGGAGCTGTTTCGAGCCGCAGCGAGCAAGGTTATGATTGCCAATATGATTTCCAACATCCGAAACGGATAGGAACCAGAAGAAGAAGAAGAATATTTTGACAATTGATTGTTTGCTTCTTGAGAATTGCGCTACAAATTTATTAAAACAAAGAGATAAGCAACATTAAGATAAAATTACATAAATATTTACTTACAGAAGTAGAACTGTTCACAAAAAAGACAAGACAAACATTTGTTTTGCACTTTCACAATTAGACAGACAATTTTTAAAATAAGTTAATATACACATAAAATAACATAAAGTGTATAGTGGAAGAGACGAGTTTCTTTAAATTTCTATATATAAAATGAGGTAGCAGGTATCTCATTCTTCTTTCAGTGCCCTGTCCGATTATCGAACGTTAGCGATCATATTGGCAATAATAACTTTGTTTACGGCGGCTCTAAATAAATTAGCGCTGGTCTCTTGATACCATTCTCGGAGCCAGGATGTTCTTTGTCGGCCTGGGCCTCTCCTTCTGGCGATCTTACCCTGTATTATGAGGTGTAGGAAGCTATACCTCTCTGGATGTCTCATTACATGACCGAAATATTGTAACTTTCGAATTTTTATCGTTTTTGTTATTTTTGTTCTTTTTTTCATTCGATGTAAAACTATTTCATTTCTTATTCGATCAATCCAACTTATTTGCAATACTCGTCGATAAATCCACATTTCAAAAGCCTCTAATTTTTTCATTAATGTCTCTGTAAGGGTCCAGCTCTCCATAATATATTAATCTGATTTTAAGGTTTAACGTAATATCTCCATTAATTAGAATTTTCTTTATTTTATAGAAGGCGGCTCTGGCTTTTTCAATGCGTATTCTTATTTCTTTATTTATATCCCAGTTATCGTTAACGTGTGCACCCAAGTAGCTAATATGTGTGACTTAAATGAATTGCAGAATATTGCTGTAGATGCTGCTTAGCTGATTCGTATCTGTTTTAAAATTTATTACATTTTTTGTATTAATAAACATTTCCAGAAACATCCTGTTTTTATCATTAGTTTCTGTTTGTAGGATTTCAACAATGGTATAGTCAAAGTTGTGACCTGTGTTGGTGAAGTGTTCGACAACAGTGCATGTGTTTTTACCTTTATGGCAGTCACTTTTGTGCTGGGTAATGCGCTGTTTTATCTATTGACTTGTATGTCCAATATAGCAACTTCTCAGCCTAAACAAGGAATTTTACAGATTGCATTGGTAGTATATATTACTGGTGTCTTATCTTTGACACGAGAAAATAGACTTTTATTATTAATACCGCTGTATCTACCAATTCTGATGTTATTGTTTGGTTTGAAGAGGGCTGTAATCTTATTTATTTGATTATCAACGAAGAGCAATCTTTTATATGTAAAGGTTTGTGGAGCATCTTTATCCGACAATTAATTTGCTCTATTACTTAGAAACTGGTCGGCGCATATATTGAGTATTCTATTTTTCATAGCAAGAACTGACTGTATTTCTGGTTTTGTGGGTGGTTAGAAAAAAAGTTTAGGAATCTGCCTGATGCAGTAGGTTTTTGGTACCAATCTAGTATTATATGATTGTATTCCATGCGGATTACTTTAGTGTCCAAGAAAGGTACACTATTGTTAGTTTCTCTTTCAAAAGTAAATTGTATTTTATCATTAAAAGGGTTATATGTATTTAAGATGGTTTCGACCTGATCGTTTGGTACCGCACAGATAATGTCATTGACAAATTTGTATAGGAAGGTTAGCATAAATGGGAGGTTGATTGTGGTATTTTCTATGAGATGATCTAAAACAATGAGAGCCAATATATTACTTATCGGACTACTCATGAGAGTTACAAAGATTTGACGATAAAATGTGTTGAATGAAAAGTAGGTATTTTTAAAAATGAATTTTAGCAATGTTAAAAAATTTTCTTTGGTTAAGATTGTGTGGGGTATTATTAGTTCCCATTTCAGACGTATAATTGAGTCTTCCGGAATATTAGTGAATATTGAGATTGAATCTAGAGAAATTATTACATAATTATCAGGTAATTTTGTTCCTCTGATTTTATTCACAAATGTGAACGTATCTCTAACATTAAAATCTGTCATATCTTCAAAGGCATTTTGTAAAATGTTACACAAAAATTTGGATAAATTATAAGTAACAGAGTTTATTGAAATAGTTATGGGACATAGAGGAACATTTTCTTTATGAATTTTTAGTAGACAGTACAGTTTTGGAAAAGAAGAATTGTAGATAGTAAGTTCTTTTGCCTGTTGATGCTGTCGTAAAAAGTTATTAAATGAACTTTAAATTGATGTTGTTGGATCTTTAGGTACTCATAAATATGTTAGAGGGTCATTCAGAAGTAGCTCCTTTTTTCTAATAAGTCATCCTTGTTGAAAGCAACAATACAACCATACTTATCAGACTCCAAAATAATCAGCTCTGTGGATGAGAGTGAAGAAAAGTTTTAGTTTTGTTTTAAATAATATTTAGGTAGAATTGTATGTTAATTTTAGAATGATGCACAAAGTTTGTTACTATATTTGTGGCTTTGGCCCTAATAAGATCTTGTAATATACTAGGGATATCATTAATAATATTTTCTATGTCAGCAGGAAAGATATCTAGCCTTAAGTCACTACGGACCGATGGTATTGCAAATTTTGATAGAGGTAAACATTACGAAATTTATAAAGAAGTCACTAGGGGTAAGGTCTGGCAATCTCCGAGGCCAAAGGAAGTCCATATACCTCCATATCGCCCTATCGTTAAAATTGTGTAGGACAAAATCTCAAACATTTCTTTCGCAATTACATGTTGCTACTAACGTCAATTTTAAGAACTTAAACAGTACCATTAGATGCAAACGTTGCCTCGTCAGAGAAAATGATGTGTCATAAATCGGTTATTTTCTAATTATTCTTGGATACAAGCACAAAATTCGAACCTTCGTTTGACATCTTCCTTTTGCATTCTCCTATGCAAATAGTTTCTCTTTTATTTATGTTTACTTTTAGTACTTATATACCGTATTGTTCTATGAGTTTCCTAATCATATGCTCCAGATCGTCGTGATTCTATTATCATTATCATTATCTGATCTTCTGCGAAGTACAGTGTATAATAGGGTTTTATTGTTATATAATCAAATGCCCATTCCTTCATATTTCCTCTTCCATACCTTCAATGGCTATTTAAGTTTTAAAAAGGGATCTTTGCTGAGAGTTTATTCTCTACTTAACCGAGCTTGTGTGTTATTGTATAGCTCTTTATTGGCATTTATATTGTTTATATTAATATTGCTTAATTCTAAGGATTTCCAGAGTCGTTTAACGGGACAATATCGCAAGCTATTTTGAGTTCGACATTTAGAAAATATATCTGTTGATTCCTTCTGCTTCGTACTCTCTTTCGATTATATTTTTCAGTATATTCCATTATTTTTCTTAACAAAACCTAAAGATATGATCTGGCAGGGCAGCCGAGATCTATAAGCACGTATTTAGAGTCATAATTTATAATAAACTTATTTTTGTCGTTTGAATTTCTGACCCACAGATTTAACAAAAAACAGACAGGGCACTCAAATTATTATTATTGGCGTTTAAGATTAAGTTAGTTGTTTGAAATAATTTAAAAGTAGTAAAGACTGTCACCTTTTCCTAAAAAAACACTACTTGTTACTTGTATCTATACCTGTCTATATTTGATCAATCCCTCTATTATGGTAATGACAAAAATTGTTATTCAACTAGATACCCATTGTTCGCGTTAACTACTTAACTATAAAATAGAAATAGTACGCGTTTGGATTTTATTCAAGTCAAAACAATAGAGGCACATTTCTCACGATGCAAATTGATACAAAACGTAAGAAAATTATGGGTTCTAAAAACTTTCTTTTTCACTTCAAGAACAAATTATTTTATTTATTAAGTGGGTTGGCCCAATTTTTGATTTACAACTAAACCTAAAATCGAAGTCCTTTTAACGCTTCAATTGCCACAAAAAGTGGTTTGGACTATCAGTAAAATTTTAATTATATATATATTTTCAAATGATGAAAAGGTTGCCAATATGAGTCCATAATACTAGTATAATATGCAAAAATGAGTCAATACTTACAGTTTTAAGTAGTTTTTATTGATATTTTTGTGCCAAATTTACTATCAATAAAAACTACTTAAGATTCTGGGTATTTTGGACTCATTTTCCATACACTTTTCCATATATATTTTATTTTCTACATCTTTAACCCTTTCATTAACGCGACAAGAAATAATATAAATAAAAATTTGAAACTTGTGAGCCTTTTTCTATTATTTTTTTGAACATTTTTAAAACATAGAAGTCGGCTATATCCCTTTTGGTTTTCGATTTATTGAATGTCCTTGTACAAGAACACAGTTACTTTAGGTAATCCACCAGTAAAACCACAAAAAAAGTTAAAAACTGAAATATATTCAATTATCAGAAGAGGAAATACACAATTATAGTATTTTTCATGATATCTATGAAAGCAATTGTTTCGCAGAACGTCCGATCTTTATGTACAAAGTAAAAAATCAAGCTTATCAACCTCCCATTGGTTCGTTATACAACCTAAAAGCTTTACGTAGGATTTTAACATCATATATAGTGAACTAATGTTTGTATTTTGAAAACGATTTCCGAAGTGGAAATTGAAACGTCAATAAACGTACTTTAATCTTTAATTGTGGCTTATTCCCATTTAAATAGTAATTACTTTAAAATGCCACAAGAAAATAGCTTCAGAACAATATTACAAAAATTTGGAGTATAAGAAGTAGAAAATTCAGAGTAAAAATAAATCTCCAACGAGAGAATGAATATTTACCAACCATTACTCATTGAATGAAACATTCCAAAAAAAAGAACTAAAAGGAACTACAGTTTGTTTTAAAAAAAATGCCAACAGTTTGTCAGACGCGATGGAATTTTAAATCTCAGTTAGTTTTCACTGTAGCTTTTTGATTTTATTATAAGGCGACGATTTTGAAAGTGGTATCTCAATCCGTGAATCAATCGCTTAAAACATAAAAACGCAAACATCGTTAAAAGTAGAAAACTTTGAAGAACCATTTTTTGCTTAAAATTAGTCTTAGAACTGCGTCTTTACAACCAAATATATGTTTATATCTGTGATATATCTCGTAGTTGTACCTACCTCCTTCTCCAAACACCATTTTCAAAGATGCCACCGAATATTCTTCTCAGGATCCTTCGTTCAAATATAAGCAGAAGGTTTTCATCTGCCTTGGAAAGGGTCCATGTCTCCGATCCATATGTCAACACTGGTTGTATAAGGGTTTTTTATATGGTTATTTTTGTTTTTGGCTTAAGTTTCTGCTTCTCATATGTCTACTCAATCCAAAATAGCATTTGTTTGCTAGGATTATTCTTCGCTTCATTTTTTCCTTCATGACGTTCTCCTTGGTGATCAGGTATGTGATTTGTCCACCGCTTCAAAGGTAGAGTTATCAACCGTGAATTGGTGACCGATGTTTCTGGCTATATTGTTGGGTGTTGATGCCGTTATCTTAGTTTTCTCCTCATTTACTTGCAGGCCATATTTTTTGAGGAATTTGACAAGGTGGTATACATTTCTTCTATCTTGCGTGTTGTGCGGGCAACTAGGTCAACATCATCTTCTTCTTCTTTATGTGCCGTCTTCTACCGAAGGTTGGCGACCATCATACGATAGGTTTCTCTGTTTTGTGCCGCATGAATTATGTTCGCAGCTTCTGGTATTTGAAACCATTCTCTTAAGTTTCTCAGCCAGGATTTCTTCTTTCTTCCCAAACCTCTTCTACCTTCAATCTTGCCTTCCACGATAAGCTGTAGCAGACTGTACTTATCATTACGGAACACATGGCCCAGGTATGACGCTTTCCTCCTTTTAACAGTTGTTAACAATTCCACCTCTTTAGCCATTCGTCTTAATACCTCTGTGTTGGTCACTCTGTCTGTCCAAGGTATTCTCAGTATGCGTCGATATAGCCACATTTCTGGAGCCGCTAACTTCTTTATAGTTGCTGCTGTTAACGTCCACCCTTCTACGCCGTAAAGTAGCGTAGAGAGTACGTAGCATTTCGTGGCGCGCCATCAGAGGTTAATGCTTAGGTTGCGGTTGCTTAAAAGCTTTCTCATTTGGATGAATTTGGATCTTGCTATTTCAATTCGGATCTTAATCTCTACTTCTGGGTCCCACTTGTCATTTACTGTATATCCCAGATATTTAAATCGGTGTACTCTTTCAATACGTTCGTCTTCAATATGCAGGTCGATATGTTGAAATTTTTTTTTACTGATCACCATAAATTTAGTTTTCTTTCTATTGATCTTCAGTCCAAATCGGCTGCCAGTTGTATTAACTCTATGTAGCATCATCTGTAAATCTTCGATGTTATCGGCCAGTATAATAGTATCATCTGCATATCGAAAATTACTTATTGGTACGCCATTAATCTTGATGCCCTCATTGTACTCTTCTAGTGCCTCTAGAAACATCATCTGCATATGTCAAAACTTGGGATGATTTATTAAAAATGTTTCCTCTGTTGTCTATTTGGTCATCACTGACCGCCTTTTCCCGAGCTATGTTGATCCCAAGGAGACCCGCCAGCGCAAACAACTTTACGCATTGTAGCCATAACCAATCGTATCAGTTTTTCGGGGATGTGGAATTCATTCATGGCTTCATACAATTTATTTCTTAGGACACTATCATAGGCCGATTTAAAATCTACGAAAAGATGGTATGTGTCATACTCACATACACACTTAGCACAAAGATCTGGTCTGTTGTTGATCGACCAGGCCTAAAATCACTTTAATATTCGCCAAGAAGTTCCTCTGAATATGCACTCAAGAGAGCATATAAAATACTCGAAAATATTTTGTATGCTATATTAAGGAGGGTTATTCCCCTATAGTTTCTACATTTCAATTATTATATTAAAAAGCAAAAAAAAACAAAATTTGGAACTTTGTATTTAAGTCTCGTGGTACTGTTTTTTTTACATATTCGTGCTGTATACAAATTATATAAACTATATAATACAATATTCTCTACATTACATTTATATTTTTGTATATATATATATATATATATATATATATATATATATATATATATATATATATATATAATTTAGCTCTCCAGGCATAGAAGGCCCATGGCTTGGTTTACTATTCTTTTCCATTCTTTTCTCTTTGTTGCTTTATTTTTCCAGTTTGGTATTTTAAGTTTTTCTATGTCTTTTTCAACATCCTTCTTCCACCTGGTTTTCGGTCTGCCTTTCTTCCTTTTCCCTCCTATTCCTCCCATTAGCATTCTTTCTGGCAGTCTCGTGTTTCCCATCCTTTGGATGTGTCCCAACCATCTTAGTCTTTGTGACTTTATGATCCCTACGATATTCGGTTCTCCATACATCTCCTCTAATACTATATTTGGTCTTTTTATCCATATACCATTCCATAATTTACCTAAAAATATTTTCCTGAGGACTTTTCTTTCCCAGACTTGCAGCAAGACTTGTTCGGATTTGTTCATTGTCCATGTTTCACTGGCATATAATACAATAGGTCTTATTACTGTCTTATATATTCTTATCTTAGCCCTTCTAGATATGTTTTTGCTTCTTAATAAATTGTTTAGTGCAAAAATACCACGGTTACCGGCCATAATTCTCGCTTGGATTTCTTCCTTCATATTTGGTCTTCTCGTGAATGTCGCTCCTAAATACTGGAATATTTCTACTTCGAATTTATATGTTTTTTCATCTGTTATTACTGTCAGATTTTATTCTTGTACGTAATCTCTTTCTGTCCATTCCATATATTTGGCCTTTTCTTCATTTATGTACATCCCTTTCTTTCTCGCTTTCATTTCTAATCTTTTTATTATTTCTTTTAATTCTTGCTTACTTCTGGCTATCAGTACAATGTCGTCAGCGAATGCTAAGCATTGGTGTTTTCTTTGATATATAAGTCCTGACCTGTTGATTCCAGCTTCTCTGATGGTAACTTCGAGGACTATACTGAACAACAGCGATGACAGTGGGTCTCCTTACCGCACCCCCTCACTGACCTCAAACTTATCTGTTTCTTCGCCATTTATTATAACCCTATTCTCTGTTCTTCGGAGTATCACTTTTACCATTCTTATCAGTTTTTCACTAATTCCCATTTCACGTAGTGCTTTGTATATTTATACTTTTGTATACTTTTTGTAGAAATTTATAAAAATATTAAAAACCTGTTAAATCTTACCTTAAAAGTGAAAAACTACTAATTCAAATGGCATTTCAAATTATATTGATTAAAAACACATTACTGCTGTGTAGACGATTCTTCCGAATACCTAGCCACAAAGTAAAAATCACTTTCTCCGCACTTTCTTACGATAATTATTGTTATTGAATAGTTGTTACAAAAATCTAATACGACTATGTTCATTTTCTCCCCTTATTAGTTAACAACTCGCATTGCGAATGCACTACATTGGGTGAAATTTGAATTATTGTATAACAATCGTCAGTGACTTCCGATAAAATAAATAAAATAGCATTGCAAAAAGTGTAAATTTATTACAGATTAAAGGTTAAGAATCGACAAACATGTAGAGTTTTACTTGAAATCGTGAAGGTAATTGCACTATGTTAATGGTAATGTAACGTGACGCCGTCACAATTCTTGTATATCTTGATTAAAAACATAAAGATTCATTTTAAACTTTTTCAGTCGATCTGAAAATATCAAAAGCCGTAACAGTGCAGTTTACTAACGACAGAAGATTATGGCAGCTAAAGAAAGTAAAGATACACGTCACACTTTATCTTATTATAGTGAAACTTATTTAAAAGTATCTATCTTTCCTTAAGAGATCTGTATAAGAGCGTCTGGACCAAAAACTAACAGCATTCAGAATGATTAACATTACAGAAAGATACAGCCATATAAACGAGAATATAAACGAAGCAACATTGAAGTACTTGGAGAGAAAGAAGACACAAATAATAAACACCATCATTGCCAAAGGAAACTTTCTAGGTTCATTTATAAGACACACTTAGAGATACTTCACGAGGGGAGAAAGTTATAATAGGACGTGTTTTTTATACACATGTAACCAACAGAAAGAGGATATGGGGCAATGGAAGAATAAACTTTGGAACGGCTGCACCAGGTTTAGATGGTTTAACACCAAAAATGTTAAAAATATACGCAGACACGCATAACGTTTCTTTAACGTTAATAATGCAAAGTTCTTTTATCCAGAATTCGTTAGCCCCTATTTGGAAATAAGCATCCGTCACCCCTATTTTTAAAAACGGCAACAAGTCGACCCCAACAATTATCGTCTGATTAGTCTGCTGCCAGCAGTTGGGAGTTATGAAAGCTAATATTTCCGAGGAGATGATCAAATTCCTTCTCCAGGAATATGATATTTCAACATAACAACATGAATTTGTCTCTGATCTCTCTACTCTAACCAATCTCCTGAAAGTCATGTCACCACTCAACAGTTCGCAGCCGGTCGATTTTGTTTATGTAGATTTCTCTAAAGCCTTTGACCGTGTACCCAAGCGCAGAGTTCTACATAAACTAGAACATTTCGGAGTTCGCAATACTTTACTTTGTTGGATACATGATTTCCTAACAGACCGACATTACAAAGTTAGAGTTGATGAATCTTTCTCACAAGACAGGTTAGTGGAAAGTGGAGTGCCTCAGGGCTCTATCCTTGGACCCCTGCTTTTTACGGTTTATACCAGCAATGTTCCTTATTATATTTTAAGTAAAATATCGCGCTATGCTGATGACACAAAAATATATTCCAATCCAATCACAAACCAACTAATCCTATTTCTTCTTCTTGTTCTTCAGCTTTAAGTAATCCAACTTTGGACATAGGAATCCCCCAAATCAATCCAATATCTTCTATTTTGCAAAACATGCTTTCAGTTGTGTCCTCTGATCTTCTTAACATCATCCGCCCATCTTATTTGTGGTCTTCCTTTGCTTCTCTTTTCTAACTATGGTCTCCATTTTTGTATTTCGTGGTTCCATCTCTTATCCTTCAGTCGTACATTGTGTCCTGGGATGTTTTTTTTGTTTGTAATTTGGCAGCATGTTCTCCTTCGTCTTTTACTTTCGTTTTACTTCTAATCTATTTGTTTGTTTGTTTTTTGTCTATAAGTCTCACCCCGAGCATTGATCTTTCCATCGCTCTTTGTGCTTTTACTATTTTATCCATATTAGACTTGGTGAGTGTCCACGTCTGTGAACCATACGTGAGTATAGGGAGGATACACTGATCCTAAATTCTGGTTTTCAAATATTGTTCTATTTTAGTGCTTTTCCAGACCCAACTCACTTTTCAACATCATGCACACGCTAACCTTATTCTTCTGGTAATAATCCTCTCTCACAAACTCCAAATGGACTTGAACTCTATTTTAACCCAGTGGCTACTATCCTTTAATGCGGAAAAATATGTAGTGCTTCGAATTCGGAAAAATAACCCAATTGTGCTGTACTTTGTTAACGGGCAACAATTATATTCTGTGCTCTCGTTTAACGACTTTGATGTTATCGTAAACAGCAGCTAAACTTGGTCCGACCATAGTACTTCTATTTGTAAACGTGCGAACTTCAGACTGTATCTTATTCGGAGGTGTGTTTTGAGAGTTTCAATGTAGTCATTCCGTAGGCTTTACACTCTCTTCTTCTTCTTCTGGTTCCTATCCGTTTCGGATGTTGGAAATCATATTGGCAATCATAACCTTGCTCGCTGCGGCTCGAAACAGCTCCGTTGAGGTTTTCTTAAACCATGTTCTTAAATTCCGCAGCCATGATATTCTCCTTCTACCGGGTCCTCGCTTACCTTTGACTTTACCTTGCAATATAGACTGTAGCGGGGAGTAACGGTGCTCATTTCTCATAACGTGTCCCAGATATTGCAATTTTATGCGTTTGATTGTAAACACAATCTCTGGTTCCTTCTTCATTTTTCCTAGAACTTCCTTGTTCGTAATCCTTGCTGTCCATGATATTCTCAGCATTCTTCTATACACTCTTCTTCTATTACACTCTATACGCAAAACAAATTCTTGAATACGCTGGACCCACGTGGTTTCCTGATTTGGTTCGAGACAAAACTTTGTTGGAAAACGTTAAAAAAAAGCTACTCTAATTTCTGAGAAGACCTTCTTATGCAGAAAGAGTTAGTATGGCTAACCTAACTTGTTTTAAAGTTCGCCAATAACGTGGAGACTTACTCACCACATTTAAAGTATTAAAATTCAATTTTGAAAATCTCGATGAAATATTTACCATAAATCAAGATGAACACCTCAGAGGTCACCAGTTCAAACTTAAAAAATAGAACTTTTCAGAAGATCAAGTCAAAACTTTCTACCAAATAGAGATTTTGAGTGCTAGAATAACCTTAACATTGTCTCTGCTCCCTCTACCAACGCGTTCAAACACAGACTTAACGGTTTTATATCATAGTTAAAATATTGTTTTTCTTTTAAACCACAAATTGTACTTTTGTATTTTTTTTTTAAATTTTATAATTTCCTAGTAGGTTACTAATCTATTTTTTTTTTGTTTTTGGGCATAATAGGTACTTATTCCTCTGACATTGCTTATGTATAATAATAAAATAATAATAATAATAACTAGAGATTATGCTGGAAAACTTTTAAATCTTTTAAATAGAATGAAGAAAAGAATATTTACGTACATGCAATGTAATAGTTGCTGAGCTTGTAAGCCAGCAACATAAACTTCTTAATCTAGACATTCATGTAAAAATCATAACGAAACCGTTACGTTTTTTTGTGGCGTACAGATTCTTCTCTAGGAAGGGATTTTAGGGGAAGCTGGGGGTAGAAGTGGTAAATTTTTTGGCATATTTTGTAGGATACCAAAATAGACATTGTCGGCAATATTCAGATATGATGATTTTTAGAGGTTCAGTGGCATTTTCGTCTCTGACTACTGGAGTAAATAATTGATCTCGCTATTCGCTGGCAGGTTATAATGATAACAACAAAAATATGACATAAAACGCGATTTTTTTATTATTTAAAATGTTATTACGTTTCCTTTTACTAATTATACTCTCCAGTTTTGTCATACCGTTTTCGAAATCCCGATTATTCAAATATATTTTTCGTAATTTTACTATATTTCTCTGTTATTTTTGTTAATAGTGTACATTAATAACATCCATAAATATTTAGACATAATGTATGTTGAACTAAATATCAAAACAACGTAATATATTACAAATTCTTTTCTTTCATTTATAAATTTAGCAGTCAAAGTGATCACACGATTAAAAAATAAAAAAAATTAAACAAATCGCCTTTCATTTTCTAAGTTTTCAAACCGGCACTCTACAAGGCTCATTTAGCATTCAATCGTTCATTATAGTCACTCTTGACATTTATCAGAGCGAGCTGATAGTTCATCTTAGTAAAAATGCCATTGATATAAAGGAACGGCGTATTCATGCAAATTGACGATTAAAAACCATTCGAGAGTCAAATTCTTTTGCTTCGTTTGCGACATTTCGATCCTCATGATATGAAGGTTACCCACTTCGGTGATCATTGCTATCATTGGCGTACTTATGTTTTCTAATGGACTGATTGATTTGTGAAAGTTATGAAAACTACTGTTAGAGGCACACTATAATGTTTTTTATAAATGCTTTGACAAACTATGGTTGGTAATGATGACTCCATATGAGTCCGCTAGATGCAAAACTTTGTATTTACTGTATAAGTCAAACTGAGTTATTTGCAAAAAACTGATAAATTTTGCAAAAAACCTTAGACATAATAAATGGCACTTTTTTGTGATAGATAAATGCTTTATTAGGTAAAATATAATGATTTTTTTTTTTAGAAAAGTTATTGGGTTTGCTAGAAAAGGAAGAAAAATTTGAAAATACCGAGTTTTGCAAGTGAACTATGTAAATACAGATTTATGCAACTAACATTTGCAAATACATGATAATAGTCAACCATTAACGATATTAGTGGTTGTTATATTAGTCTGTTTTCTAAACCTAGTGTGTTAGGAATAAGGAAGAAAGCATGTGGAAGTAAACTTTTAGTGAAGTTTATTTTTATCCAAAGTACAAAAGGTATTATAAATTATAATATGTATATATTTATATTAATTCCTAAACTCTAAGTTCCTCTGGGTCCTCATCTTCAATATGATCATTTTCTGCAGCACTCTCGTTTATCTATAATTTTATAAAATTTGAGATCCGGCTGGTCTCTCCAATTTTCACCAAAATGGTTTCAAAGGAGAGTGCCTATGGACGATTTATCTCCTTTCAATGAGCATCCAATCTGTTGTAACTTTGGTTTTAATAAAGAAATCTTTTTTCCTTTTCGTATTATAGACTTGCTGAACCCTATGTCAGAACGATAAAATATTTCCCCCCTTACCGTAGCCATATAATCTTTGTCCTTGGAAAATATAAATCGTGTCGTTGCATTACATTTAAAATGCCACTGGGAAGGTTTTTTAACAACAACGTCACTCGTCTTTCTCCAGTCTGATATCTGCCAGTCTTTACCGTCTCAGCACCTTTGAGTGTTTTCCAATTATGTCTTCATATTCTTTTCAGTTTATTACGTTCTTCTTTTTTATCTCCCTTTCTATCATACCGAAAATCCTATCTGGTGGCAAAAAGGAATGACCAACAACAGGAAACGTAAACTCCACTTCCTTGATGTGACCAGGTGCTTCATAAACCAACCAGTAGATTATCATAGACATCATCGTGCTATTTTTGTTTTGTCCACCACATCTATCTGCAAATAGGTGAACTTTTTCGATTTGATTTTTAAAGTTGAATTTTATGAGAGTATTATGTACAGCAGAGGCAACAGCATTTGAATTTTTTGGATGTTCAAACTCCAGCCACACATATGACGTCACATTTGCAGAAGAAAGATGGGATTTCGAATTTCCAGCCACGATGGTGAAATTATAAAAATTTATTTGCTGTGAGAAATAAGCCGCCTGGTCGGGAAGCTTTGGCAAAGAAAGATTTTTTTGACAATCAAAAGAAAATATTTGTTTGTTATGATTTGATTCATTTTTTAACAAAGAATAAAAGGCTTTAGCTCTTAACGTATGAACTCTCTGCTCTGTTATAACCTTTAACTTTTCTTCTTCTGAATTTTCTTTTCTCAAAATTTCCTTCGCTCTGAGACACGGAGAACAAGCATCTATTAAGGGAATGCCGAATGATATGTTGTAGTGTTCATTAACGTATGTTCGGAAATATGATAACTTTACGGAATGATTTGGATGACGTTGACAATACATTCTGTAAAGTTTTGTAAAATTCAGATCACATGGTAAATACATTTAGTTGATCGTCCTCTATTATGACTCTCTGTACCGTTCAAACGCCCCATAAATGTTTGGATAGATAATTTTATTGGATCAAATCTACCTTTTGTTGTATTTCCCCCTCTTCTCTCTTTTGGTATTTCACCCCGGATAACAAAGGTTCTTACAACACGCTCTATTCTTTCAGAACTTAAATGAGTTATTCCAAGAAATGCTATCTTGCATACTCTTAATGTAGGAACAAAATATTTAATTGAAATTCCATGTAGGTTTGTACCTGATCTCTTGACCTTTTGACCACAAAATTTCAGCAAAAAAATATCTTGTTTTATTTTGTCAGTTGTTGAATACAGATTATTATGGAAACGCTGAATGTCTCGCATCTTTAAATCTATACAACAATACACTTTCTTTGTATGGTTACAGGTGAGAAAACCGGGTAAATCCTCAGGTTTATGCCTAAAAATATTGACAATAAGTCCCAAACCTATCTAGTTAATTGTAGACACCTCTTACCTCTTAAGTTTCATTACATTTCGTTTCCATTTTTCTGTTAGTACAACTCGTTTTCTCCCTTTTCCTTTTTCACAAGGTCTAATATGCATTTGAAGATCCATAATGTTAATTATTTGCAATAAACTTGGTGTTTTTAGTACTCAAATAACAAACAGTGAAACCGGTAATGGCGAATGATGAAATAATTGACATGTGCACATGAGACGTGTCATGTGGCTCAAACAATGTAAGCGATTGGCCAATTGCAATTACACAGTTATGCAACTGGCATAGGCTGACAAATACAGAGTTTTGCGTCTGACTCAAGATTTCTAATAATGCCTTTTTCTTAGTAAATACCTTACTTTGCTGCTGAATTTCTACATCAGCAGATAGCTATAACATGTGACAAATAACTGTCAGCTAAAACTCAATTTTTACAATTTTTGCAAATACAGAGTTTTGCATCTAGCGGACTCATATAAAATTTGTCTTCCTGACTTAATAGAAGTAACGAAGAAGGTACCTTTAGAAGAATTGACTTGTTAGATACGGTGGTGGGTAACCTTATCATTATTTTGAATTGTTTTAATATAATCATGTAAGATAATCAGGCTCATAATGCAAGGTAAAATCAAGGGTAAAAGATCCATGGGAAGACGAAGAATTTCCTGGCTGAGAAACCTAAGGGAGTGGTATAGTTGCATCTCAGTTGATCTTTTTAGAGCAGCCGCCAATAAGGTAAGGATATCTGTGATGATAGCCAACCTCCGATAGGAGAAGAAACTACAACAAGAAGAATGATGTGAAACATAACAAATCAATATACAGAAGAGCGCCGGGAGGGTTTGGACAATTTTTTAATAAACAACTATGGCGTGTACATGGATAACAAATATCTAAAATTTTGAAATCAAACTGATTAATGCATGTCTTCTCACTATATATTTGCATAGTTTGCGTACAATTATAACAATGTGAATGAAATATTCGCATATACATACTTGAGGTAATCCAAATCCTATCATAAGGTAGCGGTCCAAACGCTCCTGACTGACCGGGTGGATCTGGACAATAAACGAATAAATACAAAAATATTACTTAAGGTTTTTATTTAACAAAAAACTTTGGATATCAATGAAACAAACAAAATATTCATTATTAAAATAAACTATACTGGGAAAGATTAATGTTAAAATATATCATGTCTTTATATCTGCACTTTCATCTGTCAAAGGATTTGGTAACCTTACAATCACTTCTTCGTATGTTATAAATACTGGAGGCTCTTCACTTACTATAAACCGGTTGGAAGCAACCTGCTTTTTCAAAAATTTCACATTGTAGCCATTTACAACAACTTCTTCAATTTTGGAGGCATAATGTCGAACCGATTTTTTTCAAACACCTTAGAAACCTCGAAACTATCAATTCGAAGTCTAGTGAGGTCCTCATCCTGATCTTCATTATTTTCCAAATCTAAATCTGAAGATGAGTCTTTGTAAATCACTTCTTCCTTATCGGAAGAAGACTCGCTAATTACTTTCCTCTTTACCATCTCTATTTTTTTTTAATTAATTTGTGGTGCCTCTTTTTTAATTTCTTTGCTGCAATTGCATTGCGTTTCGGAGTATCGGTTGCTATTATAGTTATTTTTTTACTGAACCTTTTCTAGTTAATTTTCTTTCTAAAGCTTTCGGATATGGTTTTATTTGGGATGGAGATAAGTAATCTTTCTTGTGTTCGCTTTGAACTAGAGCGTCGGAACCTAATGCAGAGAGGCTAAATTGCGATGACACCTACACATTTTGATTTGAAAATTCAATTGATGAAATATTGGGGACTTTTGATGTTGAAGGAGCCATTCTGTCTGTTACAAACGAGTATAGAAAGTCTTCTGCACTAGAAATATTTTTCCAATGGCCAAATTCCAGTGCAACGAAATCCAGACCTTATCTCTAAGGAGTTGCAGATCGATCTCACGCTTTCATACATATTGGTGCAAGGTCATAAATTGATAATGCCTTTTCTGGATGAGAGAGTATACTGATCTGCTCCTTGATTGAAACACCTTTTAAATGGTCCAAAAACAGTCCTATCTAATGGTTGCAATTTGTGAGTTAGAATTGTAATTCCATTATTTTTGCCGTAATCAATAGCAGAAACAGATAAATGGGATTCATGATTATCCAATAATCAAATAATTTGGCGTCCTTTAGAACACCAAACATGAGTTAGAAAATGCTCTAAAAGATTTAAAAAATTATTACTGGTCATCCATCCAGAGGAATGCACTAAACCAGTTGCACCATACTCTTCTGGAATACCATTGAGCATTCTATGTTTGTCAAATTTCTTCCTTGAAGACACCAATATTGGTGGAAGTGCTGTTCCATTGGCTCCAATAATACCCACTTGAGTAATCAGTTCTCCTCTTTCACGAGCCACTACTTTACCAACTTGATGCTGACCTTTAGTAGCAACTACTTTTTGAGTTTTTTTTAACTGTGGTTACGCCCGTCTCCTCCAAATTAAATGTCTGATCCAGTGAAGCTGTGCCTTTTTAGAATCTCGTCTAACTTACCTTGAAATTTACCGACTGTAGGTTTATTACAACTAGAAATTCTCGCTAAGCTTGTATTCTCCGGGGTTCGTAAGGATATTTCAGATTGTCGACTTAAAAATCCTGTAAACCAGTCCTTCTCAGCTAATTTGTTTAATTTCCAAGTTTCTGGAAATTCGACTTCGATTTGTGGCAAATTCTTATGCTAATCTGCAAAACCATGGTACATATTAGAACATCTCCTTGGGGTACAACGCAAGGGAGGCTTCCATTTGATTAGAAAACACTTGGCATGTGACAAAATGTAGAGAGAATGTCGTATTGTCAATTCCTACCTCTCTAGCTTTCTTTACATATAAAGCTAGAATTGATTTTTTAACTTCATGCTGTTGAGCGCTTTTCTGATAGAAAACTTTTCAGATAAAACATAAGATGTTGCACTTCGCATGGCTTCTTCGGGAAATAGTCCTTCGGTTAGTCGCTTAGATTTATATGACATATTTTTTTGTAACAACTTTATAAATTAGGAAGGATTTGACAACTTGCGGGAGGGTTTGGACATTGTACATACCTTCCCTCAAGACAGTTGAGATAAATAAATACAAAATGTATTAAAGCATCTTTACATATCGTAAAAATAACAACAAACTTTCATTATTTAGGCTTACGTGATAGTAGTACCCAATCAGTATCCCAAAACAAACAAAACCAGATAATTAAAATCCCAGCTTCAAATTGCTAAATATTAGAACAGTATGGAAAATTTCGAAAATGACCGAGTATCAAAACGAAGTAACCTGCCAGGTTGGCGTCTAGACAGATACTAAGAATACAGAAATGCACTTCAAGTTATATTTGCTGTTACGCTTGTTGTCTGGTGGAATGGAAATTATGAGAGTGTCCAATGCCTCCCGCTGTCCAAACCCTCCCTTTGCTCCCATACAAATCCAATATAATAACTTTTATGTATTTAAAAGCCTTCAATCTACAAAAGTGTATATTCAAAATCAAACATATCAAATTGGTCCTAAAAATCTGATACCTTCTTTCTTTTAAATCTCATAGCAATCTGCTTTTGATAGTTTGTTATTATTAACAATATGTAGATTTGTTTCTAATTATGTAGAAAATCCCATTACTTAGTTTAGATAGCATGACTTAGTAATTATTTTGTGGTCGATCTTTTTATTTTCTGTAGGTTGCAGTTTGATTATTTGTTTAGCCCATATTGGAGGAAATGCATGTTGAATAATTAATTTTACGAAGACAAGAATTTTATTAATAGATTTTTGATTGATCTCTTGTTTATTTCATCATCTCCTGTTTATTTAGAATTGATATTAAAACATAACAAAGTGAAACATACTGTACAAATAAAAGTTGCTTCAGAATAGGCTATGCTATATATCATACCAATTACTAAATCACAGACGATAGTGATACCCACTGTCGATGGAAAGTTAGTTACTCCTGCCTTTCTAACAGAAATATGAAAAAATATTTTAACTAACCTTTACTAAACATTCTGTACACACGAGTCTGATAGCATGTTCGTATTTATTTATTAACAATTTGGGTTCAAGACTAGTGGCTACTGATTCGCTCATTGTGATGGAATATCAGAATCTTTTTTGATAACTTCATTTACCAATCGTCTTATAGTTGGCAAAGAAATTCATAATGCCTGAGCAACACTGAAATAAACAGTACGCAAAACAACTTTATTTTCAGCATCATTTTAAACTTACCTCACGAACAGCAGAAATTGGTAATAAAGTTTGTCCAGTTTCCTTTTCTAGTTAAAATAGTTCAGTAATTTTAATATCAGTACTTGTTCCTTTAATCATCATTATCAATCAGCCAATCGCGTCCACTGCTGGACATAGGCCTCCCTCAGTTCTTTCCAGTGTTCTCTACACTGGGCCGCTTGTAGCCAGTTTCCCGCTACACGTTTAATGTCATCGGTCCATCTAGTCGGGGGTCGTCCTCGGCTTCTTTTATAATTTCTGGGCCTCCATTCCATAATACGTCTTGTCCACCGTCCATCTTGTGTTCTGGCTAAGTGCCCTGCCCAGTTCCACTTAATCGTCGTGGTTCTTTCGATGACGTCTTGAACTCCTGATCTTCGCCTGATTTGTTGGTTTGTTATGTGGTCTCGAAGGCTCACGTTCAGCATTGCACGTTCCATGGCTCGTTGTGTAACTCTAAGTTTATTCGCAAATTTTTGTGTGAGTGTTAAAGTCTCTGCTCCATAAGTTTGTACAGGTAAAAAACATTGGTTATAAACCTTTTGCTTGAGACACATGGGAATTGAACTTTTTAGAATATGGCTTAATTTGCCAAATGCTGCCCATGTTATACCTATTCGCCTCTGTATTTCATGTGTTTGATTGTCTCTGCTTATTTTGATTTCGTGTCCAAGATATTTGTAAGTGTCTGTTTGTTGTATGGTATTATTATCAATAGTTATATTTCCACTCATTACGAGATTTGTTATAATTTTAGTTTTCTCAAAGTTTATCTTTAATCCTGCTCTTTCAGACAGACTTTTAAGCGAATGCATCATAGAAACTGTATCATGTAAGTTATCTGCGATTAATACAACATCATCTGCAAACCTTAGGTGATTTAATCTTTCTCCATCTATATTGATGCCCATATCTTGCCATTGAGTACCCTTAAATATTGACTCTAGAGCTGCCGTGAACAATTTTGGTGAAATATTGTCTCCTTGTCTAACTCCTCGACCTAAGCTGAATTTTTCTGTGTCTTCGTGTAGTCGTATACTTGATGTAGCGTTCTGATAGATGTTTTTGATTGGTGTCGTGTACCTGTAATCTATTCGGCTTTGATTTAGGGCTTCCAGTATTGTTTCAAACTCTATAGAATCAAAAGCCTTCTCGTAATCGACAAATGCAAGAACCAGTGGTATGTTGTACACGATGCACTTTTCTATTAAGATCTTTATGGTATGCAAATGGTCATTTGTGCCATATCCTGCCCTAAAGCCTGCCTGTTCTTTGGGCTGATAAAGATCAAGTTTAGGTGTTAGCCTCTTTGTTAAGATTTTCATAAAGAGTTTGTACATATGTGTCAAGAGGCTGATGGGTCTATAATTTTCTAATTTAGTAATATCGCCTTTTTTGTGTAACAAGACTATTACTGCATTGTTCCAGTCTTTTGGAATCGTACCCGCATGTAAGCATTTAGTAAACAGTTCGCTTACTGATTTTAATAAAATTTCTCCACCTTTAATAATGTCAATTTAATTGATTAGCTTTAGAAAGTGTGCATTTTAAATATCAACGATTCAAACGTAGGTTAGGAATAGACCGCTCATGTATGTAACGCTGCAATATTTGTATATTTAATCACGGACCTACCCCTTTTTCCGTCACATCTAACTTAATGCGTTAGAAAGAAATCGAAAAATTGTGACGCACTGAAAGAAGGCTCTGAGAAGAACTTTATATACTTTACCTTACACGCTACCTACCTTGGTGCTACGAACCTGATAAAGCATTGCCCACCTTCACTCTTCCACTCCTGTAGATCTTCCTCTAACACCCCTTTCAGACGAGGATACTGTATCCTAGATACGCGTATCCGAGACGCAGATATTACATAGACTCAAATGGAGCTTTTCACACGGGACGCGCGAGTGATACAGTATGCGAGATACCGAATGCGTGTGCCAGATACAGAAGAAACATTACGTTAAATGAACGCTTTCAGACACAAATTCTGTATCTCACATACAGTATCCTCGTCTGAAAGGGGTCTAAATCGTAATGTAGTTATTTCTTTCGTATCCGTGCTCTGAGTCATCGGCGTTCCAGTTTTTGGGCATAAGACTTTTATTTTCCTTGATTGAGCCATATGTCCTAGGTGACAGCCATTTTAATCTAGCATTTTTGCTTTCAGCTATAATATTAAGCTCCCAATGAAGCACACTAAGCTCTCCGTTTATGTTTATACAACATTGTGTTCTTTCTCTTACTATTCCGTTAATTTTCGTATGATATTCAGTTCATGTTCGAAGAGCAATGGAAAGACGAAGGTTGCACATAAGACTAATGGATAAGAAGAGAAACGAGTGGATAAGAGAGAAAACAAAAGTGGGGGATGTTAGACAAGAAGTTGCAAAATTGAAATGGAGATTTGCCGGACACAATATAAGACAAAAAGAAGACCGATGGAACAAAATTCTTATAAGTTGGAGACCGTGGGAATATAAACGAAGCAGAGGAAGGCCCCAAATGAGATGGGCAGATGATATCAAGAAGCACGTGGGCTCTAGATGGATGACTGTAGCGACAGACAGAGAAGAATGGAAAAGGATTGGGGAGGCCTATGTCCAAAGATGGACCGAAGAAGGCTAATTAGATAGATAGATTCAGTTCATATGAGAATCAGATCCGCAGTAGAGTACCGCTGACTTTAGAATAGTGCGATACATTTTTTTTATAATTTATTGATTTCTTTGTAAGATATAGAAGTAAATCTTCTCAAGAAATACCTCTATCAAAATATGGCTTCATAATCTAATCAGTATATTGCAAAGTGTGTCTTTGACCGATCAAAAAGAAGATGACGCCTGTTATTTTAGTTAATACTGTCGAAGCTTTATTGTTAGTAGATGTTTTTGTCGTTATCTCGCTGTTATATATCTAAAAAGCTATTTCTTTTTCATAGATTATCTATCTAAGGAACTTAAGTTTTTTGTTACTTTAAGTTTGATGACAATTAATGGAAAAACGGATTCGTCTTCAAATAACACGTGGTTCTTTTAAGGCACATGTCTACTAAGTCGACATAAAAAATATTCTTTGCTTACAGATTTTGTTGTGCTTGTTTCATTGCCGTTAGGTATGTATTTTAAGTCATTCGAAGTGAAAACTGTCTACAAAAAGAACATTTCTTTTATTTGTACTGCTTTTATAATTATCGTATATCCAAGATCAATATTTCAAATTCCATAGCAATTTCCACAAGATCATCAGATCCTTTGCTCAACATCTTGTGCACGATATAACTCTATCAATGACATAACCTTTTCGTTGATCCAGTTCATTTTACATAAACATTTGATAAAAAAGAGGCCAGAGCTAAAACGATCGCTTTTGCGTTTCCGTTCTTAACTTTTTTTTCTACACAGCTTTGCCGATAGCCTTGCCTGATAGGCCAAGCCTACATAGTGGAAATGCCTACATAGTTGTAAATTTAGTTTCTAGTATTTCCATTATAATCTTCTTGGTGTTGAGACAAAAAAAAATCAT
This sequence comes from Diabrotica balteata, assembly GCA_918026665.1. NCBI lineage: Eukaryota > Metazoa > Arthropoda > Insecta > Coleoptera > Chrysomelidae > Diabrotica > Diabrotica balteata. Next base: position 136,961,324 of record OU898281.1, read on the forward strand.
AAAAAGATTTAGGTATAAAAATAAAAAATCAAAACAATTATCAACATTAGGTATATATATTTCTTAACTACAAAAGTAGTTCAGGAAGCTGCTAAGATTTAAGACAATTTCATATATATTTAACAATTAAATTATAACAAAAAAATCAGTTACTGCCTTATTCTACATTTGGATCTATATTTAACTATGTACAATTTAACAACTGAGCAACATTTCACGAATTTTATTTTTTATTTCTTTCGATAAAATGCCACTATACCAAAACTAAAAATATTCGAAACTTCATGATCTCCATTTCTTATCTTATTTAGGCATAAAAAAGCAAAATAGAGTTGATATAATAATACAAAAAAAAATCCTTTTGCTATCCAGCCCATTATCTCGACTTATGTCATATATGCGCGACATTATTGCTTGTAAACCATCTTATAGGCTATCTGTAAAAACTAGTGCGTCGTCAGCATATCTAATGTTTAGACGAATATCGTTAACTAAGACGGCTTCCTGTGGTTATCCCAGTGCTTGCTCGAAGATACGCTCCGAGCACATGTTAAATAGCACTGGATACAGAATGCATCCTTGTCTCACTCCTCTATCTACGGAGATTGTCTCTGTCAACTGGTCATCCACTTTAATGTTGGCAGTTTGATTGTAATACAAATTATTATAATTCGCAGGTCTCTATCATCCAAGCCCGCTTCTTTCAAGATGGATATGAGCTTGTCATGTTGTACCCTAGCAGATACCTTTTTGTAGTCGATAAAACAACTATATACATCACGGTTGACATCCCTGCACCTTTGGATAAGCACTTGTATAGCGAATAGAGCTTCTCGGGTGCCTAAGGTATCGCGGAATCCGAATTGTGTCCACGACACAATGTTCACAACTTCGTGCACATACACACAATTCGGACACAATGTTCTTTACATTTTTTATATATTCTGTTATCACTTTTAAAAACGTTTTAAATAAGCGTTTAATTGGTTAATTATTCTATAGTCTTCGTATGTTTTCGCATTTAATTTTTTTGGTATCGTTTCGAAGGTCGACTTTAACCAGCTTTGGGAAATATTTCCTTAGTTTTTCTAATACCTGCCGTGATTTCTTCAATGGCAATCGGGGGTCCTGTTTGTTGTCTATGTCTTCAATGGCAATTTGCCTTTCATCTGCAAATGTTACTTCCACATATTTCTTCCAAGTGTCTCGTCTCTCTTCCACACTTAGTAGTGGATTACCTTGGTTGTCTGCCAAACATCCAACTCTTTTAAGCTTGTATAAGCCTGCAGCTTCTTTTAACTTTTTTGTGCACATTGAATGAATCGTGTTTCTGTTGTAATAGCTGTATTTCCGCACATTGTTCTCTCAGCTGTGTGTTCTTAGCTATTCTGATCGCTTTTTTGATTTCTTTGTCTATTCTTTTGATCTAAAATCCATCGGAGTTAAAGCATGGATTGCTGATCGCTTTTTTGATTTCTTTGTCTCTTCTTTTGATCTAAAATCCATCGGAGTTCAAGCATGGAGAAGAGTTGCCAGAGACAGGGGCGAATGGAAGATTGTTCTGAAGAAGGCTTTGTCTCATAATGAGCTGTAATGCCATTGATGATGATGATGTCTATTCTTTTGTATGATGTCTTGTCGTACAAGGTAATAACTGGTAACAAAACAAACGGGAAGTGGTCTCATTTGATAACGAGTAAAGTGCTTATCATTGAGTATAACCTGCAAGTCTGCGATTGTACAGAAAAAGTAGTTGATAATTTGGAATATTGTTATAAGAAGTTTGATGAACGGGTGCAGATCATTTGGAAAATTAAAATGTTTTTTGTTGAAAGGTTGTAAGGTCACGTAGTCTATCTTCCGATTACACTGATAATTATTTGTTTGAATATAATGTTTCTAAGTGTATGAAGTGTACATCAGAAGTTTGTCTTTTTGTGTTCAAATCATCAACTTGAAAGGTTCTTCGTACTTTGTTCGATGTAATATTTTGAATACACAATGGTTAACAAAATACTTTATTCATGCAAAATAAGAGATATATGGTAACTTTCTTGCTTAAAAACATAACATTCTTAATCACCAATTTGAGACGTAATTTTGTCCGTTCACCGTCTAAAAAAAGTCTCGGCGATCATTGATGAGTAATGGAAGTCGTGAACTTTCGCACATTTTTGCTTCTACGATAGTTGTTTCCTAAACATTAGAGTAGGTATTTAAAAATTAGTAGCATGTTTTCAAGGACTTTCGCGATGAGTAAATATTATCAAAGGTCAAAAGACAATTGTTTATGGAGGTACAAAATTTATTATCAAATTCAATCAATGTTCAGATGAGCTTTAAACAATAGGTTTTTTCAATTCTATGTATGCTCGAAAGCATGTTACTAATGTCACATACTTTTTTATGTACAAATAAAATTATTGCTATTTTAGAAGCATGTCCAAAATTACCTTACTCGATTTGCTGGCGTTTATAATTTTTTTTAGGGTGCCTTTTAAAAAGAAGTCAATAAATATTGATTGTACGATTGAGATGGTGTAGTAAACTCAAAAATATAATGTCAGTGGCGGTAATATAATATGATGCTACCTATCCGAGAAAATTTATTTTATTTTGGATCCTTATCCTTATTAAATATATATGTACATTTTACATGATAACACAAGTTGCAGAAAGTGCTCGGTTCATAATTTCGAATTTATGTGTCAAAACAGTGTTTAATCCTTTCGACTGAGCTTCAGTAATATAGTGTGAGTCAACATTTAGCGTTTTTATGGATTTTTGAGTTTTAAACCTTTTTATAACTAAAAACCCTATTGAAGTTATACAACCATTAAGGTATTAATCGGAATGTGCTGAGACCCTTAACGATTAGTTTTGAAGTGGAATTATAGTTGTAAAAAGGTTTAAATATCAGGTTATTACGAAAAATACTTGAAACCTAACAAAGAAGTAATTCAAGTTACTGATACAAAATATGTTTTACGATTATTGACAAAATTTTGGTTATGTTCTGCCGATGAACGATAAACTCAATTGAAACAATAGAAACTTGGATACATAGATGAATTTTAATGATTTTTAAAGAATATTAAATGTACGAACAACTGGAATGTGGCACTACGGAAATGACGGAGAAGAATAGCTTTCTTATCCTCAATGCACGGAGTGATGGTTTTTAATTCGATTCTTCTTCTCAACGTACCCCATCCCTAAGGACATTGGCGATCATCATGGCCCATTTGACTTTATCTGCAGCCGTTCTGAAAAGTTCTATTGACGTTTTCCCACTCCATTGTCTCAGATTGTTCAACCAGGAAGTGCTTCTTCTCCTCGGTCCTCTTTTGCCTTCCACCTTCCCTTGTATGATCAGCCGCATCAATTCGTATTTCTCGTTTCTTAGTATTTGCCCAAAGTAGCTCATTTTTCTTTTCTTTATAGTGTTGAGTATTTCTTTATCTCTTTTCATTCTTCGTAGCGTTTCAGAATTAATTATGTGTTGTGTCCAAGATTTTTCCACATTTTTCGATAACACCACATTTCAGTTAATGAGTGTTTTCTCTGTCGCCTCTGTAATTGTCTAGGTCTCAACTCCATACAACAGGACATAAAACACGTAGCATCTTCTATAATACTCTAGTTCTAATTTCAATGTTGAGTTTTCCATTGCATAATATTGCTTTCATCTTATGAAAAGCACTTCTAGTACTGATATCTGTGCACCCTTCCTAAAAGTTTTCCTTTAGCATATACACTGTCTTCCTCAATCTTGTTCTTGCTTACCACCATGATTTTTGTTTTATTTGTATTCAGTGTCATTCCATACCTTTCGCAGTATTGTATAATGCGATCAACCAAGATCTGTAGTCCTTCACACACTAAAATTATACAGAAAATTGAAAGGAATTGGCGTTAGGGATTGGAAAGAAAAGCAAGGGACCCGAAGGAATAGAAGAAAAGAAAAGTAATGTGGCTGTAGAAGCGGATGATCCGGATTTCCTGGAAGGACCATATATCCAATGAAGAATGATTAAGAAGATTACATAGACACGGAAGTATGTCAAACTGTTTAAAAATTAAAACTCAAAATCTGGTCCTTGTAATGCGAAACGACAGCAGATATGAAGTGTTTAAAGTAATTATAGAAGGAAAATATCTGTCAAAGGTTATGCTGGAGAACGAAGAACCTTCTGGTTGAAGAAACTCAGGGCACGTGTCAAACTAATACTACAGATCATTTTCGTGATGCTGTCTATAAAATAAGAATGGACACGCTCGCTAAAATTTGAATATATGAACACAAATCAGAGCGTCATGATGTCCATATTACTAGAAAGAGTGGAAATCATTAAACCGTATTTCAAATAATAAATGTGAACGGAGCCGCATAGTTATTTAACTAACATCCCAGTGGCAGACATTTTTGATAAAATCAATAAAGACGGCGTGAAAATTCACTATTAAATAAATCTATGAAAGTAGCAGTATTCGAACTAGTTACAATGGAAGTATCACAGGCACAAGGCAAGTGACGTACAACAGAGGTCCGTTGGAGTATTAAAAAAGTTGGTTATCTGTGTAGGGTAATTATTGTAAGAACCGAGGTAATTTAACACTGCTTGCAATGGTCGGGAATTGTAACTAAACAAGCAATCATTAATTATGAACAATTTTAAAGGGTAAAGCTTGGTTTACAATATGGACCTAAAAAGGGGCTGCAAACGCAAAAAACTTCAACGTACTCCAAATTTTTTGTCGAAAAGATCCTTTTCTGGCAGTTATAGCTTCAGTTACGTTTTCTATAGTCCTTCTTCTTCTTCTAGTTCCTATCCGTTTCGGATGTTGGGAATCATATTGGCAATCATAACCTTGCTCGCTGCAGCTCGAAACAGCTCCGTTGAGGTTTTCTTAAACCATGTTCTTAAATTCCGCAGCCATGATACTCTCCTTCTACCGAGTCCACGCTTACCTTTGACTTTACCTTGCAATATAGACTGTAGCAGGGAGTAACGGTGCTGATTTCTCATAACGTGTCCCATATATTGCAATTTTATGCGTTTGATCGTAAACACAATCTCTGGTTCCTTCTTCATTTTTCCTAGAACTTCCTTGTTCGTGATCCTTGCTGTCCATGATATTCTCAGCATTCTTCTATAAAGCCACATCTCAAATGCTTCAAGTTTTTTAATAGTGGCGTCTGTAAGCGTCCATGCCTCCGCCCCGTACAACAACACAGAGAAAACATAGCATCTCAAATGTTTCATTTTTGTATCAAGGGATATGTTGTGACTTTTGAAGATGGCGCTCATTTTGTTAAAGACCGTTCTTGCCTTTCCTATGCGGCACTTTATTTCCTGTAAATTGCTCCACTGTTCGTTAATAATAGTTCAGAGGTAACAATACTGTTTTACTCGCTCTATCTGCGTCCCATTAATGTATATATGAGCCCCATTTATATTCTCCTTGCTGATAATCATTTGTTTCGTTTTGTGGGTATTAATGTTTAGTCCGTACTGTTGACTGTACTCGTTTATTCTATCCATTAGCCTCTGAAGTCCCTCTAAACTATCTGTTATCACCATGGTGTCGTCGGCATATCTAACATTGTTTACTCTTTCACCATTTAGAAGGATGCCTTCGTCTATTCCGTAAAGAGCCTCGTTAAAATTTTTCTCTGAGTACATATTAAATATCAACGGCGATAGGATACATCCCTGTCTAACTCCACATTATTCTGAGGGCTTTGTCATCCAGGTCTGCCTCTTTTAAAATGTTTATCATCTCTTGATGTTGAACTCTGTCAAATGCCTTTTCGTAGTCGATCAAGCACGCGTATTACGTCGCAGTTAACGTCCCTGCATCTTTGAATCAGTACCTGTACTCCAAAAAGTGCCTCTCTGGTACCCACTGCGTTAATGAAGCCGAACTGTCTGTCCGATATTTGTTCCTCGCACTTCTTATAAATTCTTCCATGGATGACTCTAAGAAACAGTTTCAACATGTGGCTCATTAGGCTGATGGTTCGATATTCTTCGCACTTTTTAGCCCCCTGTTTTTTAGGTATCGCTATGAATTCTGATTCTAGCCATTTATCAGGGATGATTCCTGTATTGTAAATTTTATTGAAGACAGCCGTGATCCAAATTATTCCTTCTTCCTCCAAGAGTTTTAAAAATTCAGCTTCGATATTATCAGGTCCTACAGCTTTCCTGCTTTTCATCCGTTTTATTGCTTCTTCTATAGTCCACCCTGTATAAATTATGTAACAGAAATTGATTTATTACATTTTTATTGATTTACATTTTTAAATAATTTCATAATTATTGAACTCACTAGTGTTATTAGTGACTTGTAAAATAGTACTGTGCCATAGCTGTCTGCCAAATATACTCCTACTTTTTGTGTCAATAAAGTTCTCATATCTTAAATTATGATTTATCTAGATCCTTGTGCATTAACTTCCGAATTGAATAAAAAATTCCTAAAAGTGATAGGTGCTCTTCACTCTAAGTTTATTTAAGTTTTCACTACCATCTCATTCTTGTTATAGTACAATACTATCCCAATATTTAGATACACAATCTTAAATGAGGCACATCAACAAACTATATGCAGATAAAACTCAATATGAATTTGTTTTGTTCTAACGCTCTGAGAACATTATTTATGTAAAATGTACAACAATGTTATATTCTAGTTTACACTTTAAATTATCAACTAAACTATAATTTTTCCACAAAAGTGGTTCGGTAAGTCAGTTAAATTATATGTTTGAAGACTTAACAGTTCTTAAAATTATCTGGTCGGATATGTTAGTCGATAAATGATTAAAATTGGACAAATAAACAGTAATATTTTACATATACTGTAGCATTTTTTCTTCCCTCTGTATAAATTTTAAATTTGCGTCATATAAATCTTCGAAACAGAAACACTTGGAATTTTGACTAATCTAAATGTTTATTTACACAACAATTGCTGTTTTTTTTATTAATTAATTTTCTCTCTAAAACTCATAAGTTCCTATTGAACACTTTTAAATTGCGTCTTAAAATCTTCGAACCAGAGTAAACAAAATACAATTATTTATTTACATTGGAAAATGCAGCTAGAAGAATCATAAGTGTTTGTTCGGGATACGCCTGGGAGGTAGAGAGTCGAAGGTTAAGAGAGCTTGCATCGTCGCGAGAAAAATTCTTCTTCTTAGAGTGCCGCCTCCCTACGGAGGTTGGCAATCATAATGGCTATTTTTATTTTAGAACTTTAAACAAATCAGTCGATCTGCATTGATACCAATCATGTAGATTCTTTAACCATGAGTTCTGCCTTCGGCCAACAGATCTTCTTCCTTAAATCTTTCCCTTAGCTCCATATAATAATATTAAATATGTATACAACAGCGATAAGTACGTAGTCTGATCTCCAAATTTAGATTTTTGGACGTTAGGAGTGGCTTCATTCGTATAAATGCTGATCTGGCAATTTCTATTCGCCTGTTTATTTCTACAGTAGAAATTTTCTCTTCGAGAAAAATTGGAAAGTAATAAACGGGGCATATACCAACAGAGTGGCTACTGTCAACATTTGTAATAATACCGAAAAAAAAAATAAATGCTAAACAATATAGTGATCATCCCAACATCAGTCTGATGAGCGATGTATTGGAAATTTTGTTAAGAATTTACAATAACATAGAAATACAACTAAGCGAAACACACTTTGGTTTCACTTGAAACCTGAGAAGCATTATTCAGCTTGTAGGTGATGGCTCAAAGATGTAGGGGTATAGAACAAACGGTATACATGTGTTTTATCTATTTCGAGAAGGCCATGAACAGGGTCACCTACAACAAACTGATAGGTGTCTTGCGACAGGTGGTAATTGACAACCAATACCTCCGTATTATCAAAAAAATTGTATACAACACACGACGGAAGCAGTGGAGTTACGACTTGGAGTATTTTATGGCCTCTACTTTTAAATATCTACTCCGAATTTACCTTCAAAGAAGCCTTAACGGACTTAATACGCAACAAGCTCAGACATGCAGAGCACATGGTATTGATTGCTTCCAATGAAAAAGAGTTACAACGACTTATAAACGGTGACCAAAGCATGTGATAAAAATGGGCTTGAAACTATACTTCTAAGGCAAAACTTATGGTTGTCAGCAAAATAGAGTCAGCAGACAGCAAAACAAAAGTTGGAAAGTTACAATATTTCGGCAATGTAAGACATCCCGAGATGTATAGTCCTCTTAACCTCATAATACAGGTCAAAATCAGCGGAAGAAGGAGTCCAAGCCAAAGAAGAACATCCTGGCTCCAAAATCTCCAAGAGTGGTACAAGAAACATCCGCTAACCTGTTTCGAGCTGCCGTAAACAAAGTTATTATTGCCAATATGGTGGCAATTGGATTGGTTCGATAATTGGACAGGGTACTGAAAGAATAGGTACTGAAAGAATAGAAGAAGAAGCATTCTGAAAACTGAAGTTGTGCGAACAAATTCCTAAAACATGAAAAAGTTACATGAAAGATGATATACATGCAAAACTTGTTCGTATTCCAAAATATTGCCGTGACTTTACTATTATCATCCTACCCAAAACTGCACAGCGAAATTCTGTAAAGACCGTCGGCCTAATGAATCACTTTTTAAAACTTTCTTCAGAATATTACATACAATATTAAGAAATGTGAAGAAACCAGTAGCTGGAGTCAGTTTGCATTTATAAATGAACTCAGTACCACAGTGGCCATCTTTAGCATAATATATTATGAGTTTCGGTAAAAGAAGTCAATATGTAAAGATTTTATTAGTAGGAATGACACAATCGATGGAGATTTCCACAGACATTATGTCTGCAAAACCAGTAGGTAAAGGAGTTGCTGGTCCTAATACGTAACTTTCGATAGCCTTCGAAAATACTCTTACAATATTTCAAGCAGAACTGTTAGGAATAGATTATTGTGTTCAAGAGTGTCTGAACAAAAAACCACCTCAATTCAGTCAAAAGATTTATTACCTCAGACAGTTAAGTTGCACTGAATTCTCGTAAGTCGCTTAGCTTATGAGTTCGTAACAGCTTGGACCTGAAAACAGTCTCTTAAGCAACTGGCAAAGCACAACAAAGTAACTCTATTATGGGTGCCAGGGCATAGAGGAATTATTGGTAACGAGATTTTTTATAATTTAGCTAAAGATTGAGCTATTACCTATTCTCTAGGATCCGTACCATTCTGCTAGTAAACTAATAAGCTTAATTAAACTTAATGTTGCTTACCTACTAGAGATCAAGGGTAAAAAAATATTACAACATTATCCAATCTACACCCTCTACATGTGTCTGCAAGCAACTATTTTTAAATTTGTTTTCTGACTTGTGTATGGTCAACTTAGGACGTGGGACGTGAGGCAAAGCTCATATATTTAATTTTTCTTATTTATAAGTTAAAAAAAGAAGTTTAAGGAAACACAATTTACTGTATAACACCAAATTAGTCGTCAATCAAGGTTAAGGTGTCATCCAGTCAGATTTTTTAAAGTTTTTTTAATATTTTAATACTATCGTGAATATCTTATGCGATCTCTTTGTCTAAATAAGTAAATAAGTTATAATAAGTTAAATATTATATAAAATCACAATTGATTGTAATGGAATTACATTGTACGTTTGTTTTTGACGCTTCGATTTCCACTGTATTTTAAAATCGTTTTCGAAAAGATTACTTTTAACATAAGAAAATGTTTTAAGTTGAAAATTCTGAGGGTTGTGTTGTACCCTCAGGTTGATATTAAATTCTGATATTTTGAGTGTTTATGTATTCTGCATAATTGTAGATGATGTGTAGCTGCCTATTTAGCCATTAATGTTGGTATGTTATTTTTGCTGATTTTTCTTTTAGTATTGATAACATAGCCTGCTACATTCCGTTAAAGGCTTTGCTACACATTGTTCTTTATTAAGTAAGATCGGGGTTATTTCGATTTTTCTCTTTTTGCTGTCTGTTTATTTAATGACTATTGATGTTCTTTCCATTGTACTCCGTGCTCATAGTCTCAGACATGTTTGCACATCTGGGATCTGTCGAAATCTTTGCTTTTCATATTTGATTCATGCTCGTTTATCCTGACACTTAGTGGCCTGGCGGTTTCTCCCATATAAACATAATGTGTTTTAATAACATAGAAATACAATATTTAACATTCATTAATCGTCTTTTTTATATATATTGTAATATTGTTTTATTCATTCTTCTATGTTTATTTCTGTCGATATGATTTATATTGCTCATATAGGACAGATAATGTTCAAATGCATTGGTATATGAAATAGCTTAATTTTTGCGTCCCTTCGTGTAACGATTTTGGACTAAATAAAATTTATCGACTAACAAATCCTATTTTGGGTAAAATAAAACTATAATCTACTAGCCAAAAACTAGGTAAATAACAAAATTCTTAATTACATGATTATAAAATAATTATCCGTTTATTACAACTGTCGTAAAGAAGAACCTTGTCCATTATATATGTGTAATATCACACTATTTTATTACATTCCCTGATTTGTTAAAGAATCTCCGGTATTTTTGATTTCAGATTTATTTTACCCCTGTTAGTTTGAACATTTTTGCGTACAAATCTTTCTGTGGAGTAAACTTACCGCTACAAATAATAAAATTGCAGTTTATATTGCATAAACATAATACTACTTAAGGTTTGAGAGTATCACAATTTTAGGTACAATCTACTGCTTAAAAAATGACGCACTACGCTCAAAGGAACGAAACCTACTGGTAAAAAATGGAGATATTAAAAACATTTGGATAGAAACAATAAGATTAGTACACTAGGCCAGAAATCTAAAAAAAATAGAACTTAAAATTCAAAATAAAATTGATTAAACATATACAAGGTGTCCGAAATTAAACAAACAAAAAGTACATAACTTTATAAAGATGCTCTAATTTCTAACGGGTTATAGACCAGGGCCAAACATTTGAAAATTGTAAAAAAAATAGTAACAAGATGGAACCCATTGGAAATTTGGCTTTTGGTTTAAAAAATCGGACCATCAGCCTAAAACATAAACAAGTATAACTTTTTTACTTTTTGACATGTATTCGACTTTTTAAAAGCAATTTTCGACAAAATCAAAAATATTTTTTAATAAAATATTACATTTTAAAAATTAGAAGTCAGAACATTAACATAAAGAGTTCATTGTATTGTCTGTGAATTATTTCCAACAGGATATTTAGTAAAAGCTGATACACCAAAAGAAAACAATTTCAAGAATATGATTAAGTTATTTTAAATTTTATTTGACTCTCGTTTATTCAAAGGATACTTTGATATCCATATTAATGTTCCAGTGGGCTTCGTTACTTGAGCGTGACACACCCTGTATATTACTCTTAACAATACAACGTTAGTATTTTTTAAGGTACTTATCTAAGGTATTTGCATTAACTGTTATCTACAAAAACGATGATTTTGCACGGAAATATACAATAAAACACTTAAAATTATGTAGTTGTTTTATTACTGATAAGTTATTTTGTACAAATAGTTCAGGAAAAACCAACCAGTTATTTTGTCTCCAACTTTTATTAATTTATTACTTTTTGAACATCGCTTTAGAAAGTATTTATTTATTTTTCATTCTCTTGTGGAATATTTTGGAATTTATTTTATGATACAGTAAAACCCTTATGGCTCCTCTACACATCGGCAGACGCGTCCGCGGACGACATCTCCGTATATCTGGAGATGTGTAGATGGGGTAATTTGATCATCTGTTGTTTATATCACGTCCGCGGATGCGTCTGCAAGATATCCGATTGTTGTCGGTGTTTTTAGCACAGATCAAAGGGTTTCGGTGCGGACGTCCGATGCCTTTCCACACATCTGACCTGTGACTTATTATTTTCCATTTTAATGATTCTATTCCGATGTACACTCAAGTAGTAGTTGAACGTTCTAAATAGGCATATAGTTGTTGCAGCTATGGTCTCAACAACCATTTTTTAATGTTCGCGTAGATATTGCGTCTCCCGGGACTTAACACAGACTGAACGATTTACAGATGTGTGTGATGATACATCTGCAGATGCGTCCGCAGACGCGTCTGCCAATGTGTAGTGGAGGCATTAGACAAGAAAAAGAGAGGGGACGCGTAACCGAATGGAATTGACTGATGCCTACACCTGCACCAGAAGTGTTGTCAAGTTAAATTGAAGTTGAATTCAGTAGATCTACTAAAAAAGCAGGAGACCTATAGTAAAATTCATTAAGCGATGCAGGAAGATGTAAACATTAAATCGTGTCCGAACCGGTATGAGCTGCCGACAACGTCGGCAGACGAAATAAAGATGGACATTTCGGTTAGTTTTTAAATATTTTTGAAGAACTGTTACTTGCATTTATGCATAAAATATTCATTAATTTTATAAATCGGATTATTTTTTCACTTACTATGTATTCAGTGATAACATTAATTTATTTACTATGCAATAATCACGAATATTTGAGAAAAGAAAAAAAAATAATAAGTGTCATAATTATACTGTTATTTATCGCAACGAGTAGACTCATTTGGAACATCTTTAACAATTATCTGTTAAATTTATCGTTGTTTATATGCCCTGCATCGCTTAATGAAATAAGGTATAGTACCCCTTCGAAAGGTAGTAATAAGCAACGTATAGGCACCAAAATATGGGGGTCACATCGAAACTAGACTCACTTACGAAGATTTATTAAATGAGCGTTACCTTCCTCTCTCCTTCCTTGTCTAAGGTAAACCTATATGTAAAACTGAATCGCATAGTCCTAAACCAATTATCTGGCATATAAAGTATGTCCAAAATTTACAGTAATCAGCAAAATCTGATATTTCAGACTTTGCAGCAATTTTTCGCAGCTGTCTTCAAAAATAAACCAGAGAAAAACTACAAAAAGAGATAGAAGTTTTCAAACTAAATGTATTGACCTACGGAATTAAAGAATTGTAAATATAACAAAGGCTACGACTCTGTGAATACAAGAGCAATGTTCAAAGCAATGAAAGAGCTAGAAATACCAAATCAGTTGGTAAATTTAACAAAACTAACTCTTGAACAAGTTGAATCTAGAGTACGAATTCAGGGGGAACTGTCTAAACCCTTTAAAACAAATAACGGGTTGCGTCAGGGAGACCCTCTCTCCTGTATACTGTTCAGTACTGTTGTACTGTTTTTACACAAGTGCAACTTATCAAGTTTGTATAAAAAATAATTTTTGTTTGAATATTTGGCAAACTCCCGTACGAAAGTCGCATATGTAGAAATTTTACTTCGAGTAGGGACTTATGGTTCCCGTTAGTGATCCAATTACATCGGCATATTGCCGTATAATTTAATGGTTTTATGTATGTTTTCTTCAATGTAAACTCAACCAATGTTTGATTTTGCGGTTAGTTACGCAAGTACTCCAAAAGTACCGTGAAGATGGACTGTGATTAGTCCGAAAACTTTCTGAACTTTTTTATAATCCATTTGAACTTTTTAATTTGATTTTTTAAATAAATATACCACTTAAAACAACAGTTTTTTACTTGATGTTCGAGTTTTTCAACTGATATGATATATAGCCAACCCATTTTAAGGTTTGATAAATACTTCTTGACCCTTTTGATTATAAGAAAAGATTGATCTTATTAGAGTTCAGCGGTGGGATGTATCATCATCAATCATCATGCAACCCCTTCTGTCCATTGCTGGACATAGGTCTCTCCCATTTTTCGCCACTCTTCACGGTTCTGTGAGTCTTGTTGCCATTTTTTATATTTGTTATTCGATATTCGTTTAATGTCGTCCATCCAGCGTGTTGGTGGTCGTCCTCTGCTTCGTTTGTCTTCTCTTGGGCGCCAGTTAATTAGTTTTCTGGTCCATCTTGAGTCTTTTAGTCTCGCTATGTGACCTGTCCAATTCAATTTCAGCTTGGCTATACGACGACATCAGTAATACCTGTTCTTTTCCTTACGTCTTGGTTCCTTATTTTGTCTTTTTTTTTTGTCACGCTGGAATCGATCTTTCCATGCGCCTTTGTGCCACTCGCATTTTTAGTGCTGCTGTTTTTGTGAGAGTGAGTGTTTCTGCTCCGTAGGTCATAATAGGAAGAACGCATTGGTCAAATGTCTTCCGTTTCATGGCTATCGGGATGTTACTCTTAAAAATGTCTCCTAGTGAACCATACGCCGCTCAAGCAAGTGTTATTTGTCGTTGAAATTTACAGGTCTGATTATCCTTGCTTATTCTGATTTCATGACCGAGATATATGTAGTTTTCTGTCAATTCTACCACTTGATTTTGGATGGTTAGGTGTGAGAACCAAATTTGTTATTAATTCATTTTTAGACCTATTGTTGAAGATACGGTTTCTAATTCTTGTAGCATTTGTTGTGCTGCACGCAGATCTTCGGTAATAAGTACTATATGGTCAGAATAACGCAGATGATTGAGCATTTCCTCGTCGCTGTCTCACACCTCGCTTTAAATAAAGTTTTTTGGTGGTACATATCATGTAGTTTTACATGCATTGTGGCGTTTTGGTACAATGTTTGTACTAACTTTGTAAGCCGGTGGTTTATTCTACTATTGTTCAGAGCAGTTATAATGCTGTCTAATTCCACAGTGGTCAAAGGCTTTGTGAAATTCTACGAAGATAAGTACCAGTGATCTGTTATATTCTATAGATTTTTACTGTTTGTAGGTGATCGTTTATTCCGAATTTTGAGTGGAAGTCAGCTTGTTCTCGGGGCTGGTAGAAATCCAACTTTTTTTCTAGTCTTGTTGTAATTATTCGGGTAAACATTTATAGATGTGGTTCATTAAGCTAATTGGTCTATAGTTTTCTAGGTGCGCCTTGTCTCTTTTCTTGTGTAGTAAAATTGTTACTGCATTATTCCATGTTTCTCTATCTTCTCCTGATGCTTTGTTGTTTTTTATTTTTTTCATTGCCTCTTTTATTTCGCTTAGAGTGATCTCTGGTATTAGCTCTGAATCCTGGTTGATGATTTTGCGTGATAGCGGCGGCTTCCAAGTCCGTTTGGTCTTCTCGTTGACTTGTGTATAGTTCTTGATAGAAGTCTTCAACTATGTGTAGTAGTTCTTCTCTATTTGATGTGGTGATATGGTAGGATGTATCAACTACAGTAATGGAGATTGAGCATAAAAAACTACTTATTTCTGATTCGGTTTAGTCATAATTAAGAGCTTTTCCTGTAATAGTTTCGACCTAACATCATCATCAATGGCGCTACAACTCTTCGTGAGTCTTTGCCGCGTTTACTATTGACTTTCATGTTTGTCGGTCCTGTGCCAGTAATTCCCATTGTCGCACTCTTCGCACCCATCTTCTCTAGATTTTCTCTGACTGCATCTTTCCACCTTTTTCTAGACCGCCCTACAGACCTTCTTCTATCTGGATTATTTTCAAAACACATTGTTTATAAGGCGATTGTCGTTACTGCGTATCACATGCCCTGCCCATCTGAGTCTATTGGCCTTTATATAAAGGCCAGTTTCGACCTAACGATATGATGCAATTAAAAGCTTAGTCTCTCTTAACTCCTAATACGCGCCGAGAATATATTTCGGCACAACAATAATCTACGTAATATGTGACCTTTCGAATGATTAAATCTTATTTATAATATAAATTTTTAAGATAACAAGTTTTCTGGCATAAGGTGACGGGGTATCGAAAATGATTTACAGTTAAACTGTTGTAGTAATTAAGATAATTAGAGTAATAAAAACCAAATTACTGTGAATATCAACTAGCTTTCTATTTTCATAATCTTCGCTAACGACGCCAAAATTTCAAGGCGATAAAATTTCCATATCTATTTTTATGCTTAAGGACATCGGTTCTGATTCACAAAATTTATCTATTTTTTTTTTGAGTTTAGACAAGGTAGTGACGATATTTTCCACACTATAAAAAGCAAGAGATAGAAAAACGATATAATATTACATATATCTACTAATGATACTGTAAAATTACATATATTTAAAAATATGTCAATATTGAAGCAAATAGTTACGAATTTTTTTTATGAAAACAGAACTTAGAAAACCAAAGATTTTTAAGTGTTCGAAACCAAAATTCAGATTACTACCTAAATATGTGCCTTAGCAAGACGAAACAGGTAAATTTATTATTTTTATTTTCAGTTTCCCACATTTTGTATTTACTAAAATCGTAAAAATAAGTCCTTGCTGAACATTAAAATTATCTACAAATGGCGCATATACACGAGTTTGAGTAATGAAGCCATACAAAGAAGGATTAGTTCAGTTCCAAAAATTTTATGATTCAGAAGATTATCAACAACACACGGCGCACATGAATAGATCAATGACAGACTACATACTAAAATGAATTAATGGAAATAACAGCACACGAAGTGAAAGAAGCTCTAACGAAACTAAAAAATAGAAAGTCTTCGGGAAAGATGGAATAGCTAACAAGCCACAAAAGACCTATTAGGCCGGGAAGAAATGGTTAAGCACTCACCCATATGGAATCTACCTAACGATATTATAATATGTGACAATCCACAGCTAATGCAACAATTCTAAATCATGTTTAATAAAAACATGTTTAATAAAAACATGATTTTTGAGAAAAAGAAAACCAATATAATGATCGCACTGTTAAAGAAAGGCGAAAAAATGATCCCAGCAATTATAGAAGAAGAACCTCTTACACCAGACAGCTTTGTAGATTTAAAAAAGGTATTCGACAGAATACGACTATCACTTGCTATACACTACTATATAGCCCATTGGATATCATAAAACTAATACAAATATATACATAAAAAACAAAACTGAAGTAAAGGTTCAGACAGAAATCACAGCACTCATCGAAATGAAAACTGGAATGTGACAAAAAGACTTATTAGGTTCAATAATATTTAACTGCATACTGGATTACGTAGTACAACAAGTAAAACATAAAAGCTAGCGTCACAAAAAACAAAATCAGTAGATAATAGTAGTGAAAAAGTCTAGTTTCTAGTAGTACCAAAAGAACGAATAAGGGGCAAAATAGAATTAAAATTAAATAGCTTAACATGTTATAAGATGTTATAGATGAACAAGTTATGACCACCTTGTTTTAGGCTCTATGTCTCTCCAGAAAATGGCTCCTCCCTTTTTGGCGTGAGTCTGGATGTTGTTTGCAGTGGTGAACGTATTGGTAGAAGCAAAGCATGGCGAGATAGTTGACCTGCATTACATGGCTCAGGCTCTTTGATCAGCTTGTTTGGTTTATGCTGGGTATTTCCTACGATATTCTAGGAGGAAAGTGGAAGTACTAATCAAGTTCATTGATAACTAAGTTTAGAATCTTATCTGGTAGGAATAAAACTTTATTTTGGAGAATTCTGATGTCTTGGGAATGTTTTTGCAATGTTCTTAGGACGTACTTTTTGCTGAAAGGTCGGATCCGATTTTGGATTGTAGGAATGCTTGCTACTCGGAGGACATAATTCCTCTTAGGACTTGTTACAATATCAGAGTTGCTACAATATCAAGGAAAAACTCAGTAAATTAGTAGTAAAAGCCAGTAGAACAACAGGAAGCCTTAATGATACAATATGGAGAAACAAACATCTGAATTAAGAAACGAAAACGCGCATAAGTAAATCTGTAATTAGGCATATCATAAAATATACCTCTGAAACACTAGTACAACAAGAAGATATCTGGAAACAGGTGAAATGAGAGTTGTAAGAAGAGGAACAGTAAAGATACATACGCATGGACAGATCAAGAAGTAAAGTCATCAGAAATACACGCTGGAATGAATTGGTGCAATTTCGAAAGGAAGAATACATTAGTCACATTAGCAGAATGGCAGAAAATAGAATGGCAGAAATTAGAATTGCCTGAAATAAGTCATCGATCGGAAGAATAATCAAAGGTTGACCTAGAAAGAGATGGAATGACAATATTGCATCAGAATAAGCGGCAATGTTGAAGAAAAACTGGCAATATGGCTATATTTGCACGTTATTGGATAATATGCGCTGTATTTAACTTCTTAATTTTGTAACAGTGTATGTATCGTGATAAGATTCATTGAACTTCCTGATGTTCCTTTGTTACATTTGCCATTCATGCTTGATTTTTAATTATTAGATTTGGGTCAGTTTATCTTCCAATACAATTATCTCGTCTTCTTCGAAGTCGAAGTTTCCTGATAGCACATTATTTGTTAATACGAACACACTTAGAGTATCATTTGTCCTGCGGATTATCAAATTTCTCAGACATTACAACAATATAAATAAAAACCATTTTTCAGAATGTTTATATGGGGTTAAAATATCCAATTTTACTTACTTAACATATGTGTCATAACTTTATTGTGTCGTCAGCTATATAAGGGAAACATTTCAACAAACTATCTTAAGCACATTTCATTTTAAAAGTTATATAGATATTGGAGACATTCTTTTCTTTTAGTTACCTCATCTGTGTCTAATGGTGATATCGATGTTTTATTAAATAGGAATGCATTTTATTTATGAGGTCATTATCAACCGTATAGACAATTTTAAGTAATTTAGATGTTTACAATATATAAAAATATTTATAAAATTATAGTTAACCCTTTCAAGTACTAATTTCCGGTTTTCTATCCCCAAAAGTAAATTTGGTAAATACGTCAATGAGAATAAAATATTAGTTTCATACTTGATTTTTATTCACAAACTTGGGTTCTTATCAAAATTTCTCGTTCAGATTACAATAGTTACAATCTATTGTTTTCTTCAGATACGTAAGAACTGACCTTCAGATAATGATGGATTAAATAGACAAAAAAAAACAAGAAGACATTTATGCAACAATAAATATCCCAATTGAGAATATCTCTGTAAAAAGTTGTAAAACAAAAAACTAGATGTACTATAAATGTTTCCTAATATCAAAGAGGTATGTGCATTTCTTTCATTTTCATCATGCTTTTTTTAATAAGCATTCCTTCTGTGCTTTATAAGGGACCATTTGTCTCTGCAATCTTCGAAAAAATAGTTACATTTATATACTTCTAGTAATTTTACCGTGAAATACGTCTCACGTCGTTTGATTTGGTGCATCATCTGCTAGGATTCGACTACTTGTTCATGTTGTACTCAGTCAGAGGCCTTCTTCATGTCAATAAAGCAAATTTACCTTATAGTGTGTCTATTATCATCCATATATATTCTCTCCTTTCATTTGCTATGTTGCATGTTAGAATTAATCAGTTTTTTAATTTTTTAAGGCAATAAATCAAAATTTGTCTTATAGTAAATCTATTTTTATCCATAGTGCCCTATGACATCTCGTATGTCGCTATGTGTCCATTGATAATGATACTGTGCAGTGCCCTTTTGGGCATATACCCTTCCCTTTCATTTAACATATCACACGTTCCAATCGGACCAATAACAACGGATATATGATGTAATGCCCTTGTAGCAATGACGCCATGTGTGTTTTTTCTGTCATATTCACTACCCCCTCTTCTTTCCAATGATGTATCATATGTCACGATCTGAGAAACTATTCTATCCCCACCACAAAACAATAAAAAAATATTTGAATCATCAATTTGTAGATGAATTAAATCAACCGTATAGTTTCAACAACAAAATAAGATTGAAATGTCATTTGGTAGTTCAGATTTATTTGCTAGGTGGCGCTAGGAGTTATTGTACCGGACAAACGGTGTGACTTGTGGTCCTAGCCTTTTATATAGATACATAGATACTCAGAATGAAGTTGAGAGCTGACAAAGCAGCAAATCGCGAGTTACCTTAAAGAAGTGATGATCAGGTCACTTGAACGGATATATCCAGAAATGGAGTACTTAAGATGCTAAAAAATTATGACGTCAGTATAATTACTACACACGAAAAAATCAACATTTGACAATTAAAGTGGTAAACAATTAAAAAAAACTTTTTAAAAGGTTTAAATTTTTCAAAGATAAAGTTTTGCTAATGAATGAATTTCTACCGTTAAACGATTAAACAGGTAATAAAACGTGACATTTTTATCTTAATTATTTTAACGCATATTCGATACCCTTATCTACTGGCTTATTTTGACTTGTCACGATAAATATATTGTTTAAAATTCAATGTAAATAAATTTTATTAATAAGTAATAACATAAATATACGTAGATTACATATAATTGGAAGATCGGGTAAAAGACTCGGGATTATATATATATATATATATATATATATATATATATATATATATATATATATAATATATATATATATATATATATATATATAGTATATATATATATATATATATATATATATATATCGGGTGATATATAATTTTAGAAAACCGAGAAAAGTCTAAATAATATCCAGATCAACAGATAAGAGTAACATCGTTCATAACAATCATAAAATCTATTTGGAAAAATAATTGAAATGTCTAGAAAGAGCGTTGGACAGAACGGATATGATGACATAAAATGATCGATAGATGCAAAAACGGATGACTGCAATATCAACCAACTAAACTTAAAAAGCAATGCTTTATTGGCAAAATCCCTGTAATTTCGGTTCAATGAACACATGGGAATAACAGGGCGTACTTGCATAGTGTATATTGGCGACGTGCAAGTACTTGGATGTGATACGAGAAACGATCTTGCGCGAGTAGCGGAGAAATCTTGCATTTTTTACTGCACATTTCATAGATTTCATAAATTCATATTGTCAATTGTCATATTTCATATTAGTTTGTTTATTTTACACCTTCTGTCACTGAAGAAAATGGGATTTAGGAAATGCTGTGTTATAAATAGTTAACTGAGAGCTAAAAGTTAGCCAACGACTCTCTAGTAAAGTCCATCTCCAACAATTAAAATATTTTGGGCATGTTATGAGAGCAAACACAGAAAATATGGAAAGACTCATAATACAAGGAAAGGTAGAAGGCCGAAGATCACGAGGAAGATCCCCAACAAGATGGATAGATCAAATTACAGGAATATGCCAAAGACCTATGCATGAATTAAAAGAAATGACCAGAGACAGAGATCTCTGGAGACGGACAATACACGACATCACGTCGACCACTACACTCCCCCTGGGGGGTTAGGATTGAAGAGAGAGAGAGAGAGAGTGTGTTATAAATTGTAAAACTACAACCAAAAAATTGTCAATTTAAGTTTTATTCGTTTCCAACTTCGAAGCAGAAAGCTACTACAAAGAGAAAAGTGGATTTATATCATAAAAAAGCATAAGTAACATAACCTAAATTATGCATTATTCTTGCGCCCGATTTTAAAGTCAGTTTGAAATAAATAGTAAATAAAAGTTCACTTTTAAGTGTAAATTTTAGCTTCATAATACTCACTTAGAGTTTATTTTAACCCAAAAATCAAGTTTAATGTTTAAATTTTATTTTTTTGAAGTTTTCAAAAATGCATCAAGTTCAAGTTTTTCTGAAGATGCATTAAGATATATTCGCTGTCCAATAGTTTACAGGAAAAGAATTAATTGTTCAAACCAATATGATGATATCATGGGCTTAACCTGCTAATTTATGCATTTATGCATTAGCATTATTTATGGTAATTTATTTTTCTTAATTCTTCCATTCTTTTTTGACATTTGCCACTACTAAAGCTTTTCCCTTTGACTTAGTGCTTGGTTGAAAAGTTATTTGGTGATTTACTTTCTCAAATCCAGTTTTTATTATTGCATCTATATTAACAGTAATGCTGTAATTTAATAATATATTTATTTGTATTTACACTACATACAACGTTTACCTTTTAATAACATACCGACATAACCTCAATCTTACTTTTTCTTCTTATTCTTTTTGGGGCTACGTCCTTGACAGTTATCCGGTAACCTCGATCTAACATGAAAGCGCAGTAAATTTTGCTAATTTACGACACCAGGTGTCGCTGTTCCGAACTTGCACGGTCCCAATACTCGTTTAACTGAATACCAGCTGAATCTCGGCGCTACGAAATATAAAACCCTTTCTCAGTGACACTGAAAATTCCACTTCACGAAGAATTGACGTCAAATTCACGTTTGAGAGTTGACAGTTGTCAACAGTTGACGTCACAGGTCAAAATTTTCCCACGCCCAATGGGCTCATACTCTTATGCCCCAAAGGGCATAAGTCCAGGACTCGTGCCATTCATTCAATTTTTCTTTGCTCTAATGACATGACAGGTTCGATAATTATTCTACTAATTTTAAATATCCAACTTTTATGAATCGATTTTTTAATATAAAGATTTTTCTAGTATCTATATTTTTTAACATACTCGTATTCCAAAAGCAACAATTGCAGTTTGCTTCTTTTTAAAAATAGTAAACATTTTGTACACCCTGTATCTATAATTCACGAAGAAAAATTTTGTATAAAAAGTATCACAATAAAGTTTCCACAGTTTTTATCTATTTCACCTGTAGTATTCGGATTATTTTCATCTAACGTTTTCTCTTTTAGGTATTTTTTCATGTCTTCTAATTTTTAGAATCGTTTTATTCCGCCGATTAAATGTAACTGGAAAGATAGTATATAAAGCATTGTTTAAGTTTAATTTAAATAAATCAATATTCCAAGAACAAAAGAAGACAAAATTCCTACTAATGAAAAATATCGTGAAACATGTGTCATCGACCTAAATCTAATTCCAGTTATTCAAATAGGTATTCTAAAATATTTATACAATTAAATAGTAGTTTAATATTCGAAAAGGTTCCTAAGAACAGCACATCGATCGCTATTTTATAAAATATTGATCCAGTAAACGATTTTAGAACACAAATAATACAGGGTGTTTCAAAAGGTATGTCATAAATTAAATTCATGTGTACACTTTTGTACTAAGGCAAGTTGGATTCAATCAATTTATTTTTGTCCCCGGAATGCGTGATTTAGTTTATGACATACCTTATTGAAACACCCTGTATACGCATACTATTAGATATGAATGATATAGATTTATGTAGTGAGGCCATGTCCGTCAGATCAGTGCTACGTTTCTATTACGTGGATAAACAGTACATATATTTATTTTGCGGCATATGGATTTTTACATAGCCTTTTATTAGTATGGCGCCCAGTAAGATTTCCTTTAAAAATTGGGTGGCGCTTCAAGAAAAAATAGTGACAAAGTACTACACTAAAGAAAAAAAAATGAAAACAAAATGGAAAAACATCAATATACTAAATTATGAATGGTTTCGAATCAATCAATACATATATGGAGTTACTATCACAATCACATCAACAAAGTCATTAAAGGGTTGAAATTCTGTTATAGTCCAGATTGTGAGGCCGCTCCCGTAGGAAAAATGTTTCTGATTCGGTTTCTTTGCAGATTCCTGTTCAAACATGGCCCCTTTATTCAAATCTGAAGAGTGTCGGGCAAAATTTTTGGGCAAAAATTGTTTTAACAATTTTTTTTAACAAAAAATCTCCTGTCTGTTCTTTAAAATTGATAGTTTTCGAGTTATAAGCGATTTAAATCCAAAAATGCTAACTTACTTACTAGCCAACGCCCACCCTTGGCATGTTAGCCATTTGGTGGCGCGCTGACCAGTATAGACGAGCCGTTTCTCGTAGGCGATCTTCATCCACCTCGGGTGGGTCTGTTTTCAGGGCTAGGCACTCTGGAAGGTGAGCAGCATCCATCTGGGGCTGATCACATAGTGGACAGTTGTCATTTTCGCGGACGCCGATGTGATGTAGATGGGAGACCAGGTAGTCATGCCCCGGTGTTGTTCTGAACACGGCTACACTAATGGGTCTGGGCAAGTTGCGAGGGATTGGTAACTCTATTAGGTGGGCCCAAGATTTTCCAGCACCGGCTTGTATTTGCTGCTCTTTTATCTTCGCTTTGATTCTTCTTCTAATGGTGGACTTTGCTGATGTGTACGATTGGAAGCTAGGGGGCTGTGGAAGAGTAGTGCCTTCTTTTGCAAGTTCATCCGCCGCTTCATTTCCTTCAACACCGACATGACTAGGGATCCATTGTAGAGTAATCAGCCACCCTTTTTCCATCAAGTTCGATAGTTGGACGTGGCAAGATATTGTTTTGGCACAGTCGGTGTATCGATTTGTCGACAGGGCGAGGATTGCGGCTTGGCAGTCGATGAAGAAGACAACTTTTTGGGGGTGTCGGAAATTCTTAAGATTTTTTGCAGCTTCGTGTATAGCAGCAATTTCGCCGTCGTAGTTTGTGAGAGGGGCACCCACAGCTATAGAGCCTTTGAAGAAGGCATCGAGGATCCATCGCAGTAGATGTGGAGCCACTCATGTGCTGGGTACTTGGTGTGTATCGTCTCTAGGGCGGCTTTCCTTAGGGCAATGTCTGACGATAAGTGCTTCGAGTCGTCATGGTTTTCAAGCAGTAATTCTGTGTTTGGTAGACAGCGGGCCAGTGTGGTTTGCGCTGGGAATGGGCCGGCTTCCGACAGGACAATGTGGTACTTTTTCATGATTTGGTTTGCTACTGTAAGCGGTGTGGTTTGTGTTTTAAGACGTGAGGCTGCTTGTCTATATTCGTCCCATTTTTGTGGAAGTATTCGTCTTTGCCTTTCCCAGAAGGTTAACGAGTGTTGCTCTCTGCGGCATTGTATTGGTTAAATACCGGTCTGGGCTTCCATTGATGTCATCGGTGTTGATTTTGGAGCACCGGTGATGACGCGAAGGGCAGTGCTCTGGGCGACTTCAAGCTTTTCGAGTTATAAGCGATTTAAATCCAAAAATGCGGAAATAAGCATTTTCCAGGCTTGGAAACTCCTATGTAAATTATTATTTTTGAGGTTGCCAAGTACCTAAATTAAAGTTTATCGCGAATATTATTAAAAAAATTTTAAAAAAATTATTTAGTTGTATTAAATTGGATTATTTTATTAAGTACTTAGAGTATATATCAACAAATTAACTTTTATAGGAATATTGTGGCCCTACCTTAAAATGTCAGATATCACCGATGACGAACATAATGAAAACATTGTAATTAAAAAAATACATTTTAATAAATTGGTATTAAAAGCAGAGGTATTTAGAATATATTATTAAATTAATCGCCAACTGATCTGATATATTTTTGATTTCCGCTTTTTTAGTAAGTATCAAACTGGCTCATTTGTTATATCGTCAATAAACAACTTGTCTAGCCCACTACATCCAATTAATGCCAATAAAAGTTAAAACTGGAATATCAAAGGTCAATATAATCTTAAAATTTTATTTTGTCATGTTTATTATACCAAAAAGGTGAGCTGCTTTTAATACAGGGTACATAAGATGTTCAGTAGTACTTACATACGAATGTGTAGTCTATTAAAACCTTAAAAAACACGAATTAGTATTAGATAGAAATTTTTCTATGTTCTAAAGGAAAAACAATTATGTAAAATTCCCACCATCAAAACTTTTCTCAGACATTTTTGTGTAATTGAAAACATTTTCATCATATTTACATAACTCTTCATAAAAAGTTGCAAATAGCCCTTTTGGTGATCTTATTGATAACAAAGGAGGCACTCAAATCGTTTTCTCGTTTGTTTAACATATTTACGATATAAGCAGACATCCATCTTTTTGACGTCCATCTTTCAACTAAATACACTAAATACAAATTCACTTTCACAATTCAAATTCCATTATTTGTCGCGGTCGGGATTTAGTCATAGCGACTTCAAACAAGGCGTGTTCGTGGGCGCTCACAATGAGGCGCCGACCCTCGCTCCGACCATAGGATCGTACCATATTATCGATCGCCAGGAAAAATAAATGCATTATTTTAAATGCGAGCGTTCATTGTCAATGCTGTCTCCGTTTGGCTCGCGGAGATAAGAATACGGCCGAGGCCAAATATCCCTGCCTGTCGTAAGAGGCGACTAATGTAATTACTATTTAAATGGAAATAAGCCACAATTAAAGGTTAAAATATGTTTATTGACGTTTCAATTTCCACTTCGGTAATTACTTTAAAAGGCCACAAGAAAATAACTTCAGAACAATAAGCGACTAATAGGAAGAAATGGAGAGGTGGAGAGCCGTCGCTTAAGGTCCGGTTTATAGAAACGCACTCGGGGCGCTTAGACGTCACGGTCACCAGTCTGATCTCCTAGTATCCGAGACGAGACTCTCGTGGGACCGCTCTACTCCCATTCCACAAAAACCAGGTGAATTTGAACGAGCTGAGCCCGTAAGCGCCTCTTTCGGCCCGTACCACCATTAGGAGCGCCGATGTCTCAGCACGTACCCACCTGGGTGATTTAAGAGTGGTAGAGGAGAGATCCTCGGCGGTGACCTGTCTACGTCCGAGTTGGAATTCCTCTGCCTGCGTCACCTTTCCGGCCCGGGTCGGATTCGTAGGGGCAATGGAGTCGCTTACGATCGTATGCCTAACAGGAAGTACACAATGTCAAACATTGACAATGACATTATTTGTCTTTCTTGAATGCCTCTAGACGGTATTAGATAGTTTAGAACTGTATTAAAAAATAATTCTACTTAACCTAAGGGATGTCTCTTTAAAGTTATAGAACTTAAGTTGGAAATAATTTTGACAGCTGTCAAGAGATTTATGTTAAGGTTGTCTTGCCATTTCAACATGAATAGATTGACCAAGGAACAAAGCTTACAAATTATGCAAAATTATTTCGAATATCATGGTTCTGTTCAATATATGTATTGCACAGTACGTTATTTTTATAGTCAACATAACTGACCATCAGATAAATTATTTCGATTAACGATGGAACTTTTTCGCACCACGTCTACTGAAAACGATAATACACATCCACAGAGACGTCGCGTAGGACAGTGTGTACAAAAAAAATTATTGCTGCTGTAAAAAGTATTGATGAGGAGGACCGGAATGAGTCCATCTGCCATCGTGCACAAGAGTTTTTGCTGTGTTCATCCAATTTATGGGAGATTCTGCGATAAGAATTTGATTTTCATGCTTTAAAAACCAACTTATACAAGAGTTTAACCACACGATCACCGAGCAAGGCGTAGATTCTGTTGATCCCAATTTTTATTACCAAATATTGTTTATTGATGAAGCTCACTATTGAATGGTTGCGTCAATATGCAAAACTGCCGCGTTTATAGTAAAGATCTTAGTAATTTACTATGTTTATTGGGAATAAACCATAATTTTACTTGAAAATATGTTTATTCTGAAGAAACTTTGTGAAGAAGTAAAATTGTGGCATATTTCCAATAAAAATAATAAATTGTATTAAGAGCCACAAGAAAATAGTTTTAGAATAATATAAAGCGAAGATCATTTTCAAATAACTGTGAAGACACTGTTAGATCCACAAAAACTGACTATTGGGTGTGCTTTATGGACTCGTGAAATAATTGGTCCGTGCTTCTTCCAAAATGATGCTGACCAGAACGTTAAGTTAATGGTGACCAGTACAGAGCCACGTTCACTGACTTTTTCATTCCTTAATTGAATAACCTTAATGTGGAGGAACTGTGATTTCAACAAAACGTTGTAGCGTATCACACACCACGAGCCATAATCAATTTATTATTGAGAGAGTGTAATCAACGCCAACTGTAGATCAATTGAACCTGAGCAAGCTAGTTTTGTAAATTATTGAAGAATAAAATAGTGTTAATCAAAATATGAATAAATATTAATAAATTCTTAATGGGTATACTCAAAACACGAAGTCTAAACAGCCTAGCTGGGTTTCCCACGAGGTGAAGCTGCAATAAAGTTTTTAAAAATAGGTTTAAATTTAGTACAATTTAAATTAATTTGAGTATTAAGACAGTGAGAGTTTTCATCTGTTTCCCTTGTAATCTCCCACTCTTCGAATAAATCCAACTCCAAGTAGTTTTTCTTTCTACTAATGTCATGTCAAATAGATGAACCAGTATTGATGTTAAAATTGTGTTAACTGGATAAGTGTTGACCAAAACTTGACGAGTTTGGTCTTTTCAAATGTTCTGAAATTCTAGTAGATAACTTTCGAATGGTTCTACCAACATAAGAGGCATCACAATAATCACATTTTAATTTATAAATACCACTTTTGTCAAGTGTGTTTATCCTATCTTTGATGTTGATTAAAAAGTAACCTAGTGTTGTGTGACTTGAAGGAAATTTTGATGTTTTCAATTGTAGAAGTAAAAAGTGTTAATATTTTATTGGAAATGTTGCTAATATAAGTAAAGGAGAAATATCTGATGTTATTTGAAGCATTGGGTTGAAGCCAACATTGTGATGAATAAGCAAGCTTTTCTGCAATTTTAAGTTTAGCTCTATTTAGAAGCTTATGGATAAAGTTGGGATCATAACCACTATTGAAAACAATTTGCTTGATAGGATTAAGTTCTAAGAAGTTATCATTAGAAAATGGAAATTTGAGTAACCTATGAATGTACCTACCTGTTGAAAGCAGCCAATTTATGTTGGGTTGGATGATTAGCTGTTTCATGTATAACATGATCTGTTTGAGTAGGTTTTCTGTAAAAATTGTACTCTATAGAATCTTTATTACGAGATATAGTCATATCCAAGAACTTATTGTCAGATTCTGGTTTCAGTGTAAAAGAGATGTTAGGATGGAGGTTATTAAGATCATCTAGAATCTGTAAATCATCATCTTGGGTTCCCGTATGAGAGCTATACAATCAACAACATATCTTGACCAAAAAAATATTTTGTTGTTGTTAACAAATTTCTGTTCTAGGCTGTCTAAGAAAATATCAGCTAGAAAAGGTGATAATGGAGATTCCATCGCTAAACCTGTTGGTTGTTTATATATTTTTTGATTAAATTAGAAGAAGTCCTGATCAAGACAAAATTTAAGCATAGTTAAGATAGCATCTTTGTCTTTTGCTGGTATGTTGCAATTGTTTAGAAGGTTGTGTACTAAAGGTAATGTTTCATCTCTTGGTACAGAAGTAAACAAATTGGAAACATAAAAAAAACTAAATAATTTATACAAAACGAAATAACAAATTTATGGCGATAAAATTAAATACAGCTTTCTGTAAATAATGGAATTCTATTATGCAAGACAACCTTAATAGTAAACTGGTTCATCTTGACAATTTGCTGAAGAAACAAATATCTCGAATCGAAATGAAAATATATCATCCTTTATTAACATAACAGTGTATATACTAAAAGTAACTTATCAATAACAAATTAATAATTATTAATAATACAATAATAAAAATTAAAATACTAACGATAAAAACAAAATTTTAAAGTCTTAATATTTTGTACAAAGTATGTCGAAATAATAATTTCTATCGTAAATACGTATTTAAACCTGACACATTTCGGTAACGACTATGCTACTTTTAAAATAATTCAATAGACTAGATTGAAACAGTCGAAAATTTTTAGTTCTTAAACATACAAGGCGACTTAACAAATTCGTAACATATATTTGTCTAACTAATCTTAATTCTATATTGCTATTTACTAAACCAAAAATCCAAAATTAACCTAATTACATAGACAGTATTTAAAATTTTATTTTACCTATGTCAGTATTAAGAGTCAAAATGTTAATGTACTCTTAAAAAGCTGATAAAACGACAGAAAGTGTCCCAGTGTTTTCGTCTATACAACTAATTGTATATGTAACAATAATGAATCGATAGCAAAAGTTAATCATTTTAAATACCTAGGATGTTGGATAAACGAGACACTAAATCCGGATGAAGAAATTAAAACTCACGTAGAAATTGCAAGAGTAGCATTTATGAACCATTCTGAGCAATTCTCAGCTGAACTTACAGCTGAGAATTCAAGTTCTTAAAATGTTATGTGTATCCTGTATTACTGTACGAATGTGAATCCTGGATAATGAAGGTTAACATGATGAACAAATTAGAATCCTTCGAAATATCGGAGAATGCTCAGAATACCATGGGTTCAACCCATTTCAAACAGAGAAGTCTTGAACAGAGTAGATCAAGGTAAAGGTGACTTAATAAAGATGATAAAAAACAGAAAACTCTAATATCTGGGACATATATTAAGAGGAAGCAGATGCATGAAAATGCAGAGATCGACGGAAGAAGAGGAATTGGTAGAAAGAAATACTCATGGCTCTGAAACCTTCGTCAATGGACTGGCTTGTCAGCAGATGAATTATTACATGCTGCGCAAGATCGAGAAAGATATCGGCAAATCGTCATGGAAGCTATCCACACCTAAAATTTGGGCACGGTACTCAAAGAAGAAATGCTTTTCGAAATTTTCTAATATAAGGACACAAACAATTTTATTCCATAAGGGTTTTCCAACCTTTATAATTTCAAAACTTCCCCCTCAATTATTCGTAATAGATCCAACATAATATATTTCGTTGAGATCAGGTTGTTAAGGAGCTTTTAAAAATATAAAAATATATAGAAGTTCCATTAAAAAAACTTTTGAACTATACTAGGCCAGTGAGTCACCCTAGAAATTTAAATTTATATTTAAAAGGCGCATATTTATATATAAAATTCGACAAGTCTCAGCATTTTTTATAACAAGGGTGAAATAATTTTATTCCATAAGTGATAAAAATTGATACCTCGCACAACTTAGGTAACACAAATTAGTCTGCCAAATTTCCAGGCTACTTTTCAATCTCCTGACCAATTAATCATTTTTAAGCGGTTTTTCTTGTTCTAGATTCTTCCTTTCGCAGAAACAACTCAATCGCTTCTTTGCGTATCTACTTGCTAACCCTTAACTTCCAAGAACTGATACAATAAACTCTCAGTCAGTTTTCTAAAGCTATTCTTATGGCCACCGCTATGTTTTCTCTAGAACTAGATTGTTTTAAGAAGAGAAAGTCCCTTTGACTCGAACTGGTTCTCTGTTTTAATTCATAATTGTGAAAACGAGAATTCTGTGAAAATATATCCAATAAAATTAACCAACAGCCCGACTACATAAAAACAATTTGTTTTAGTAACGAAAGTACTTTTTCTCTCAATGAAAATGTTAACACAGACAATGTGAGGTTTTGGAGTGACACAAATTCTCATGTCTTTCGTGAAACAAATACTCGATTTCCAAAAAAAAATAAATGTTTGGGCAGGTATTTTGGGAAACTACATAGTTGGGCCTGTTTTTCTCAATACTAACTTAACCGGTGAAGTGTATCTTGAGATGTTACAAAATGCAATTGAACTGTTAATACTTGAAGATTGGAGGATGATCCAGATGAATTCGGCAACTTCAAAAATAACGATTCAACAAGATGCTGCTCCTGCAGACCATTATTTTGGAAACCATCAAATAAATTATTTTTAAATCAACGTTTATTTCGTAACGTTTATTCATTTTAGCATTTAAATATTATCTCTTTCACGTACAACTTATCATTTGGTATCATTAGTGTCTACCGGGATATAATTACCCTTTCTCGACGCTTTTGTTACTGCCTAGTAATCATACTGTATCTTTCTTGTTATCGTTCTCATCTTCTTTCTTTTAAAAAATAGTGTGGTGCCCAAAATTATTTTTCTCTTTCGTATTCTCCTGTATATCTCACTCGAGAACCTCTTAGCCTAGCTCTGTCGAACCCCGACCAAGACACCTCCACCAAACTGAAGCCCAGGCCTTAGTATCGTTATTTGTGTAACCGTGTTGTCAATGATCATTTACCATCTTCCATTTGGCACACTCCACCACAGCCCAACCGTGGTTTCATCTTCTAAAATGCCTTCATGCTCATAATCTTTACATAAGAAATTATCTTATTCTTTTTTTTGCAAAAGATATGTAATTTAAGTAGGTGGATTCACGTTACGATTCTCAATCAGCGATTTTAACAAAATACTCATTTCTCGTTTTAGTTTTATTCTATTAAAATTGTTTTCATACTTTAAAAATTATAATACTTTTTTATAAAATATCAAATAAGTCGCCTTGCATAATTAAAACAACCTTTAACATAATACAATTTTTTCCATTCTAAAATAAAGGTTAAAATTGGTAATTTCCTAAAGAAGGAAACCTTTAAAAAACATTTAATATTTTAAAATGGAATACATATCCCAAGAACTACTCTTTGATGCTGCATATATAGTTGCTAAGGGTTTTAACGTTTTTCGAATCCACTATGCACTCGTAATTATTTTGATAAGAATGTCAACATTTCAAGGTATACTAGATATCGATTCAATATATACTAGAACCACAAGAACTTGCATACATTTGCTATCCAACATTAATTTAAGCGGACTTTACATTTAAGAGTACTCGGATCCGAGTAGCTCGGATTTGAGTTACGTGTAGAACTGCGATCGTTTACATTGAATCCGAATGATCAGAATAGTTTCAAAGAGAATTTAAAAATTGCGCCATCAAGAAAGAAACGAGCTGCTGTTGCACTTCTGTACTTTTAGATCGCTTCATTTTTTTTTCTTTTGATCCATTTGATCTGCAG
This sequence comes from Diabrotica balteata, assembly GCA_918026665.1. Taxonomy (NCBI): domain Eukaryota; kingdom Metazoa; phylum Arthropoda; class Insecta; order Coleoptera; family Chrysomelidae; genus Diabrotica; species Diabrotica balteata. The sequence continues at coordinate 136,993,826 of OU898281.1, forward strand.
AAAAATCCTCAATTTTTAATTTGGAATTTCCACCACTTTGACGCTCACTCGTACAGGAACTGATAATGAACTGACAGGAACTCGTACTGCTACTCGGTATGCGTTCAACTTTAATCCGATCTCGGATACGAGTGATAAGAGGTTCCGAGTAGACGTTTGTACTTTCGAGTTGCACTCCAAGTAAAGTAACTCGGATCCGAGTACTCATAAATGTAAAGCGGACTTTATGTATGAAAAAACAATTGTTGAAATTTTTAAACGCAACAATCAAGACAACTATTATGTAAAAGTGAAAGGTTAAATATTCTTAAACGAATAAAAATATATAGAAAAGAATTTCGACTTAGTAATGCTCAGTTATTGAAATACCAGCCAATATCTATACATTTAATTATATATCAGCTTCACCGAATTATCGAAACCTAAAAGAAGTTTATGCAGCACTAAAGAGACTGCTCTTAGGGTTATACATATATCTTGGTCGATATTGGGAGACTAGCATAAAGAATAAACTATATTTCATATAAGTTAAGAAGACAACCTAACATTTTTGTGTACTTTCAGATAACACACAGGACATCGGATATAAGCCTGCGTCACAAGTAAGTCTAACAATATATAATGTCATCCAACAAACAATTCTAGCATATGGATTATTTAGATTTGAATAAGGTTCTACTATCTGTATCTGTGTTCATAACCTACAAATTTTCCGCCTAATTCTATTATAAGAACGTGGAAATAGATATATATATTACGGAAGTTTTTTGTTATGTTGGTACACATGTCGCCAACATAAGTTGACATTATCAGCCATTTTGCATTTTTGGTTTGCTTTTGACAGATATAAAAGTTAAACGTGTTTAGGTGATTTTTTGCTATCGGAAAAAACTGGATCAAGAAATATGTATTAAATTTTGTGTAAAAAAAATTCTCGATGTTTTGAACATCGAAGAAGAACAGATGTCTACTACGACTCAGATTTGGTCAGAAGGATCATAACTGGTGGCGAATCATGGGTATATGATTTTGACGTCGAAAGCAAAGCCCAATCATCCTACTGGAAGCTGCCAGAAGAGACAAGACCGAAAAAAACCACACCAAGTTCGGTCAAGAGTGAGGGTTTTGCTGTTTTCGTAGTCTTCTTCTTCGTCTGGTTCGTCAGATACTTTTACAATAGTCTGGAAATTTAGATAGAAACGTTTGGGTAAAGCTTGGAATTGTGGTACCCAATTGGACAATAAATTAGACTTTTATCAATCTCATGATTAGGTTTGTCATCAAGTGGAATTCGAGACAAAAGATCATTTGCAAACACTTAAGGCTTCAATAGAGAGATCAGTGGAATATAATAGACCTCTTGAGATAACGATTTCCAAAAAGCTTTTGACAATGTTGAGCTTCTTGCAAAACTAGCATCATTATATCGAAGCAGGGTGAACTTCCTATATACCCCGTTGATCTAACAGACATAAAAACATTGACTACAAACTTAAAACTCCACAAATACATAGATAAGTATCAGATATAAAAAGGATTCAACATTACTCCTAAACTATTGTGACTAACACTAAAATAGTGTTAGAATATTTTTCTTGTGGTGCCTATCCGTTACGGATGTTGGCAACTAGCATGGCAATTCTAACTTTATTGACCGCAACTCGAAATAGTCCTGAAGTGGTCAAGGAAAACCATTTTCGTAAATTCTGGAGCAAAGATAATCTTCTTCTTCCTGGTCTCCTCTTTCCGAGACCGTAGTGTTAGAATATGTATATTCGGTTTTTTAGGCGTTACGCCCGTCCGGTAGGGATCTATGGAGGATTGTTTTCTGTCACACATCCACTGAACCATTCGACAGTGAAGCGAATGAGAGGCAGCCGCACAGCCCGCTGAGCTATCTGACCGACAAAGTTAGAAGTGTTAGAATACGCTTTTAAAATCTAATGGGATAGTGTTGGTGAATACTTAAATCACCTCCGCTTTACTGATGGTATTATCTTAATCACTGACAACCTAGATGAGCGCTCCAGAAACCATGAGTTGATCAAAGCAGTGACGAACGTTAGTCTGCATATCAGTTTCAAAAAAAAAATCTTGCCCTATAGCGAGTTATAATTTACGGATAGATGAAGAAGAAATAGAACAAACCCATGAATATAAATACTTGGGTTGACCAAACTTGTGAACATATATCGCCGTATTCGGGTGGTGGCTTTTGGGAAGCTGAGAAATGTATTTGAGTCGTACATTCCTATTTGTTTGAAAAGGAAAGTGTACGAGCAATGTGTTTTACCTGTGATCCATACGGCATCGAAATATTGACCTTGACAAAACGTTCAATAAACAAACTGAGAGTGGTGCAGAGGATGGGAGAGCGATGTTGAAAGTATTCAGAAAAGACAGAATAGCGAACGCCAACATAAGACAAAGGGCGAAAATAGTTGATATTTTACAACATATCACACAGTCTAAATGGAGATGGGCACGTGACATAGCCCAAGTGACCGACAAAGGTTGGACCAGAAGACTAATATTGGAACGACGATATAAAGAGGATATCAACCAACAGTATTAATAGCGCTTAAGACTGTAAAAGTTGGAGCAGGTCTATGTTCTGTAATGGACAAGAGTAGCTGACTGATGAAAATGATGAATGCGTCAACTCACATATTATTGTTTGTTTGCTAAACAAAGCACCACCATTACGTCTCAGACACAATGTTCATCATACTTGTCCTCCCTCATCAAACGACTCTTTGCTATTCAAAAAAAAAAAAATTAAACTATGAAAGGCCTAAGATTTGCCGCGATTGAGGCGATAAAGACCTTTGACTAAAAGAGTTCAAAACCATGCCAAAAAATGCCTATCAGAAGTACTAGGATTGCAAAAAGCATTTGCGCAAGTAAATTATATCTGGGGGAGATTGCTTTGAAGAGGGAAAAATAGATATTAAGTCAAGAATAGTCAAGTCAAGTTTTTCTTTAACAAACATACCATAAATGCCAAATGATAAATATAAAATTACAAATTGCATGACGAAACATAGATTGATTTGCTATGAAATAATGAGTGGCGGTCTGAATATAAATACTTCAAAACTCAATTGGCCAGTTGTTAACGATTTGTTTGAAATTGAAAAAAAAAACCAAAACAGTAAACATGAAATCCTTTGAAATTTTGATGTATAAAAATTCTTCAAATCCTTTCAACTTTTAGACAAGCTAAAACATTGTATTGATAATACAAACGCAAAGGGAATAATTTAAAAATGTCTCCTATTTGCAATATACCACTTACACTATTAGAGAAAATCGTATTAAGAATATTATATACAAAATGGCGGAAAGGATTTAAATGTGAATGTAACAGAAGGTTCAATTTTTAGATGTTAACAAAAGTTATTAAATATTTAGGATATTTTAAAAATTTCTTCCTCAGAATTACAAAAAATAGAACTCACTAAATATTTTATAAAATATATTATTTGGACTAGGGAAAATGGAAATTAATAATAAATTCCGATTAACAGGAAATTATTCTTGACAGCTGTAATCTCATCTTCTGTAGAATAAAAAGAGACATCTGACTCTGGTGATTTATATTTCGTTATTTTTACTACTCCATTCTTAGTTATTACATTTATGTGTTTTGCATTTCTTGAAGCCTGTTTATTTCTAGGATTGTGTCTTATTCCGTAATCTTCATAGTCTTTTTACTTTCGTATCAACCCGGATCTCAGTAGTGCAGGCCACTACTGGCCTAACCACAGCTTTATATAATCTGGAATTTAGTTCCATTGATATATAATAACCTCCTCATTTCTTGAGTCCTTGTCAGGGCGTCGTGACACTCTAAATATGCTTGGTCTGCTTCCTCCATTGGTTGCGATCCTGTGGCAGATGGACGGCTTCATATAGAAATTTTCCCACCAGATTTCTTCATTTGCTCTGCTTATCTTCTAAGAGCTCGTCCTCTTGGTCTTTGACCTTCTTCTTTCTACTACGAACAGTTTCATAGTTCTCCTTTCTTCTGATTATGTGCCGAAGTAATTTAGGTATGGTCGTGACTTTTTTATGCCTTTTTATTTTCATCAAGAATTGACAAGTTGGTTCTGTGTTCACTGCAGGACACAAGTAGAATTATTCTGTAGATGCACATTTCGAAACCAAAACTCTTATATTAAGCCAAATGTAACACCAACTGTCAAATAATCAAACTTTGGAGACGTAGACGTTAATATCTGACGCACTCAAGATTAAACTTGTGAGAATTGGTCACTCCAGGATTAGATGTCACATAGAAAATGTGAGATCTGCCTTCATCAAACATTATTTTTCATAACATGACCAAGAACATATGTGAGATTAGTACTTTCCATCCTTTTATATGGAGTGGAAGTTTAAACATTGACGAAGCCAACATATAAACAACTAAAAGCCTCCTAAATGTAGTGATATTGCATCATGATCAGACTTGCATCTATCCATCCACAAATAACTCTTGTGATCCAACGTGTACAAAGGTGTGAAATGTGTGTAAGCTATGAAAATCAGAAAGTCATACTTGAAAAGTAGCAACCAATTCAGTTAATTTTCCCAGGCAAGAGCTCAGGAACGTCCAAGGATATCGTAACTGAAGAATATCAGAATGGGTGGGAATATCGATATCAGAATGTGTTTACTCAGAGCAGCTCTCTGTGACATGGTATGTAAAAATCTTGTCCAAAATTAAAAAAAAATATATGAAACATTTGATATTATCATGTGTGATCCATTATTAAGAGACAGATAGTCTGTTAAGACGAATTTGCAAATAAAAATATTCGTCTTAATAAAAAAATTAGTCCCAATATGCTAGAACTGTATTATTTACTCAATCTATACAGTCCGCAGACTAATTTGTATAACAATTAAGCAGCTGCTAGAAATAAAATTAAAATATAGACAGTCTTAACAACTAGGTACAGTGCTGACCTACAACAACGTGACATATTTCTCTCTTACAGTATATACTACTCACTTACTTGATACTGCTTTCTTCTTCTTTTTCCTTTTGAAGAAACCACAGCATTTTGTCTCTTCTACGATTTCCACCTCTTTCGTCTGAGTAATGGGTGTATTACTATGTGCCATGGAATTATCTGCGTGCAAATCTCCATTAGTGGAATTGATGACCATAACAGATCCTGGGCGATCAGCAGGAGTGAGGTTACCTAAGGTGCTGTGTTTGGAGTTTTCTGGTTTGGTGTTGATAGCCCGTTTCTCACGAAGCGGTGATATGGCGAATTCTTGAGTGGCAGTAGGTAGAGATCCAGCTGATAAGTTTGTGGTTTTACCAGACCAATCGAACTCGTTGTCATCAACATAACCCTTACTTTTAAATAAATCCGCAAATAAACCTCTTAGGTATTCATAATCGGGAGTTTCAAAGAAATCTAATCTCCTAACATACCGTAAGTATGTAGCCATTTCTTCGGGATAACCTTTGCACAGGCTTTCAATGGAAGTTTCCCTTTTTGTATCACCTATTTTTTGGTAACGTTCTTTTAGAGTATCAGCCTTAAGTCCTTGCCATGGTAAGGATCCTCTAAGAAAATACATAAACATATGACCAAGTGCTTCTAAATCATCTCTTCTAGATTGTTCTCTGCCCAGATGTGTGTTTATTGACATGTACCTCGCTGTTCCAGTCAATGATTTATGTTCTCTATAAGGAATATGTTTACTTGTTTCAGGTTCTATGTATTCTTTGGCTAAACCAAAGTCTATAATGTGTATAACTCTTTCTCTGTGACTACCTGTACGCCCAACAAGAAAATTTTCTGGTTTTATATCTCTATAGATAAGATGCCTTGAATGAACATACTCTATTCGATGTAACAGTTGAATAGCTGTCATCAATACTGTTTTTAAGGTGAATTTACGATCACATATGTCAAATAAGTCTTCCAAACTAGGCCCCAGCAGCTCCATCACCAATGCATTAAATTTACTACATGGGCCAAAGTAGTAAACATCAGGTACTCCTTCATGACTACCCAATAGTTTGTAGTATCTATACTCTAAATGAAGCTGAGGAGCTTTGGTTTTAAATGGCTCCAATTTAATAGCCACGTGTTCATTAGTATACAAATTTTTACCTAAGCGTAGATCACCAAAATTTCCACATCCGATTTTTTTGCCCACTTTAAAGTTCGGGCCTACCATGAGCACCGACGAGGTAGAATTTGAGCTTGTTTCGTTTGCACCGTAATGTTTTGATGAAGTTTTTTTCTGGTCCCCTTTATCCATGGTTGAAGACTTTAACACAAATCAAAACATTCAAAAGTTATTTTGATCCTTATCACATAGTGGTTTATCACAGTCAATAAGGGTTATAAGCTGCGAGTTGTTAAAAAACTGTATAACACTCAATTTTATGAAAAATAAAATAAAATACCTTGATTGGTTTTGTCTTTACGTTTTGTTAAGTCACTTTTGATAATCTGAAACAAGAGAAAATAGTTTACAATCAAAGTAAGATTAACATTTACAGTAAAACACACAATTTAAAACATAAAAGATCAGAAGGAACATATATGAATTTACACTGTAACCATTCAATAATTAAAATTTATGAAAAAAAGTGTGTTTTATAATTTATGATACGAACGTTTATTTTAAAAAATATATGTTTACCTCACTTATATGGCTTTATTTACATTTAAGTACAAAGATATTGGCAAATTTTGATTCAGAAAGATAATAAGGACAAATGTTTTTGCATGTAAGGATTAAATGATTTAAAATGAATAAAAGATGGTCTGGCATGCCTTTTTTTCAACATAACACTGGACAGTGTACTAACTGCGTTAGACAATATGGACCTCACAATAAACAAAAATAAAACTAAATTAATGATGCCCATATAAAATATCTTTGTTTCCTTATGACTCAGAAAGGAGGAGTAGAATAATAAAAAGAAAAATACATGCAATATATAAAACACTCATCCTACTAGTGCTGCTATATAGGTCATAAACATGGACTATGTCTAAAATATATGCAAACCATCTACTACATCTATATCTTAAAAAAAAAGCAGGGCATCTGTCCAGAATAAACAAAAACTACCCTCCCAGTTAAACCAAATTATCAATATCTGTTGAAAACAGAACTAGAAGCAAGCCAACATAGGTGGATAGAGGTTTAAATGAAGATGTGAGAAATATTTGAGCAGTAAATGGTTGGTAATAAATGGGAACTAATGGCAATATAGAGTAGACAATATCGGGGCTCAACTAGGGTATCCTCAAGTACCACAGATGATAATGACAAAGAAGTATACCAATATTAAATTATTTGAAAATAATGAATATATAGAATGTGCACAAAACTAACTTTTTATAAATAAATATTAACTAGACAAATGAATACACAAAGAAGTTATCAAAATAAAAAGAAGTTTACTAATGCTTGATCCATGTTTATGTTTAACAAAAAATCACCAAAAACATTTTCTGTCTTCTTGTATGGTGTAAATATGACCAAGCCAAACATACAATACATTTGAGATGTCACCATATCTAAGAGTCTTGAAAATATCTTGGAATGACAAAATAACTGCCTGGGAAAAATTCCAAGGGTTGAAAAAACAAAAATGAATAACATTCACAATTAAACCAGGACATTTTACATGTAGAGGAATTTATAATTTATTGCAATAATTATGTAGGAAAATATTAGAACTAAGCACAGCATAGGTAGGAAAAGGATGTCTTGGTTGAAAACCCTAAGCTAATGGTCAATTTGTAGTTATACCAAACTTAAGAACAGCTGGGTTAAAATTGATGATAACTCTTTCAGTACAGCACCAGTTTACTAGGATGTGACCGGCTGGATGGTCACAGACAGTGCTTCCCACTTGGGTCTTTTTTGTCCTGAAATATTGGACCTCCTTTGTCAAAAATATATTACATTTTGTTATTCCTTCATAAATTTTTGTTCAAGTAGATTGAATTACACTTGGTGTACCATCTAATGGATGTTTTATTGTAAACACTCATATAAAAATAAAAAGTGATCAAATTACAGGTAACAGGATATTGTTAATAGAGTAAAAGGAATAAGATTATCACAGATAAAACGCAACTTGCTGCAGCAAGCAATATTACTAGTAAATGAAGCGTTTACTTGAATTTACAATAAATTCCTGTAGGTAAACAAGTCGTGTATGTATTTGACTTGACTTGCTTCATATCTACCAGGTACAGACATTTTTAGTGACTACAGTGGTTTCCTGCTGTGAAAGGATTATTGCAAATGATAATAGACAACCTTTATAGCAAAGACGGCACTTAGACAAAAAGAAGAGTGATAAACACTATCAGGAGAAAGATATTAGCTATACTTATCTGTAATATGGCAAATGCCAGAAACCAATGGCTCTCAACCTAAGTCACGTAAATTTGTAAAAGCATTTATATACTTCCGAATAAAGGATACACTATAAATAATTATTATAGAGATTTACTAAAAACTAGATGACCATTTGTTCTTATTTGATCAACAAAAAATGGTTTAATTGCATTCTTACCTAAAAAAATTTGGTAAAACAGGTTATGCTGTTTGTTCAAATTTCCTAAACTTTAGGTTGGATCTAATAACCTATGCAATGCATTTGAAAACAATTATCAAACATAAATTATTACACTTTGATTAAGAGATGTTTTATTTTCGAGAAATATCACTCAATTATTTAAATATCAAAAGCTGTTGTTACAATCTCCACTAATTATATACAAAACATCAATTATTTAGGTACCACAATATAAACACTATTGACCTACTAATGATTAGCATAATTAGACAATATTAGAACTAACAAAGATAACACGAGCCATCTATATGTCAATAATCTGGTAAAGACATTAATAAATAGATTGAAACTTATTTACTTTTAAATATTAAACTGGTTGATGTTTACTATCTGTATTAAACATTTACTTTAAACAATAAAAATATAGTTTAAAGAAAATATTCTGTTTTAGAAATTATTTTGAGCTATAAATATCCTAATTAACACAAAAAACCTATGCAGTAATATGAATATATATGCTGTCTTACCTTAAACTATTATGTCAATACATAGTAAAAAGCCATAAATTGCTTGTCCTAAGATTAAAAATCTATCTATCTTCTAAAAATCCTAAAAATAACATAAATTAGAAGTTGAATTACAAGAAGATATTAAATACTTACCTAATTTTTTATTTTTACACCAAAATCTAAATCAGTACACTAATTGGGTGTTTTAGATGAAAATGTAAGTACTCGACAATCCAACAAAGATAACTTATGTAATTAAATCATTACAGCTGTACGAATACGTTTACCTTTCAAAACAAATTAAATTAGAATTGATTTAAAACCCCATATTACAAAATCTGAGACATTCTACCACCCACACAGTCCATTGGCAGAAGTTATAACCTAATTTTCGGACTATCTTTTCGGCTGATGACACATGACTGACATAACTTCACTTCTGACTTCTGACATCTAATCGCGTGATTACTGTTACTACCAGTGTTGTTTCAACGAACATGAATTATTATCAAATCATAATATACAGGGTTTTCAAAATTTATACGAAAGAAACTCATGCTTTTTATAAAATTATTTGTATTGGGATATTTCTATTGAAAATGAATTTATTAAATGCACGCCTTTTAAAAGTCTATTTAAAGATAATATTGTAAGCAATCAATTTAAGCAAGCAATTTAAATACATTTTGTTCTTCCAAGAAACTTATGTAAATATTTTTTCTGTGCAATAAATAATTAAAAAATTAAATGAAGTTTTAAACATATATTCAAAGGATAAACTTAACCTATTGGGTCAAAACTCTAAAATATTTTTGTTCTCTACGTAATTATTTAGCTTTATAAAGATTACATTACCTCTCAATGTTGGGACACTAGAAATAACAGTTCTTGGAAACGATTTGATATTTCTACGAGAAATATTTTTTAGATATACCAGGTGGAAAATCAAAAAGTTCTATTCAATAAATTTTTTCTTAGTTCGAGATGTGTTTTAACAATTCAGTTAACTTACGAGAAAATAGTTTGTTACGTCCATTAGTTATTCAGAAATAATTTATTCTTTTGTTTGTTTCTAATAAATGACATAGTAGGTAGATATATTAGTTTCAATCAATAATTATTTTTTATATTCGTAGGTATATCACTTATCGGGAACGGATCACAAATACGACACGTTAGCACATACGACTACGGGACTATAGCACCTCACGCTGTCTAGTACCTACATTACGCGGTACAAACGTAATACTTATTAGGACCCCTTTTCCTGGGATTCACATATCACACGTAAACTTTGATGATAGTAGTAGTCCCCATCGTATAACAGTACTTTGGGATACGTTGACATGGTATAACAATACGTGGTGAGCATTGAAGTTTTAAGGAATCATACCTAGCTTCACCAGGTGCCAACCCTCCTCTACCCAAGGATGGATGTCCGTTTGTACTTTATCTCGTCAGACTGGGTCAGATTGAAGTGATATTTCAGTTCTTGAATCAACTCTTGTGCCGTTATTCTAAATAAATTATATTGATTTGGATAGAATCAAAAGTTGTTTTTAATGTAACACATGCTATCTCTAATGGAACATTACATTTGATGTAATGGTTTGTTTGTCTTCAATGTCTCTGTAGCAGCAATAACGTAAAGACTAGAAGCACTGTCACAGCAGGAAAGAACCTAAATGTGCAGTAATGTAAGATAATTTACTTTCATCGATTAAGAAAAATCGTTTAATAGTTCTGATATGTGAAACTCCAAACCTATTCACTTTTATTTAGGACTGAAATAGTCGTTAGAGAATTATACTTTAAATAACTCGATTAAAGTAAACGGACAAAGCAAAATTAAAAAAAGGAAGGTAAAATTTCGACAAATGATTTGATGTATTTGTACCTAATCATTTACGTATGGAAATAGAATATAGAACAGGAGTAGCTAAAGCAGGTTTTTTTTTACATAAAATTAAGTGACAAAATAAACAAAGCCACTAGAATATCATTCAGATAAGAGGAACATAAGAATAGTTAGAAAATATTGGGAAACATCACGTAGCGAATATTGAAGACCGTGGGAAAGATTCTGTTGTAGATTTTATATCTAATCGAGAGATATCCAATCTTTTCAATTGATAAAATAAATTAAAATAAAAGTACTTATAATAATACCTAGTTGTCGTTTTCAGTAGCTTAGAAAAGTATCGATCATTTATTTCAATTCTTATAGCCAGTAAACAGAATAAAGAGATCTAGCACAAGAACCTTGTTCAAGATGTAAATATCAACATATAACGAATTTTTTTAGTAAAAACCTGATTAAAAGATATCTCGCAAGTATCGATATCGTATACCAGATCGTCTAGCGAGCGTATGGTAAGTGAAAGTGGGTCAGACGAGTTTACATCTGTTGCGGACTCGAAGTAATTGCCACCGCTAAGTAGTTTGAGTAAAGGAAACAAAAACAATGCCGGTATCATATTATATATCTATATATCTATGTGTTATAAGTATATCTAAAGATTAATAGTCGGATTGTATGTTATATCTATTTTTTGGTCCGATCATATACATCGACGATGATGGAGATTGGAGATAGGCATAACTGAGCTATAAGATTGTGTCGTGTCACTTCTGTGAAATGTATTATAGATCACTGGAAGTTTTATTTTCTTTTAAAACCCTTAAAACTTGTTTAAATTTAGAGAAAAATTTTCCGTAGATATTTTAGGATGTAGTAAACTAAGTTGTAATTTTTATTGTAGGTATTATATTTCCAATATTCTTTCACTAAAAAAATATGAACATCGGAAAAATTTTACCTTTAGATATACACATTTAGTAGTAAAAACTTCATACCGCCACTTTTTATCGTTGACTGAGATATAATGTATGCACAGAGAAAACGTTACAGGTACACATAATCTTTCTGAAAATGATAACACTGGCATTACAGTCACTAGACATATTTTATTATATACGCGTAGAAATAATATTTAAAGATTTCTATTAATGTTAACTTAAAGAAATACACAATAATATGTTTCATTTAATTTGTATAAATGCATTATAAAGTGTTTTTATGAAGAACATTTGTTCGGAACACACTGTAACTGTAATCGAACGAAGGTGAAATTTTGGCATAAATTGGTAACACTTATTTGACAGTTGCGGTGTTGACACTTTTTGTACTTTATTATTTTGAATTTTAAAGTGAATACCTCTTGTTCTATATTTTTACATATTTAATAAAAGCTGTTCTTTTTACAACAAAATTAGTGTGTTTTATTTTAAAAATGTAACGTAAGAATTTAAATAGTCGTTGTAAAGAGATGGTAATACTTTTGCAATATAATTATGTGACCTATATGATTTAAAATGGATTTAGGATTTTTTATACTTTGGCAACTATGTCAACTTCGATCTCTGACGTAGATAATGACGTGCAACGGTATGTACGTTAGTTGAAGTATACATATTTAACTGATATAGTCTGTCCCAAACCCTTGTTTCAGTGCGTCACTAATTTTAACGTCGTATAGGATTTTAGAATGTCGAGAATTATTGCATTGCAAGTTTCTGTGGCAGCCAATAGTTTAATTATTTTGTGAAGATTTATCATTAAATAATGGAAACACTTTAAATAGTTCTAATATACACGAGTTCTAATAACATGTTCATATTTATTGGTTAATAAAGGTCTTAGATCACATAACACATACTGAAGTACTCATTGCCACTTAGTCTTTGTTCTTTCTCAGTATATCTTGGCCTATTTAAAATATTTTTATGACAATAAATACAAAATTAAATTTTCACTGTAAAATGTCTGAAAATACCAACCTAGAATGTCAATTATCATTTTATCAGTTGACAATGTAAAAGTACTGTCACGATCGAGACCATCTGTGTCAAATTATATTTATGCGCATCATTGATTGAATATCTATTTAGCGTGTTCTAAATTCCAACCAATTATACATCCGTAAGTAGAATTCGTTTAAATATGCAAATATCTGTGAACGATACATAATTTTCTAAGTTCTATGTATAATAATCACAGACTCACCTTTTTTCTGTCACTTCTGGCTTAATACGTTAGAGAGAATTCGATCATCTATGACGCACTGAAAGAAAGGTTTGGGACAGACTTTACCCATAAACGTGGAATGCGTCAAGACTACGTTTTGTCACCCGATCTTTTTAATAAATACTCCAAAAAAAATTTTAGGGTGGCTTAACAAATTGGAAGCATTTAAATTGTGGTACTATTGCAGGATACTAACGATATCGTGGATCTCGCTCACTTCCAATGAAGGTGTTCTTTGAATGGTGCATACAGACCAACTCTTCCTAACATAAATAGAAGGAAAACAGAATACTTCGACCATATAGTTACAGGACTTTATACCATATATCTACTTTGCCTTATAAAACAATGAAAAGTGGAAGGAAAAAGATGGATAGGCTGAACGAAACTCCCGTGTTTGTGTAATATCAGGCAGTAGCTAATAAATCGTAAAATTTTAGTTTAAATATATCCACGGCACCTAAAAAAATATTATATGTAACTGGTATTTTCACATTCTCGGCAAAAAAGTAAACAATGCATTTGTGTTTAAAATAATAATAAGTAAATACACATTAAGAATAACATTAACTCCTCACAATCACTTAACATTTACGATACCTCTTCAAGAAAACAGTTAATTTTTAAATTATCATTCAATTACATATATGCACATACAAAACGATGAAGAAATCCAAATCTTCAATTTTTAATTATTTGTTTACATGGTTGACCTTTTATGAGCATTTCAGTAATTTGCAATTTGACTTTATAAAACGTATGCATACAGCCTCTGGCTATGGGTTATTTTATATAACTTTGTTAGAATTTTGCAATTACCTAATGTATTCATTAGTTGCATGAGAGTGAATGAGGACATATGTGTTTACGAAAATATGCAAACAATATTATTAAGGTTAAAAAGATGTATGTAAAATAATAAAATACGGAGTGTCAATAAATGTTCACAGAAAAAAATTATTATAGTATTGATTCATCATCTTATTGGAATTATTGGAATTACTACCCTCTAAGTTTATGTTCAGTTTATGTTTCCTTTGTTTACACTGATTAATTCTCAGTATCATGTAAATGATTAAAATACAGCAGCTAATTAAGTTGTATATGTCCATTATTACAAATAAAGGCAATTAAATGCAATAAATAATACTTTCCATGTCTATAAAAGATTGCGTTAGATATAGCGTGTAGGATTTTGGTTTGACTTCCACAAAGCCAATTGTTGTGCTCCAGTTCTCACGAAAATGTCACGCATTTAAAAAGAAGACTCAAAGAAAGAGTTAAGGCGTTCTTGTTTAATCAAACTCTTTTGCAATAGTTTTCTGAAATTTCACCAAACCCAGAGGCGGAGATATATATATATATATATATATATATATATATATATATATATATATATATATATATCGGAAAAAGGAGTACGACCGTCAATCCAATATATATATAAGGATCACTCAGACGAGTGGTGGGTTCTTATATCGGTCTCTAGGTGGAGAAATAAAAGACAAAGTTGAGAGGCTACTTTATCTATTTTGAAGACGTTTCGCTTTCGAGTTTTGAAAGCATCATCAGTTCATCTAAAAAATTTTACAATATGAGAACCACACAATCATGGAAACGATGTTAATTGTTACCTTAAAAAGATATGTAGCAGTCAATGTTATTAACAATAATGTGAATGAAACTAAGTAAATGGACATAATACGCTGATTTTGTATAAACAGTTAAGTAACTAACAACATATATGAACTTATAAAAAATTAGCACAGCAAATTAGCACAACAAATTATATACATAAAATAGAAATAAAATACATAAATATCTCAATAAAATAACTTAATATTCTTTACTTAATTTACTATTACATATGCAACTTACATTGCATTTCCATACACTAATTACTTTGATTAGTGCTACCAATTTTATACTAAAATAATACAAATATTGTAATTGATTCATAGAATCCTTTACAAATCACAGTTCCAAGTATATTGAACCTTGGGCTGTTTTGGAAATTAACGAATCGTTAACCACCTGTGGCTGTTTAACTAGCCATAATGATTAACGTTATTACATACTTATGAGGTTGAATGTAAAACCTCCTGTTTGTAAATTTGGACTGATTAGTGAGGGGAGTTGCTATTACACTACCAACTTTTTTCACTGTGTTGTCTTTTGCAACCGGGTAGTCATCCAAACTCATTTAAACTTAAATTGACCGCCCAAAATTTGGGTTGGTACCTACACCTTGTTGATCTGTCGAAAGTATTTTTGACCTCAAGGTTGGCTGTCTTTTCGCGGTTTAGTTCGTTCCTGTTTCATTAAACGCCATTTTCCCGGCGACATTCATAGGGCTTTGATCGGTAACTTCACTTATACTACTTTTTAAAATTTTATTAATATCACTTATAATGCTACCTAAAGTTAAAATCAAAGCTTAATATTCATTAAATAGTTGGAAGTTATCTATGATTTTCTTGGTTCTTACTCACTAATTAACATTAAATAACATTGAATTTACTTTAGACCACATGGTCATTTGCTGTGCTAATTTTTTATAAGTTCATATATGTTGTTAGTTACTTAACTGTTTATACAAAATCAGCGTATTATGTCCATTTACTTAGTTTCATTCACATTATTGTTAATAACATTGACTGCTACATATCTTTTTGAGGTAACAATTAACATCGTTTCCATGATTGTGTGGTTCTCATATTGTAAAATTTTTTAGATGAACTGATGATGCTTTCAAAACTCGAAAGCGAAACGTCTTCTTTGTCTTTTATTTCTCCACCTAGAGACCGATATAAGAACCCACCACTCGTCTGAGTGATCCTTATATATATATATATATATATATATTATATATATATATATATATATATATATATATATATATATACATATATACATATATATATATATATATATATATATATATATATGTATATATATATATATATATATATATATATATATATATATATATATATATATATATTAAACATTTTACCTGTAAGAGATAGAAAAACTTTCAAAATCGTGTATCCTAAAATTTTTTTAATTAATTTGTTACTCAAAAAAAAATGCTGATGACATTGACATAGTAGGACGTATAAAGCGAGATGTTGAGCAATATCTCCTAGAATTGGAAACAGCGGCGAAACAGGTCGGTCTAGTCATCAACGAAGACAA
Organism: Diabrotica balteata; assembly: GCA_918026665.1. Lineage (NCBI taxonomy): Eukaryota > Metazoa > Arthropoda > Insecta > Coleoptera > Chrysomelidae > Diabrotica > Diabrotica balteata. Next base: position 137,010,198 of record OU898281.1, read on the forward strand.
AACCAAGTACATGTTGGTTACAAAGGATCCGATAGCAAATGACGAACGAGAAACAGTCTTTGGAAGTCATACCCTTGGACGTGTTGACAACTTCACATACCTTGGGTCGCTATTGACTGCTACCAATAAAACAAGCGAAGAAATCAAAAGACGAATAAATCTTACAAACAGGGCATACTATGGACTCCAAAAGCATTTCCACTCAAGAAACATTCAAAGAAGAACTAAAATTATTATATACAAAACATTGCTGAGGCCGGTCCTCACATATGGAGCAGAAACATGGACTCTAACGCAGAAAGATGAAAGACTTTTGGGAATATTTGAGCGTAAAATACTCCGCAAAATATTTGGAGCTGTAAACGACCAAGGGCAGTGGCGCAGAAGATATAATTTTGAATTGTATCAGCTCTTTGATGAGCCAGATGCCATAACGTTCATTAAAACACAGCGACTTAGATGGCTCGGCGTTAGAATTTTTAGTCAAAAGAGTTTTTTTCCAGAAGATGAGGGACTGGCCCATCGCTCCAACCCCCAAGCTTGGAGGACCAGGATTTTCTGTTGGGGTTTCTTCCCTTAGTCGACATGTTCCAGTTTTAAGGCGCCAGAAACTCGCCTTACACCCTCTCTCGGCTGCTATATAACGCACATCCATTGTACGCCATATACCCAGTGGTTACGCGACATATATGCCTTCGAGGACGTGAGAGTAGGATTTACTGGCAGAGCCGAGTTCTGTTTCCAGAACCCCCAACCCTTTCGTTGGGAAACGGGTGGACATTTCTCAGAGTTTTATTGCAATATAAGAGTCGACATCTCATATTACCTCTGAGTCCATACCAGCCTTTAACCACCTGTTAAGAATGCCTGACGAACGTTGGCCCCAAAAACTTCACAGATGGAAGCCCCCTGGTAGAAGAAAAAGGGGTAGACCTCGACGCTCATGGAATGAAGGTATTAGAAGAGCAATGGAATCGAGAGGTTTATAGAGAGGTTATATATAAATATATATATATATATATATATATATATATATATTATATATATATTATATATATATATATGACTTAGATGGGCTGGACACATAATACAAATGCCAGAAAATACCATTGCTAAAAAGCTAACCACAGGAACACCTGTAGGAAAAAGAAGCAAAGGCCGACCGCGAATTAAGTGGTTAGATGGAGTAGAAACCGACTTACGAATGTTAAAAATCAGAAGATGGCAACATGTTGCCAAAAACCGAACAGAATGGCGACGAATCTTAGAGCAGGCCAAGATCCACAGAGGATTGTCGAGTCTAAGATGATGATGACTCAAAAAACAGGAAAAGAATGCAAAATCATTTGTCAGAATTTTACTGTTTGTAACTTTTGTAATCAATAACTTATACTCTTGTCATTGCTCCCAAAGGAGGGTCCTAAGTGCTTAACAAACCCTTACATTATTAGCACGATTTATTAAATTTTAAAAGTTATTCAAAGGGTTTATCCCACAGTTAATTTTTTTTAATAACAAAATAAATAAAATACTGCCCTCAGCAGACAAATCAGACGAAATATTAGAGGTTTTTTACAATTTAAATAAAGTCATCTTCTTCTTTACGTGCCATCTCTGCGACGGAGGTTGGCAATCATCATGGCTATTCTGATATTAGATGTTGCCGCTCTGAATAGTTCGATTGATGTGCATCCGTACCATTCCCTCAAGTTACGCAATCATGAGATTCTTCTCCCTCCTACACTTCTCTTGCCTGGATTTTCCCTTGTTTCATTAATTGAAGTATGTTTGTATCTTTCATTTGTTGACTCTTTCCATGACTTAGTTGTTTGTTACATACTCGGTCAATGATATATTCAGGATATATTTCTTCTATACACCCATAGGTGAAATGCTTCCAACTTTTTTAGTAGTCGACAAGGTAAATGTCCATGATTCTGTCTAATTGTAATTGTTTTGCTTTGAGGACGTCAGCTCTTTGTGGCGGACTTTATCGAAAGCCTTGTTATAATTTATGAAACAGATGTACATATCTTCTTTCACATCCAAGCATCTCTGGTTTAGTACGTTAAATGCAAAGAGAGCTTCACAGGTACCTACGCCTCTACGGGATCCAAATTGGGTTTCTTCAATATCCATATCAAGTATTTGGTACATGCGTTTATGGATGATCTTTAAAAGCATTTAACGTGTGTGAGACATCAGGCTTGTGGTGCGGTGGTCGGTGCATTCTCTAGAATTTTTCTTTTTTGGGAGTCACATAAATGTTGAGGTCAACCATGCATTGGATATGCCACTCGACTGATAAATTTCATTAAAGAGCTTTAAGGGGACATCCATGTACCCATTTTCTATTATTTTAAGGATATCAATAGGCAGTTGATCTGACCCCGGGCTTTTTACGTTTCTGGTGTTTAGTGCATACAATATTTATTTCTTTGTAATTTCTATGTAGTTTCTCTGTCCTCGAAAGATATCTCTTATAGGTCACCTCTTTCGTCGTCGAATAACTCTTCCATATATTATTTTCATCGTTTTAGCTTTTCTTCAGTCGTCATCATAGTATTTCCATTTTTATCTAAAAAGAGGCTTATCATTTTTCTGATTTCATTGTTAATGATTTTGTAAGAAAGTCATAAGTAAGTTAAAAACTCATAAAATAATACTGTAACTTTTGATCAGCATGAATAAAGTTATCTCTCTTGAAAGTTATAACCAATTTAACTAAAACCACTTTTACTTAAGAAAGGTGCCGGAATCTTTCTGAAGGCACTCGCTGGATAATGATGGAAGCCAAGTATTGCAGTTTCATATTCTAAGATCGCTATTATTTTGGTTTTTGAGGCTGAACAAAAGTAAAATCAAGCTGGAGCATTGACCAAGCTAACACTTTGTCTTCCTGATTTACATAGATATAACTCTGAACATTCTGATACTTAACTGAGAAGTATCTGTCACTTAAGTAGGATTTCAGGGTAGATAGTCACCGAAGTCTGTATTCTCTGTATTATTTCTTGTCCACTCTTCATTGTTTTTCTCTGTCGGTGGTATTGCTTACTTTTTTTAGTATTGATGCCTCAGGCTCGAGTTTTATTAATGCTGGAGGACTTTTTATTTAGTTGTCTTGTGGCTGTTAATAATGCGTAATCGTTGACTTGTGCGGCTTTAGTTTCTTTAAGTATCTTTGTGCAAAATGATTTTTTATATCAAGTATTTTTTTAATTCTCTTGTTCTTACATTATGTTTATGTTTCTTGCAAAATTCTTCTTAACCTGTTTTCTTTCAGAGTCAGATAAATTTACAATTGTAAAGAAACGATATTTCTGAATTTGATAGTAAAACATCTAATCTCAACAATTTTAAATTTCCAAATATGTATAATAAAATTTACTAATATGTTGCGAGAATGTCTTCCAACCCTAATAACATAAACCCACTTCAAAAACACATCCACCTAGACATTGCCATCGAAAATTAAAATATCCACCCCTTAAAGAACGTTTAATGAGATATGGTTTTGACTTGGAGCAGCTGGCACATTCTTATTCTACACAATAAACTATACTCTATGAATTCTCCCACTATTGACATATCCCTCACGGCTTTTCCAAAGAGTACTACAAATCATATAATGATTAACAAGCTATATCAAGAACGGATATCAGAATACACTGGCTATAACAAGATTTTTACTGATTCATCAAGATGAAATCAAGAACTGAACATGGACATGCAGCGGCCTTTATACTAGGAAATACTGAATATGCAATTCGTATTCCTCAATTCTACAGCATTTTTACGGGGGAAGCAATCACCATTTTAAAGGCATTAGACGTATGTAAGACTCATGCAAGCTCAAACTTTCTTCACATTCTTCTTCTTCTCCTTTTTCTTCAGCCTTCATTTATCCATTGTTGAACATAGGCTCATAAACACCATGAAGAGGAGAAAAACAGAATACTTCGGCCATATAATAAGAGGACCTAAATACCATTTACTTCGCCTTATAATAAAGGAAAAGTGGAAGGAAAGAGATGGATTGGTCGAAAGAAACTTTCATGGCTGCGTAATATTAGACAATGGTGTGGTTCCACAGTAGAAGAATTATTTCGCGCAGCAGCCGACAGAGAAAGGTTTCAGGAAATTGTAAACATGATGACGGCCAACGTCTGAATACGGACACGGCACCCAAAGAAAAAGAAGAAGGACATAGGCCTCCTCCAATTACTTCCACGCTTCCCTATCTTTTGCAATTCTCATCCACTGTTTTCCAGCTACAGCTGTTATATCGTCTATCCATCTCTTTTTGGGTCTTCCTACGCTTCTTTTTGTTTCTCGAGGTCTCCAGAATGTCACTTTATGAGACCATCTGTTGGTGTCTTGTCTTGCTACATGTGCAACCCATTGCCATCTCAATGGCGCTATTTTTTCCATGATGTTGGTAACTTTAGTTCTTCGACGTATTTCGGTGTTAGGAATTTTGTCTCTGAGGCTAATATTTAACATGGCCCTTTTCACATTACTGAATCTTTATCTGTTCTTTAGAGCTTAAGCCAAATATATCCAGCACATGCTATCCTGCAACAAATACCATTGGCACTTTACCTCGTACAAAACAGACATGCAAAAGTTAAATTTCTTTGAATACCGTCGCACACAAATATAGCAGGAAATGAAAAAGAAATTGGCAAAGAAAGCTTTTATTCAATGACAATTCCATTCAGTGATATCTGGCTCAATATTAAACAGCATTGTGTAAAAAATTAACAACAAATGTGGAATTCTACTACGGCCAAACTTAAAAATGTTAAAACACTAGGATTGGCACTAAAATGCAATTTTCCGAAAATAGAGGACAACAGGTGATTATAAACCGATTAAGAATTGGACATATAGCGTTAACTCATCAGCATCTCATAAAAAAAGAGCTACCAAAATGTCCAATAACTGTCCAGCATATCGTCGTTAGGAATGAAATATCTCCAATGTGAAAATATCCTAATTTTACAGGAGACACAAAAAACAGTTAAATAACACTATTTTATATTGTATTAAATTAGTAATTGATTTTTTTGGCCAAACTAAGATTGATATTGATATTAAGGTGAAATTGATTCCTTAAATCAGTACAAAACATTAAACTAATAAAAAAAATATTACAAACGCGCACATTGGAGAAATTATAAATGATTGAACCGGCACATAGCAGGAATTTCAAATATTGTGTATGGCATGTCATAGTACTATACACCTTGAATTTGGTGTTATTAGGGGAAACAGAGTCATATAAACAGTAAAGTGATTTGTATTATCTTTATTTTAAATAAACAAACTTCCACATGTAGTATCAGTGTATGATATTTTTACGAACACCGCCGAAAGTATTATTTTTTGTTGATTTTAGGAAGAGTATCGTAAAAGTGATGATGATCTTTTTCAATAACTGATTTGAGGTCTTGCAGATGTTTGAACTTGTCTTCTGATATTTCAGGAGGTGTCTTGAAGAGCGAGTTTTCATAAACCGACAGATCTTGGCTTTCTCTTCTGTGTGGTAGTAGCTTCCAGTTATCTGAGTAATCAGTGGTGTAGTATACCTCTCCATTGGGACTATATTTTAATTGTCTTATATCTACAACTTGCGGATCTTTGGCATTTTTTTTCCAGGTCTTATTGAACGAAAGTTACTATCAATAGCATACTTTTTAAAGAACGTAAAATCTACGTTTTTAATATTATACGGATGTTTTGGCCGAGCAAGACGCATTCTAGCAATGTAATCCATCGGTGAATTAATTGGAGTCTGAAAGTAATGTTCCAAAGTTAAATGAACTGAATCTGCTTCCATCATAGTATGGCCTTTTTCAAGATATAACTGCTGTATTGTAAGGGATTTTGCTCTTGCTGAATCACTTAAAGCACAAGCCAGAGTTCTTTTTCGATTTTGGTAGTTGCATCCATCTTAGATGAATACAAGAGTTTGATAGTTAGCAGGAATATTATTTATATAATCTATAAGACAAGATGTAAATTCATTGCTACTGACTCCACCATTTGTTTCATGCCAAACGTACAACTGGACATCTTCATCATTTAGAGAATAAATGGTGAAGTTGTGTACTTGGAGTTTGAGCTTATAATACGATTGGAAAGCTAATACTTTTGGACACGTTAAGAAACTTTGAATATCAACTGTGAGAACCAATTTTTCAGAATTTGTGCTACTTTTTAATAACTCTTTTGCCCGTCTTCCTTCTTTCTGCTTTGACATGTGCTGATCACAATCTTCAGTACTTATTGTCTTCATTTTATGTGCAACACACGTATCACATTGATCTTTCCTTTGCTTATTATGTATGCCAATTTTCTCTGCTTCTAAAACAACTTTAAACAACTTGATATGAGCAACTGACTGCTTTCTATCATCGCACCATTCTTTATATAGTCTGTACATGTTATTTGTTGTTATGATACTGTTGTCAACATATATTCTGCTAGTAGATGCTCTACAATAGTGTGAAGGAACTTTAGGAATATCTTGCAACCATTCCATAACATTATTTTCTTTGCAAATTTGTCTCATTTTTCTTGGAGTAATCTTGTTGAATGTTGGAATCTTGTAGACTTTCACTAGAAGTATCAATTTCATGAGTGGCTGGCTCCCTTGAGACCCATCGTTTCATTTTGTCTTCTCCTAAATTTAATGTGTTCAAAAACATAACTCTCGGCATACCTTGAGGTAACTTCCGTCTTTAGAAACAAAAAAAGTCACGACCACTCTTCTTTTTGGACCGTTTGTCTGAATTTGAGTATCTTTTCGGCGCCTTTGCACTGCTCTTGTCCGAACAAGATTTTTAACATAAGTGCTTCTATGTTCCCACGACGTAAATGTCCAAATTTTTTTTAAAATTCGTAGTCTATCGTCCTGCGTAATTAAAGAACATCTAAATGAGTGTTCTTTTAAACATTTTGGCGTTATAATATGGTTACATCGCTCCTTAAGTGACATGCCATTCCGTCTGGTAATATGTTGTACATCGCCAAAACACAAATTTTGCCTTTTTCCTGTTCCAATATAGTAGCTGCAGGCAAACTGAAATAAGAAAAATAATTATTACCTACTTAATTTAAGCAATAATGAGATGAAAGATATCTAACCGTAGTAGTGAATTTGTTTACATACCTGTTGTTGGATTTTTCATTATAAATTTCATTTTCAATAGGAGCAAAAGTTTGGATAGAATTTTGCCGATCTTACTTAAGTGAATTTTGTACAACTATTTTAGTTCTTGTCTTGAAAATACTCATTTTGCACTGGTAAATAGTTTATTTGAGAAAATTTGAGGATAGGAATTTGACAGATGAAAGTATGAAATACCTCCAATGTGCAGATATTATAATAGATAATAGCTCCAATGTGTTTTTTAAGCACATTGGATTTATTTCAGTCCAACAATTAATAATATGTTACATTGGAGTAATGCATTTTTATACATTAGGGAAGTTAGGAATCGGTACGCACATTGGATATTTTTCTAGACTATAAAACTATTCATAGCGATTCAGAATCGTTTAAAATCTGAATTACTAGAAATTTGCACATTGGAGGTATTTCATTCCTAACGACGATATATTGATTGAATGCCCTCTTCATTCTTACGAAAGAGCCATCAACGACGTACCATAAAGCAAATAAACTTAAAAATATTTTAAACTGTAATGTATCAAATACAATCAAATTCCTTAAGGACATACGTTTATTACATTCAACATTATTTTATAATTTATAATTTATTATTTGTAATTTAATTTGTATTTAGTATATTTTGTTACTCTGCTAATAACCTTTAACGGTTGTTGCGGCAATTCTAAACAAAAAAGATATAAAAATTACTAAATTATTGCAGGATTAATAATATTTCATAAAATTTGGTTTAGCCGTATTATAACGGCTAAGAACCGCAGAATGCGACTGATTTTCTGAATTAAAAATAAGTATCCTGAAATTTTCGACACAGATTTAGTGCTTCGAAAATACCTGAAATTCTTATTGATTGTCCACGTATTTTCTTAAGTATTTTCGTTAATATTTAGTCTGTCAAAGCAGGTAAATTCTGTTCTTTAAGAAACTGTTTCAAATTTATAATACCCTCATATGATTAAAATATCTCAAAACCATCCCATAAAGAATGCATTCTAAAATTCCTTTATAGCTGGTCATAATTATTTCATTTTTATATCCCAATTAAATGCAGCGATCAGTATCTTCTTTTATAGGTTTATAACTCGTATTCGAAATATGTTAAAAGGGATTTCGCAGTATCTTGAAATATGAAGCAATTTAATTCGTCTCTGAATCCTTGTTTAACAATTTTGCCTGCGACGTTGACAAATATCGTTATTTATGTCTAAATCCTCTTATTGAATATAAAGTGTTTATTTATTTTTTTAGGGTCGTTTTTATAGCCAGGTTTGAATTTCATTTTAATTTAATGCCATCCAAAACTGCAGCGTACTGCAAACTCTCTCATTTTCTTATTCTTTCATTCGTCTTTTCTAGAAACCTACTTGTTTCATTATTTTTGTGGTTAATTACTAGACATCGGCAAATATGCAAATAAAAATGTAGAAAATATGCGCATAAATATGCACGTGTTTACCCGAAAATATGCAAATATTTTACAAAATATGATTACAAATAAATAAAAAAATCGTAAAATAGTAACAATTTTATTTAAAAAAAACAGTGTACATAACTAAATATTTCCTACTATTCATTAAGATTTACATTTATTTTAAGTAACTACATCATTTTTAAGTATGAATAAACTTATTTAGAATTATGGTAACAATAAATGACCAAGTGGTGTTCAACATTTTCTAACAAAAACTTGTGGCTTCTGTCTGAGTACATATATTTATATATGGAAAAACTTCGTTCAACATAAACTGATGTAACGGGAGCAGTTTTCAAACTAACCAAAACATTTGGTTCTAAATTAATTGTTTCCGAAATATTTCCAGCTAGAACACTGACTACTTCAGAAAGAATATGGTAACCTTTATTTTTTTCCATAGTAACTTCAATTTTTTTTAAAATATATTTCCCAATATTACCTTTAACGTTCCGACAACATGACGCAAATTCTTTTATTAATACTGTACTTTCGAACAATGACAGTTTTGGTGATTCTAACTGAGTAATTGTTTTTTGAACAAAACTAAAATTTGATTTTATAAATGAAAGTTCTTGTTGAAGCAAGTTACTCAATACTACAAGAAAAGTTTGTTTAGAATCCAAAAGAGATTGGGAACTTTCATCTGTTAACGTATCAATTATGTTCTTTATTTTAACAAAATGATCTGCATAAAATTAGCTGCTTCTAACCATGTTCCCCATCGCGTTAAAATAGGTTGTGGTGGAAGAGGAATGTTAGGTAACATTTCTTTATAAAGTTGAATTCTTATAGGAGATTTAAGAAATACTTTTTTGACACTGGATATCATGGTATTTACAAGAGGAAACTTTTTTCGTATTTTCTCTGCAACTCTGTTTAATCCATGCGCTACACAAGTAACATGTATTAAATCTGGGAAAAATATTTTTAAATTTTGTCCTGCTTTCACCATATAAGGAGCAGCATCCGATAAAATAAGCAGTAATTTATTAGAAGGAATAGTTGTCGGAAGAAAAAAAGTTGCTAATGTTTCTTGTAATAAAACGCGAAATTGTTAAAGCATTTGTTTTCTCAAGTTGCTGGCATGAAATAAGATGAGATTTTGGTAAGGTATCTTCTTTAAGAACACCAATCAATAAATGAGTAATATACTTTTCTGAGGAATCAGTGGTTTCGTCTACAGATATGTAAAAATAATTATCTGCAATTTCTTCCTTAATATTAATTAACACCGACGAGTATAGCCCGTTCACATTATTTCTTCTTAGAGACCGATCACTTGGAACAGTAAGTTTGCAATATTTTTTTAGAAACGAACTAAAATTTACATTTGCTAATTTTGAAAGCGGTATGTTTGCAGACACTAATGCGCGACACAAGTCTTCATTAAAAGTTTCTTGCTCATCTAATTTTTTTGAAGTAGATTGAAAACATTTAGCCATTGAAGTTTGATGTTTTCCTCCTATTTTTCCTTTTTTTGCAATGTGTGAAGCAGTTCTCACATGTTGGTCTATCTGAAATTTCTTCTCACATGCTATCTATAAATAAAAATAAAAACCTTTATTTTAACCCAACCTTTAAAATATAAAAATATACAAGGTGTTTTTGGTTAATCAAATAACTGGTTTGGAAAAAAAAACACTCGCTAAGTGTTTTAAATGCAGTATTAATCCACAAATTAGTTTTTGTTACTAACCATTAGTACATCATATAACTTATTTTAAAATTCAACAAAAGTTTTTTTTTTGTTAATTCAATTACAATAAAAATAATTGTGTTTTAGAATAGCTGACTACATAAAAAAAAGTAAAGGTAAAAAATTTTTCTAAATACACACCATTGTATTGTACCATGGACAATTTTTTCTCACTAAAGGAAGCTATTTTTCATTTAAAAACAACCTACGAGTACTAAATTTCAAGTAAATACGTTTATTGGTTTTAAAGTTATTGTTGTTATTAACTAAAAGAATTTAATTTTTTTTAATTTTAACACCCTGTATCTCGAAAAGTAAATAAGTTTGACCACTCATTAACTATATCGTTTTGTTCAATTTTTCGAGAAGTATCTACAGTCAAACGTTGTAAGTGTCATTTGGAAACACCCTGTATGTATGAAATATTAGATATTTAATAGAAAATATTAAATACTTACAATTTTGCCACAGACTGAACAGTAGATTTTTCCCATATCCATAGACAGCTCTTTATAAGGTTTAATCCAAGTTGAAGCACTGGTTGTTTTAGGCATTATAAAATCACAATCTTCCTTTTTGTTACGCACAACGAGTGTTTACGCTTTGAATATCAAAATAAAAATGATTTACAAATCTGAGCATCAAATTAGAAATGTTTAGGTACCTAATTCAATAAACTGGGTGATTTTGGAAAATCCCTAAATTAGGAACAAAACTATTAGCCGTTTACCTGCTATTAAGATACAATAAATTGTAGATAGATTTGGGGATTAGATCATAAAATGCAAATGAGCGTACTCTTAACGATTATCCAATAACTCAATGCCTCAGTGACCGAGAGTTTCTAAGAATGTTGAGGGCTACTTAAATTGATCTTCTTTGAAATTGTAAATGTTTTGTACCTGTAGAGATTACGTACTTAGATAATTTCTTGATTAAAATGACTACAAAATTTTATACAAGAATTGAAATAAATTGGTATGTTTAAAAATTTTCAAATACAGTATAAAAATCTGAACTTTTATGCACTTTATGCAAACTTTTATACAAATATGCCAAAATATGAAATATTTGCATAAAATATGCACAATATGCAAAATATGCAATATGCATATTTGCCGAAGTCTATTAATGACATTATTTGTATACATTTCTACATCGTATTATTTGAATGCACTAGTTAATTCTCTTACTTTATATTTTTGGTTTAATAAAACAAATTATAATAAACGTTTTAGCGGACTACCTCGTATAATTGTTTACTGTACCGCTTGCATCTAGCCTTTTACTAAAATCTTACTGAATTATTAATTAGTTCTTCAATGAAAAATCGTAAACAATGACCAGATGTTAAAAATGATAAAGAATAAAAGTCATAACTTCCTCTTACAACACTTCCCACTATTTTGTACAAAATCGGCCTCAGATGAGGATCTTGAAGGTCGTCGCATCGATTGTGCTTAAAATATTTTACTACTAAAACAATGAGAGGATCGGCATACGACTTCAATTAATTTCCAAGAAAGACATTCCGTAAAAGTGGCACAGATCTGTTTGAAAGGGACGTTAGATATAAAAAAGGAAACGGATCAGCTATTGTATGATCAACTACTCATTTAAAAGGTGAAAAATTTAAATGTTGAACAGAGCAAAATCAACCAAAATGTTTTGGTGTCAAATGGTGTTTGGTGAAAATCCCATTTACCATAACCATTTTTTTTTGGTTTATTTTTATTCGAAATTTGTCTGCTTCCTGTTTTATCTTTTTTGTAATCCGTTGAGGTTCTGTTTTTGTGTTGATATTACTTTTAAATCATTCGTAAAGCCAACTAATTATTATTTCAAGGCGTAATTTAAATAGTGTCGTAGACAACGCATCTTCTTGCCTTAATCGTTGTTTTATTTTACTGGTGTACATTATCTCCATGCAATTTCGTTTTTTAAAATTAATAAGTTTATTTTTATTAATTGCTCTCTTAGTTTAGCTAGTTTTACATTGCCTGGAACTTCTGATTTCTTTTTATTGCATTTTGAAGACTTGTTTAAAATCTATGAACAGTACATTTAGATTTGTTTTTGTGTTTTTAATGGGTAGTTTTAATAGAAAGACTATTAGCGCGTAAAATGATTTCGTAACTGACCTATTGCTCCTAAATCTTGCTTACTGTTCTCCTAATTTTTAGTCTGCGAATTTGGTTGGTAATTTTCTTATAAACTCCACTGGTGTTTTATAGCATACTTCTGACAGTTTTTTTATATATCCCTTTTTCTATCCGAATTGTCGAATAAAGGTCTCTCCCATTTCTCGCCATTCATCCTGTTGTGTGCTAGGCGTTTCCACATTGGTCCTGCGACTCTTTTGATATCATCGCTCCAGCGCATTTGAGGTCTTCCTCTTGGTCTCTTCGCATCGTACGGTCGCCAGTTTGCAAATTCTTTGTTCCATCTACCATCTTCGAGACGTTCGTTGTGTCCAGCCCATTTCCATTTTAATTAAGCTGCTTGTTTCGCGGCGTCCTTTATTTTTGTTTTGTTCCGAATTGCTTCGTGCGTTTGCCGATCTATTAGTGAGATACCAAGGATCTGTCGTTCCATGGCTCGCTGAGTTTTTCGAATCTTGTCCATGTTCTTTTTTGTGAATGTCCAGGTTTGAGCTCCCTAAGTGAGAACGGGAAGGATACAAGAATCGAACACTTTGGTTCGAAGGTTTTGGGTTATCTTTTTGTCTTTCAGTATGTATGAGAGTTTTCCAAATGCGGCCCATCCCATTTTTACTCGTCTGCTTATTTCGGTAGTTTGGTTTTCTTTGTTTACCTTGATATTCTGACCCAGATATATGTATTCTTCTACATGTTTCACTTTTGTTCCTTGGATGGTTATCGTCGGTTAATCATCTTTATTCGACTCATCTTTATTACCTTAGTTTTACTCAGATTCATTTTCAGTCCTTTTTTGATGGATTCCCTATGAAGCTCATCGATCATCGTCTTCAGTTCTTTTCAGCTGTCGGCTATTAGTACTACGTCATCTGCATATCTTAGATGGTTTAAATACTTTCCGTTTATCGATAGTCCCTTCGTTTCTCAATTTAGTGATTTAAAGATGTCTTCAAGTGTGGCAGTAAATAGTTTTGGAGATATGGTGTCTCCCTCTCTTACTCCTCGGTTGATTTTTATTGGCCTCGTTTTCATTCCGTTATTCATCGTGACTACCATTTCAGCGTGTTGATATATATTATGTATTAATATCCTATATCTAGAATCTATTTTGCTGTTGACCAGTGCTTCCTCAATAGCCCATAATTCTATGCTGTCAAAAGCTTTCTCGTAGTCTATAAATGCTAAACAGATTGGTAAATTGTATTCGTTAACTTTTTCTATTAGGACCTGTAGTGTGTGAAGATGGTCACATGTACTGAACCCTTTTCTAAATCCGGCTTGCTCTACTGGTTGATATACATCGAACTTTGTTGTCAATCTATTTGTAATTATTTTTGTGAATGTTTTATAAAGTTGTGATAGTAGTGATATTGGACGATAATTTTTCAGATCTATATTGTCCCCTTTTTTGTGTATTAATATTGTGTTAGCAGTATTCCATTCCTTTGGTATGTTTCCTTCAAATAGGCATTTATTAAAAAGTATTTTTAGGTACCTGATGACTTCTTCTCCGCCTTCTTTCAACATTTCTGCCAGAATTTTATCACTACCCGATGCTTTATTTCTTTTCATTTCTTTAATTGCATTTTCTATTTCTACTTTGCTTATTTCGGGCATTACTTCAGAATTTACGTTTGTTATTTGTCTTTTCAGATTTTGCTTTGAAGAGTCGGGGGGATTGTTTCTTGAGCTATATAACTCAGTATAGAAGTTTTCAACTATGTTTGATAGCTGAGCTTTGCTTGTTTCTAGTTGGCCTTGTTGATTTTTCGTAGTTATAATGCACTTTTAATGCACAAAAGAATGCTCAGAACACCGTACAATTGCATTAATGAGCCATGTTTTAAAAGTATTTCTACGAATAGTCCACAACAGAATTTACAGAAAGCTGGATGATGAAATTAGTGATAGTCAGTTAGGCTTTAGAAACGGCACGGGAACCAGGGAAGCATTGTTCGGTATAAATGTGCTCATGCAAAGAAATCTGGATATGAACCAAGACATGTATACATGTTTTATTGATTTTGAAAAAGCATTTGACAAGGTACAGCACAATAAACTAATTAATATTTTAAAAATGAAAAACATCGATAGCCGCGACATCAGAGTAATCTCGAACCTCTACTGGAACCAGAAAGTCAAAATAAGAATTGAAAATCAAATGTCGGAAGAAATAGAAATTCTTCGGGTTGTGAGACAGGGCTGTGTATTGTCACCACTGCTGTTTAATATATATAGCGAAGCCATTTTCCAAGAAGCTTTAGGAGAGTGTAACGATGGAATGATAATAAATGGTGAAATTATTAATAATATAAGATATGCCGATGATACTGTCATATTCACTTCAACTCTGCAAAGTCTAACAAACATACTGGAACGGCTGAATGAAAAGTGTACCATATATGGTATTAAAATGAACTTAAAGAAAACAAAATTCATGGTCATTACAAAACATCCAAAAGACAACGAGACACTCCATATTAATAATATGCAGATAGAAAGGGTAGATAAATACAAATATCTAGGAACATTGGTTAGTCAAAACGCAGAACAAACGCAAGAGATTAAAAGCCGTATAGAAATAGCAAGGGCAAAATTTGTAAAAATGAAACATCTCTTGTGTAGTAGAGACCTAAGAATGGATCTAAGGATAAGGTTATTGCGCTGCTACATTTTTACAACTTTGCTCTACGGATCTGAGGCATGGACATTGAAACAACTGGAGATTAAGAAATTGGAAGCTTTTGAGCGTTGGTGTTATCGAAGGATGCTACGAATAGCATGGGTAGACAAAATTACCAATATTGAAGTCCCTGATAGGGTTAATAAGAGGGAAGAAATTGTACAGACAATTAAGAGGCGGAAACTTGAATATTTCGGTCATATATTAAGAGGTCCTCGTTATGGGCTACTACGTTTGATTATAGAGGGCAAAATAAAAGGTAAAAGAGATGTAGGAAGAAGACGAACCTCCTGGCTACGAAATCTAAGGGAATGGTTTAGTCTGAGCTCTAGCCAACTATTTAGAGCTGCTGTAAGTAAAATAAGAATTGCCATGTTGATATCCAACCTTCGTTAGAAGATGGAACCTTAAGAAGAAGAAGAATGCACTTTTGACAGTGCTAAGTCCTATAATCCTGACACCAAAGATGGATTTACCTATTTTAAGATAATTCATTCTCTAAATTATGTATACAGTACGAGTCAAAAGTTCATTCCCCTCCTATAAATATAGGAAATAAGAATAAATCCTTATTCTATTGTAGAAAGTACATTAAAACATTAAATGTATTTGTTCATTTACATGGCATATGTTATTTAGTCAGCTGACCATTAATAAGTTTAATATCCTGAGAATTTCTCCAAGATTTTATGACTCGCCCACAAAACGTCCTTTATGGTATAAAATAATACCCATTAAAGTATTTTAATTCCGTTCACCTTTGATCTATTGCAAGAGACATTAAAAACTAGTTTTGTTTTGCGAAAATAGTCTTTTCTATTTCAACTGTTGCTGAAAGGAGATGTTAGTGTTAGGTAATTTATGACGTATCATTGTTAAATAAATAAAATTATTGTATTATAACAAGTTTTTATTGAAAAAAAAATACCATGAATGTTTAAATAATAATATATTTTATATCATTCACTTTTACTAAGCTAGTCGAGTCCACTGCTGGATGTTGTCCCTTCCCAATACTGATCGTAAAATATTATCTACTTTATAGTCTAGTCGACAGAGATTTAATCTCTAAAAATGAGACTAATGAGCTAAATTTTGCTGAGAATGTTAATTTTGAGACCTTGAAAAGAGGTCCAAAAAATGTTTGCCACTCCTACCAATCTAAAAGAAGGGGGCGGAAATCATGGATTTTCCAAGAATATGTAGGCCGTAGAAAAGAATGTTTAAACAAGAAATGTAGCTAAATTTGAAAAAAAAAATGTTTATTAGCACAATTTGTCTAGAATGAACTGTTGTCTCAGAAACAAAGCTGAGCACGTTTTGTGTAGAGCGAACCGTTCTCTCAGGAAGTTTCTTCTAACATTTTCGAATATCCTTCATTATGCGGGTTTTTGGACAAGGCAGAATAGCTTTGGTTCGATAAAAAAAAGTATCAGGTTTCTTTTAGCAAGACTGTAATCAATCTGATTACCTATGCGTAATCTTTATGCCTTGGTACCCCCACAGCAGTAACCTTGTTGTACCCTGACAGTTACTTAAGAATTTAACTCCTTTTTGAATCTCTATTGAACTTAACTCAGCTAATAATATAACCAAACATTTATTATGAAACATTTATGAAATATTAACCAAACATTTATGAAATTATTTAAAAATATTAATTCGTTTTAGAATTATGTAGCTTTTATTGTATGATTTAGAACTGCAAATTTGCAATCCTGGTAGACCGAGATTGACTTGTATTAATAGAAAATGCCACAACTGTAAAAAGGTTAAAGGTTATAAAAGTGTAAGTATGATGCTGATATTTATTACTTGGTACTCCGGTGGATATGACTCGTTTTATAACAGAAGATAAATTTTGTTTAGTGTCGTACATGAATTCTTACAAGGCGGTCAGTGATTAAGTACTGCATTGTTTGAAATTAAACAAGTAAAGATGTAATCGTAGATACTTATGTAAGACATACCTTTTTATTTGACAGCGGATAATATATATCTAAATGAGGATTTCAAACAGAAGAATAATATACTAAAGAATATTAGTTAGTTCTTTCAATAAAACAAAAGCTATGCTTTTTAGCAAACGCTTTAGAGCTAGTTTAATCCCTCCAAACCTAGTGTTTAATAAAAATTCTATTGAATATGTAAAATCCATCTATTTTCTTGGCATGAAATTAGATAATCGTTTAACTTGGAAATAACACGTGCACTTTCTTCGACAATCTACACAAAATGGGCTAAATCTTTCAAGAAGTATAGCTCACAAGCAATGGGGCGCGGACTTTCAAACATTAATGACTTTGTACAGATCCCTAATTCGCTCAAAACTTGATTATGGAGAAGTTGCGTACAACTGGGCAAAGACTTCAATATTAAAAATTCACGATTCAGTTCATAATTCGCTGCAGTATACGTTGTAAATCATCTTCACTTTGAGAGAGTATCATTTGGTATCCTTTTTTAGTTCTAGTAACTAGTTTAGTAACTTTTTTTATTATTTCATCGATAATCAGGTTGAATAATAGAGGACTCAGGGAATCTTCCTGTCTTATCCCATTGCCAGTTTCAATAGGATCAGTTAGTTCTTCTTCTATTTTTACTTTTATTGTGCTCTTTTGGTCGATATTTTCGATCGTTTTGATTAGTACCAGAGTTATCTCCCTTGCGTACAGTAAGTGGATAACGTCTTTTAATTTAACCCGGTCAAATGCCTTTGTAAGGTCCACGAAATATAGATATGTCGGTTTGTTGTATTCTAATGATTTCTCTTGCATTTGTCTCATAAATGTAGCGTCGGTGCATGATCTTCGCGACCCAAAACCTTGTTGTTCTGCTGCTATAGTGTTATAATTTCATTCTGTTTATTTGTTATCACTTTGGTTGTTAATTTTAGTGTTGTGTTTAATAAATTAATTTCTCTGTAATTTTCCGGATCCGATTTTTTTTTTCCTTTTTAAAGAGAGGTATTATTATGCTTGATCTCCATCTTGAGGAATTCTGTTTTGTACTATTATTTTTTGGATTAGTTTTAATAGTTGTTTGGTCAGATCTGGTCATCCGTAATTTAGGAGTTTGTTCGGTATTCGGTCCTCTGTTCTGGTGATTTTTTATTTTTTAATTTCCTTAACGCTTCCTTTACCTCTTCCTCCTCAATATTTATTTTTTCGTTAGTATTCACCTCTGGTGTTGGTGGTCCATTATCGTCATCTTTGGCAAATAGGGATGGAAAGTAGTCTACCTATGTTTCCTTCCAATTGTGTTTCGTTTTTATTAGTTCGTTCATCTTCATTCGTTCGTTTTCTTTGTCCTCTGATCATTCTCTATATTTCTTGTGTTCCGTAGAAGTCATGTTCCATCTGTTTTGAGAAACTCTATAAGTGTTCCTTTTTTATTTGTCTAATTAAAGTATTCATTTCATTTCTGATTCGTTTATAGTGGTTATATGCTTGTTGTGTTTATAACCACTATAAATGAAAATGAAACGGATTAAACGAAAACTTTAGTTAGACAAATAAAAAAGGAACACTGGCAGAGCTTGTCAAAACACTGCCTGGGGTGATTGTGGGGTGGATTGATTAGCTCTGCGGTTACTACAGCCGGTCTAAAGCCCGGAGAGTGGTTGGCAAGGTTAGCAATCTACCAATCGTAAAAACAAATACTGCTCAAAGAAACAATGTACAGCCTCGTTTGTAATGTTAAAGTTTAAATTCTGTTAAAATAGTTGAACAATATTAATCGTATAATCACCAACTTACAGCCAAGCATGACCGAGTCAGTTATAGTAGTATAAAATAGATTAGATACATTTTTAAACGTAAGCGGAAAATCGCAAAAATCGCGATTTTCGCACCAATATTTTAATATTTATAAAACAACGCCGAAATTTTTGCAGAAAACGTATACGTTTTCTTTATATATTTATACCCTAATGAAAAAACTCGTCAAATAACTAGATATTTCGATGTCCTGAACGCGGTTAAATTTTACTTATTTCTCTGGTGTGTATTGAGAAGAAAAACGAACTTTACCTACAAAATTGAAGTGCCCATTTACAATGGATTTTGATTAATTTCCGCATTTTAAATTTAAAATTATTAGCCGCAATCTTGACACCTCGATTAAAATAAGGAAACGCACCTACATTTTCTTATATCATTAAAGGTGTGGTTACAATTTAAAAGTAACTAGTTGAACTTGAAATTTGATTAGTTACGGATTGCGTCAGTCGATACACATTTTTATTAAATACTTTTACCAAATCAAACGAACTTGTTATATTAGTTATAATTATTCACTTATTATTCCATTAGGAATTTAATAATAAATATTAAACTGCGCTATTTTTTCGTAGGGTTTTATGAGAAGCAATTTATGTCAAATAAACATTATCAGAAGAGATCGTAGGCTTCCACGGCCAGAGTCAGAATTATAATTTATTCGTCTTCCGGGTTTGGACCGTGTCATTTGTGAGTGACCCAAAACCATTTGTTGATAGATTTGTTGAGATGAACCCACTTTTGGGTCACTCACAAATGACACGGTCCAAACCCGGAAGACGAATAAATTATAATTATCAGAAGATTTTTTAAGAACACCAAGTTTTAAGGAAATCAGATTTAGGTAAAGGAAATACTGTTTTTGTGTGTTTATTTTATTTTTAGAATAATACGAGGAAAATAACAATGCCATACATAAAAGTATTATCAGAAAAACGTAAAAAGATGAGAAAGAAATTCAACATTTTAACAACATTCAAAACAACAAACACATTGAGATCTGTCTTATTTAAAACTAAACCTAACAATGAACAAAAACGAACAAAGAATTGTATTTATAAAATACCTTGTGAATGCGATCAGTTTTATTTAGGTAAAACATCAAGGCCATTAAACGTTAGAATAAGTGAACAGTAATCTTATATTAAAAATAATGAATTTGATAGATCTCAAATATGTAAATGTGCATGGGATAATGAACATGAGGTTCAATAAAACGATTCAAATATACTTAGTCCTAAAAGAAACAGTTGGTAAAAAGAGAAAAATCAAAGAAGCGACTTTAATTATGTTAAACGAGACCAATTGTGTCGCAAATTCCTCGGCAGAATGCAGTAGGATCTGGTTATCCATATTAAAAGAGGAAGTTAATAAATAGAAAATACCACTATTAGTAAGTCAGTAAAATATCAAGGGTACTTACATCATTTATGTTTTTTAAATAACTTACATATAAAATCAGAGTTTGATGTTTATTGAGAGTAAACTAAATGTAAGACCAAATACTTACCATGTCGAGATATAATTATATGGTTTTTTCCTCATGATTTACTATGGAATCACTAACAGAAGAATTTTACTATCATTATGGCATGTGGTTGTCTTTTTAAAGACGAATAACGTGCTATGATTTTTTCTGACGGGTATTCTCAAGTTAAAGTTGATTTCATATGATCAAATAAACTATCTTACAATAAAGTCGTCCCAGGAACGCAACTCAGCAATATTGGCAATATCATTTTAAATGACTTACAATAAAGTCGTCCCAGGAACGCAACTTTGAACGTCACCCCGTTCAAAGTTCACACTTCTATTCCGTAGAGCTGTATCGAGAAAATATAATAGATTATCAGCCTAATTCCTAAGACCATTCTGTTTTAACCAACATGTCTGTTTTAAAAAGTACTTTTTCACATATTAAGAAATGACACTATTTAATCTTCTAATTTAACCCTTGCAGTTTTGCTAGTATTAAGATTATAGTTGCATTATATGTAGTTGCAATTTTCTAGGTTAGATTACTTAATACATTGCCTTTTTAATATTTGCTAAAAGTTACTTTCTAAAAACACATAAAAAATAAAGTTTTGTGACTTTTAATTCATATTTTATATATTAGCAACTTATGAAACAATTAATTATTGATCATAAAAAGTTACCAATACTAAAAGAATTTTATGCATATTGAATTGCACCTACATGCTTATTATAAGTCTGGGATAGTCCAGGTCACAGGACATCACCAGTTACTTGTGACCCACTGAGATCCTCATCTTTTTACATTAACTTAACCCAAATAGATTTAGTTTACGTATTTTAACTACTATCTTAAAATATGTCTCAACGACGAAATTCTTAAAAATATAAGTATTTTTATATCTGCATTAGTACAAAGAGCTCGTTAATTTTAACGACAAGTCACGAAATCCTTTAGTCTAGTTGCTGTCTTAATAACAATATTTATACAATATCAGTTATGTTTTATTTAATTAACGTAGAAACTTTCACCGAACCCAAAAACGCGGAAATTGTTGCTAAACGTGAATGAAATAACGGTATGATTTACATAGAGGTTTCTTTATTAGTATCCACAATAAGTCAACTGTATACAAAATTTTCCAAGATTTGTTTAACAACTAGAAACAGTAGTTTTAGATGTTCAATTTGCACCCAAAAACTTATTTAAAATCTCAGTAGATTCTTCATTTTCATGTTGACATTTACCTTTTAAGTTGTTAAAATATATCAGACTAGATTAATAATATTGTTCTAGAGCTATTTCTTGTGGCATTTTAAAGTAATTACCTATTTCAATTAGGTAATTTCATTACCTAATGAAACTTCAGTGAATGAAATGAAACATGTTTTTAAAGCAACATGGGTTGTGTGACTTCCCAGTCACTAACAATTTTCTCTTCAATGAATATGTTATGTTAGCGGCTACTAAAACCATAATGCGTTACATAGAGAATTTTCCACCAACGTAGTGTTCCGATTTAAATTTTAAAGTTTGGTCTCATTTAAAAAACAATCCAGACTCATCAGCATTAAAAATGTCGTCTGACGCATGTCGTGCCTTCAGTCCAGGCCACACATTTCGTAGCCAATTATCTGTTATATTTTAATATCGCTAGCCTCTCCACTGATCTCCCCTAGTTGTTAATCTTGTGTCGCAGATTCGACTTGCTTGATCAACCTCAGCTGCCTTAAAATTTTCAATTTCAAGCTCTTTTGCAAAAAACTTGACGCGTTCTTAATCTTCGTGCTGAGGTTTCCACAGCTTATTCCTACTACCGCCCTCCAAATTATCGATATCTTTCACCGAGAGCACTTTACGCTTTTTCGAAAACATGAAGACTGTTCACACACTGAGACACAACTGAAACTGGAAGTGATGTCTATAAATGACGACATCTGTTGTAGTAACACACATTTGCCATCGACTATTGAACGCTGAAAAGTGATCGCTATAAGGAGAGAACGATATCGGTATAGAGAAAGAATTAATACATTGTCTTATAACGAACCAAGCAACGTACTATTTTCATCATTATAAATTAATTATCGCTATATAGAGAATCGTTATAAAGAAAGACTACTGTATATGGAAGAGTTTTAAGAGACCTCATATGAAGATAAAAAATATAATCCGTATGACTCTAAGGAGCAACGTGGGTTCAGAGTAGGTAGATCTATAACAGAGATTTTTAGAAAAACCCAAGTACTAGAAAAAAAGTTTTCCGTTGATAGATTCCGTTCGCTCATTGACTTTTTTATGTTTTGCTGCCACTCTAGTTTGGGTCTTCCTCGCTTTCTATTTCCTATTGGGGTCCAGTTCAGTATTTTTTTGGGCCATCTAGTATTTAGCATTCGCTCTACGTCTTCCATTCCTATTTGTTGTTTTATATGGTCATTCCTCATTCTTTCTCTTCGTGAGACTCGCATAGATCTTCTTATAGCGTCCATTTCGACTGCCTCTACCTTCTTTTTTTGTCTGTCTGGAATTCTCCATGTTTCCGTTCCATACAATAGGCTGCTCTTAACCATTGTCTCATATATATTAAATTTTCTCCTTTTTGTTATCTCCTTGCTCCACAAGATGCCATTCAGACATCCTATTTTTTTTTTTAGCTGTAACTATTCGTTTTTCTATCTCTTTCACATA
Organism: Diabrotica balteata; assembly: GCA_918026665.1. Classification (NCBI taxonomy): domain Eukaryota; kingdom Metazoa; phylum Arthropoda; class Insecta; order Coleoptera; family Chrysomelidae; genus Diabrotica; species Diabrotica balteata. The sequence goes on from OU898281.1 coordinate 137,033,355, forward strand.
TGTTCCGGTATTGTCGAATGTGATACCTAAATATTCATATTCTTGACATTGCAGAATTTCTTGACCGTTGTCCAACTCCAAATTTTCGCTCTGAGAGCCTACACATAGATATTTCGTTTTATTTACGTTAACTGTCAAGCCCCATTCCTCATACTCTGCTATCAGTTTTCTAATCATATATTGCATGTCGTCTTTGTCATTGGCCACTATGACCTGATCATCTGCAAACTGAAGAGTAAACAGGTATCTGTCATCTATCTCTATACCCATTCCGTGTATTTTCCTTTTCCAGTTCTTAAGTGCCGCTGCTACATATATTTTGAATAGTGTAGGAGAGATAGGACATCCCTGACGTAGTCCCTTATTCACTATGAAGGCATCTGTCAGTTTTTTACCTATCTTAATTCTTGATTGTGAATTTTCGTACAGTTCTTTAAGTGCAGCTATATAGTTGTGATTGATGTTCGTTTGTTCTAATACCTTCCACAGTCTCGATACTGGGACTGTATCATATGCTTTTTGTAGGTCCACAAATGTAAGATGGGTTTTCAGATGTCTAGCAGATCTCTTCTCTATGACTTGTTTTAGACAAAATACGTTGTCGGTACACGATCTACCTGCTCTAAAGCCGCTTTGATCTTCTTCTTCTTTCTCTTTATAGTCTTCTTCAATTAGATCTCGCAGTATTCTACTGTATAGTCTGCTCAGTGTACTTGTGACTGATATGCCTCGATAGTTGTTACAGTCCAGTTTATTTCCTTTTTTATGGATGGATGATATATAAGCTGTTTTCCAGTCTTCTGGAACAGGATGTCCATTTAGGCATTTATTGATAATTATTGTTAGATTTCTAAAGAGTTTTTCCGTTCCCCATCTTAACATTTACGAGAAAATCCCTTCTGGTCCGCTAGCTTTCCCAAACTTAAGGATCAAAACTGTCTTTTTTACTGTTTCTTCGGATACCTCTACTTCTTCTCCAGTTACTACAAAATGTTTTGGAGATTCTATCATGTATTTCTGTCTAGTTTCTTGTAGTAGACCTTTGTACTGTTGTATCCACTGCTCCGGTTTGATTATCTGGATATTTGCTCTGTTCTTTGCTGGGTTTTTGACATTTGATATAAATTTCCATACCTCCGAGCATTTCCTTTCTCCGTATACTCCTACATATACTAATGTAAATTAATCAAAGCACATTACAGTGCCCATTAATAAGATATAGGAAGTCCTAGAGAAAACTAATATAAATAATACTGAAACTAAAACTATATCTCTAAAATTAAGGTTGTAAAATAAAATATTGGAGGACTTCCTGGTAACTAAGGATATCAAAGAAATGCGAGAGGAATGCTGTGTATCTACAGTGATATTCAATATTGTTCTGAAGCTATTTTCTTGTGGCATTGTAAATTAATTACTATTTATAACTGGGAATAAGCCACATTAAAGATAAAAATACATTTATTGACGTTTCAATTTCCAATTCGGAAATCGTTCTCAAAATACAAATAGTAAATTAAACAAATTTTGTTTTTTGTTACATAGTGAAAAAATTCTTCTGATAATTTAATTTAATCTGACTCATTTATATTGACAATTCAGACATACATTATGCATTTTAAAGTAGACGACTTTAAAATGATATTGCCAATATTGTTGAGTTGCGCTCCTGGGACGACTTTACTTATAAGATAGTTCATTCGATTACATGAAATCAACTTTAACTTGAGAATATCCGTCAGAAAAAATCATAGCATGTAATTCGTCTTTAAAAAGACAAACACATGACATGATGACAGTAAAATTCTCCTGTTAGTGATTCCATAGTAAATTATGAGGGAAAAACCAGGAAAAAAACCTCATAATACTATCCCGACATTGTAAGTATTTGTTCGTGAATTTAGTTTACCTTCAACAAACATCAAAATTCTGATTTTATGTTACGTTATTTAAAAAACATAAATGATGTATCCTCTATATGTTACTGACTTACTAATACTGGTATTTTCTTATTAATAACTTCCTCTTTCAATATTGGTAACCAGATCCTACTACATTCTGCCGAGGAATTTGCGACACAATTGGCCTCATTTAGCATAATTAGAGCCGCTTCTTTGATTTTTCTTTTTTTTTTTTCAATGGAATAATTCAAATATAGTCCTAAAAGAAACGGATGGTAAAAAAAGAAAAATCAAAGAAGCGGCTCTAATTATGCTAAATGAGGCCAATTGTGTCGCAAATTCCTCGGCAGAATGTAGTAGGATCTGGTTACCAATATTGAAAGAGGAAGTTATTAATAAGAAAATACCAGTATTAGTAAGTCAGTAACATATAGAGGATACATCATTTATGTTTTTTAAATAACGTAACATAAAATCAGAATTTTGATGTTTGTTGAAGGTAAACTAAATTCACGAACAAATACTTACAATGTCGGGATAGTATTATGAGGTTTTTTTCCTGGTTTTTCCCTCATAATTTACTATGGAATCACTAACAGGAGAATTTTACTGTCATCATGTCATGTGTTTGTCTTTTTAAAGACGAATTACATGCTATGATTTTTTCTGACGGATATTCTCAAGTTAAAGTTGATTTCATGTAATCGAATGAACTATCTTATAAGTAAAGTCGTCCCAGGAGCGCAACTCAACAATATTGGCAATATCATTTTAAAGTCGTCTACTTTAAAATGCATAATGTATGTCTGAATTGTCAATATAAATGAGTCAGATTAAATTAAATTATCAGAAGAATTTTTTCACTATGTAACAAAAAACAAAATTTGTTTAATTTACTATTTGTATTTTGAGAACGATTTCCGAATTGGAAATTGAAACGTCAATAAATGTATTTTTATCTTTAATGTGGCTTATTCCCAGTTATAAATAGTAAGTGATATTCAATATTTGCATTGATCAAATTCTGAGACAGGAGAAGCAGAAGTGACGTTCCGGTGAACATTTTTACAATTTTGCTCTTTGGACGAGTTTTGCACCCAAGGCCTTCAATTATGATAGAGTATGCAATATATTTTTGTAGAAACACATTAGTTTTAAAACAAATTATTTAATCAGTGATATTACACAAAAGTTTTATAAAAATAAAGAATAAATTTCATACATAAAATATTACAGTATAGTTATAAAAACAATATACTGCAAATATTGCAAATTGAGATAATTTGTTTTTTATTAGTATTTCTATTGCAACGTAACGGATATTTAAGATACCATCTACACCTATATTAATTTAAATATATGAATAATTAATGTATCCAATAAAAAAAGTATTTAATTAATCACATTTTATACATTTCCATTTGCCGACCTTCACTCGATTTTACTTTTGATATATAAAAATAAAATGAAAGTGATATTAAAATCATAGTATAGTCGCATACGAATATATCTACGTCTAGAATAATTGCAGCATTATATTATGTATAACATAATTTTAGAGATTATTATAACAAGATAAGAGAATTATGGCATTAAAATTAAGGGAAGCCCAATTAACAGTCTGAGATATGCAGACGACACAATACTGAATGCCCAAACGCTTGTTAATCTAAATGTAAAAGCTAATGAAAAGTATGGTCATTTACTAAACACGAAAATACAAAAGTATTCTTGTAAAAAAATCGGCCTAAAATACGGGAAACATATAAATACATAACCAACCGATAAAGGGAGTTATCAACTACAATTATTTACAATTTACAATTTAGGTACTCTTTTCAACGAAAAAGTTGACAATTCTCAAGAAATAAAGATCAGAATTGAAAACGCCCGTAGTATATTATGGAAGTGAAAAAATATTGTCTAGTCGAGATATAAGTCTATAAATAATTAAAAATACAACTTAGGAGCTGCTATTTGCTATCAATGTTTTAAGTACGGCATGTAAACGAATTTCATAGATATCGAGAATCATCAATACCCAGATGTTAAGGCGTATGAAAAAAGAAAAAGAAGATGTAATAACTCTGAAATAATAAATCTTCATTACCTTGTATATTATGGGGGATGGCAAGTACCAACTGCTTATGAGATCAAACAGTAATGTTTGTATTTTGATAATGATTTCCAAAGTAGAAACTGAAACGTCAAAATACTTATTTTAAACTTTAATTGTGACTTATTCTCATTAAAATAGTAATTAGTTTAAAATGCCACAAGAAAATAGCTTCAGAACAATACAAAAAAACCCACTGAACATAATGTTAAAAATCAATGGAGTCAATTTTTTGCAAATAAGCCAACTCTTACTTATTCAATCTTTAGTGCAACCCCCTCTGTGGCTCAGTGGTAAGAGCGCCTACCTTTAAACCTAAAGGTCGTGAGTTCGAATCTCACCTGGGTGGAGAAATTTTCGTTTATTAAAAATTAATGAATGAAAATAATTTCTATCCTTGTGTGATCGGTACTCACCGGAGGGACCGCAGACGTTCAGATACAATTAGCGTCTCTTAGCAAAGACAATGACGTCCACTTTGCTAAGTATCAAGACAATTACTCTACACACACAATACACTCTACACTGGGAACCTGACTGTAAAAATTCACCGTACCATGCCAATGACCATTAGTTGTCGACGCATTAAACTCAAAAAAAAAAATCTCTAAGGCGCTTATAAAAACCTTAATTAATTAATAAGTAAGTTAATTTTACAATAACTTTTTGTTCCTAATCTTTTACATTTTAGAATCTTAACAAACAAGGGTTTCCTACCGTAACGTTGATTTTGCCGTAACGTTGGCGTAACAAGTCACCAGGACATGATAATATTAGATATGAAATTTCAAAAGAAATAACCAAGCAGATTAAAAACCCTTAAAATACATAAAAAATACATATCTTAATTTAGGCATTTTCCAGATATTTTAAAAACGAACTATTAAACCACAATCCTTATCAACGTCTCTACAGCGGTGTAGACGACACGGTGATCCTTGCCAGTACCATAGACGAATTACAACAAGTAATGGAAAGACTTTATTCAGTTAGTGAGGAATACGGCCTGAGCCTCAACTTCAAGAAGACAAAGTGGATGCTGATAAGCAAAAAGCAACAACCTGCTCGACAATTACGGATAAGTAACATACTAATTGATCATGTAGAATATTATGTGTACCTTGGCACCAACGTAAATGCAAAATGGGAACAGACCATAGAAATTAAGGCGAGAATTGAAATTAAGGCGAGAATAGAACGAGCTAGAGCAGCATTTAGTAATATGAAAAAGCTCCTCATAAGCAAGGATTTGTCTCTTCCCCTAAAACGACGTCTAGTTAAATGCTACATTTTTCCGATCTTGCTGTATGGCGTGGAGGCCTGGACGCTGACGGAGACGCTAACGAGAAAACTAGAAGCATTCGAAATGTGGGTGTACCGACGCATATCTTCGTATATCCTGGACCGAACATGTCACCAACATAGAGGTACTCCAAAGAATCGGAAAGGAGAAAAATATCGTGAATACAATTAACCAAAGAAAGCTTGAATATCTAGGCCACATATTGAGACACGATAAGTACCGTCTGCTACAATTGATTTTCCAGGGAAAAATAGACAGTAAGCGTGGGCCAGGCAGGAGAAGACACTCGTGGCTCCAAAATCTGCGGAAGTGGTTCGGGCTCACATCGGTCGAACTATTCAGAAGCGCCGCAAACAACATCAAAATTGCCATGTTAATAGCCAACGTTCGCAACGGACAGGGCACTTGAAGAAGAAGAAGAAACCACAATTAAAATCTGGCGAAGAAATATAATTACCCTAATCTCAAGCATAGGGAAAAATTTTATAAAAAATAATTAAGATAATACTTACAAATTTAAAAAAAATTAATATACTATCTGAATATCAGTTTGGATTTCAAGAAAGAAAGTCCACTGAAGATGCAATCTGTGCTCTAACAGCAAACATCTACAAAGCTCTTGATAATGCAATATCAGCTATCTGTACATTTATAGATTTATCAAAGGCGTTTCACACTGTTTCACATAAAATATTGCTAACTCAACTTAAAAAATATGGTATTAACGGGCTTGCATATAATATCCTAGAAATTTATATTCTAATCAACAACATGTTTATATAGATGGAGAAATTAGTAAGAAACGAATTATATCTTATGGAGTCCCGCAAGGAACAGTCTTAGGACCAATTATCTTCAATATCTACACCAATTATCTATTCAGACTGAATATTAAAGGTAAGATAAAAAGCTTTGCAGATGACACAGCTATTTTCTATGAGACAAATACATAGGGTAATTTAAAACAAAAAACTGAAATGGACTTTGCTACAATTCAGAAATGGTTTCAGTTTAATAAGCTCAGCTTAAATGTAGATAAAACAAAATATTTGCCATTTACATCGTTAAGTAATCTCCCAAATCTGTGCTCATTAAAAATCAATGCAAAAAATGAAATTCCATAATATTTAGGTCTAATAATGCATAAACATTTACGATGGAATTCTCAAGCAAATAATATAGTAGTTAAAGGGCTACTATAAGGATTAAAATTTTTAAAAAATTTTTTAGAAATAACTCATTTAAGAATTCTTTATTATGCACTTATACAATCTCAACTTAACCATGGCATTTTAGGATGGGGTGGAATACGGAATAATTACTTGCATTCTATAAACATTATTCGGAAGTGTTTATTTAGAATTATTTCTGAGAACAATTTAAGATATCTAGCGAGATGTTATATGATGAAGTCAATTTTTACCTGTACGTAAATCATTTTGTCACAAAACGGTTATACATATACACGAAAAGAAGATAATATTAAACTTTAAGAAACATGCCCATCAAACTAGATATTTAAGGAATCATGCAATTTTACCCAAATGTAATAAAAATACTCCAGAGATATGCTGGTTACATAGGGCGTACATGGAATACTCACATTCTGAAAACCACACAGAAAGCTACTATGTCCCTGGGCAGATGTAGAAGAATGTGCGGTAAGAATTGGGGACTTAACCCCAAAATGACTCCTCTATGGTTATACACAAGGGTTATTAGACCCATTATAACCTATGGCTTGGTGACGTGGTGGACAAAGACGCAGCAAGTGGGAGCAATAAGGCTTCTAGATAATACATAAAGGCTAGCACGCATGGGGGCCATAAAAATAATTCCTACTGCATTGTTAGAAGTCCTGTTGAATTTACCACCACTTCATATCCTTATACAGGGCGAAGTCAGATTAGTGATGCACAGAATAATCCATAGTCAGGGACATATAAGCCAGATGCATGGTACTAACAACAGAAAGCTAATCGAGAAGCTAAAAGCCAATATTGTGATGGGGAAACCTATCGATGCAACAACTACAAGATATAGCTTTAACAATAAATTCACAATTCAGATACCAGGCAGGGAAGACTGGAATAAAGGCGTAACCATAAAAGCTGCTGCTACCTGGTACACGGATGGCTCAAAAACATCGGAGGGTGTTGGAGCCGGCATAGTGTTTGTCCTTATTTTAGTGTAATGTTTTGTACAATTTTATGTTAAAATTCATGTTTATCACATTCTACGCTTGCTGGATAGCCCAAATTTGACGAAATGCCCCTGAAGATGCTGTAGTAAGCGAAAGTACTTGGGCAAGATTTAATTGTTAAAATTGTGCTCGATATTTGCCTTTCATTTTTCAAAATTATTATCATTAATATATTAAATATATATATATATATATATATATATATATATATATATATATATATATATATATATATATATATATATATATATTCATTAATCTTTCTTTAATGTTCAAGAATTAGCTTGCTTGTGGCACTTCAAAATTGTAATTCTCTTTGGCAATAAAAACGTTCTCGAGATCGAGAGGTGTATTATAATAATTGGGCTATTAAAATCATAATCACTTTCGATTGTACCGTGCTCGATATCTAGTTCAATAGTATTTGCTGTTAGCTCGTGGCGCAATACCTCCCAAAAAAACCATTGAAGCGGATCATTCAGATCAGATTAATAACTACTCCTACTAATAGTGATGTCATTATGTCATTCATTGCTCTAGTTTCTTAGGCGGCGTTAAAGAGATAGTACTATATAACAGGGATGGACTCAGGTTTTTACAGTTTTAAAATATTTAGTATTACAACGTTTTCGGCAATTATTGCAGTAGTTGAGCCGATTAGATATAAACGAGAATTATGAAAAGATATATGTTTTTCTTGTTCTTTGTATATTTTAGTAAAATTTCCAATTTTATCTTCATACAACTACCTCCTCAGTACTTAAGTCATTGTTCTTTCGGTACATATACTGCCGATTGAGTACAAGTTGATTATTACCTCTTTCTTCTTCTTTGTTTCTTTTTAATATCCAGTTATTGATGTCTTAGATCCTCCATATTTTATGTAGTATGGTTTCACCTATTTATTTGTCTTGCTAGATATTTTACAAAGTATCTGCGTTCTGTTGCTTCCAGTATATATTATGAAAGGTCCAATAGATGTCTCGAAGATTGTAGCTTTTGCCTCAATTAGAATGTTCCTGTATCGTCATAGGATGCCATTCAAACATTTCGCAATTTTTGCCGTTTTCTATCTACTTTAGTTCACGCAATCTACTTTCAGTTCACCCAGCATAAGGTAATTTTAATTTTATTTTGAGGTATTTTAATATTATGTATTTAGAGATGGATAATTTTTAGTTAAGAAGGAAATATAAAGGAAAATATCTACAGAAGTATAACGAAATACAATGAATAATTAAGGAAAAAATCAAAACAGCTAAGGAAATCTATTTGATGAAACAATGTAAAGAGATAGAAAAACTCGAAACAAAATATAATATGAGAAATATGCACCAAAAAATAAGAGAAGTGACTGGAATGGGTCGAAATAGACAGCAAGGACACATAAAAGTAAAAAAAGGAGTACTACTAATAGATTTACCAGAGAAATTAAGACGATAGGAGGAGTATGTTTAGAGATCTTTTCCAAGATGAAAGAGGTGAAATGCAGTAAATACAAGAATTAAATGCTTTAGAGAGACAGAAGATCAGGATAGATGAAATCAAATATGCTATCAAAAACTCTAAAGACAATAAGGCAGCTGGATTAGATGAAATACTAGTAGAACTGTTAAAACTAGTGGAAAAGGATAACTTGAAATTATTGGCAGATTTACTCAACACGGTGTACAATACAGGAATAATACCACAAGAGTGGCTGAAGTCAGCATTTATAACCATCCCAAAAAAAACAAGCAGCAAAAGAGTGCTCCGATTATCGAACACTGAGCCTGATGAGTCATACTTTAAAAGTACTGCTGAAAGTAATACATAAATAATACATAATATTAGCGTGATGCAGTTCGGGTTCCGAAATGGAATGGGTACTCGAGAAGGACTATTTGCCATCAACATATTAATTCAGCGATGTCATGATGTAAACGTTGATCTACACTTGTGCTTTGTTGACTACGAAAAAGCTTTCGATAAAGTAAGACATGAAAAAATAATATCAATACTTATGAACAAGCGCATTGACAGTAAAATCATAGATATACTGCAAACATTATATTGGAATAAAAGTTATATAGTTCAAATTGATGGGCAACACTCAAAAGAAATACAAATCTGTAGAGGAGTTAGGCCGGGATGATCTCTTAAAAATGCACTTTTTGACTTTCCGATGCAACATTTAATCTCTTGGGTATTGTCCCACAACTTATTGATTATAGTTCTCAAGTAGTTGTACTGTGAGACACGTTCAATTCTCATTTGGTTCACATACAGATTTGTTAGAGTTCTGTTTTCCTTGCTGATGATCATTAGCTTAGTTTTGCTGATATTTATATCCAGTCCATGTGTTCTACTTGTTTCATTCAGTTTTGCAGCTCTTTTATGGTATTCGAAAACACTATTGTATCATCTGCATACCGGAGGTTATTGAGCTTGACTCCATTTATTGAGATGCCTTCATCAATAAGACGTGCGATTCCTAAATCAGAGGTTATTTATGTAATAAAATTAATACAATCATCTTCAAAGAAAATTATATCAAATACTTAACTTCACATATTGTACTTATAAAAAGATCACAACGCAATAAAGTTAATTTAATTAAAAATATTACCTTCACTAAACATTTTAAAAAGGGATCTATATCATGTCTTGACATTTGCCATAGATTTAATTTCCTGCCATTTTCGAGATTCAAGAAATCCCCTTTCAGTTAAAAATCTTTATTCATCGACATTATAACAATTAATTTTTAAATTTAAAGAAGTTTTAATATCTAAAACAAAGGTTTTTGTAGCTAGAAGTAAATGGCTTTTTGCATAATACGGTTCTGTAAGTGGGGACCAGCGGTAATGTATAAAATAGAATAACGCGATCACAAGGATTGGTACTGGTAAACAAAGAACTGTTAGTATAGCTAGTATTTCAAAACCGTTTTCAAGGAAACATTTTTTTATCGTACTCCACCCATTGTTGGTATTACGGTAGCTAAAGAAATATTTTAGATTGACCGTTACCATATACTAAAGCGAAAGAAAAGGTTTTCTTGAACAAAGAGCTCAAACAATATTTTCTTTGTTCTCTTTTGACCGTTCATAAACTTGGCAGTGAGTGTTTGTAAGTGAAATTTATATATAAGAGAGTTTCGTTTCTTTTAGATATAAAATTAGATTGGCTAAATTATACCTGGAAGATTGAAGCTCTGCGAAAATACACATACCTAGGTAGTTAGAAAAGAAAAATAATTACTTATTAGTTCTAACCTCAACCAAAGAAGAATTAATAAACAAATAATGAAGAGTTTTAAATAAACCGTATGGTGAACTATATGAAAAACTTTTTAAATTATTTTAGGAAAAAATGTTATTATAAAAGCACAGATTCTTAGCGGTAATAAGTGCTTTTATGCATATAACGACTTAATGAAGAGTAAGTTACTGAACCGTGAGTCTAAGCTTAGAATACAAAAAACAGTAATTAGACCAGTGGTCACATATGGATGTGAAACGTGGACCCTCTCAACCACTGATGAAAATCAACTTCGATGACACAATTTTAGGAAACAAAGTGTCACAGGTAATGTAAACAAAACAATAATAAAGGTTAATTTTGCTGGTAAGTTAAATCGTCTGTATTGATGAAAAGCATGGCTAGTTGTTAAACTACCTAACTTTTGTATTATCCAACATAAGCAAATCAATCAAAAAACAGAATATTGAGAAAGCATGAGGCTATAGTTACAATTTAATTTCAGTACAAATGCAAGAATATTCCACATGGTGATGCAAACTTTAAGAAAAAAACGCAGTTTAATTCGTACACCCACTATACAATGAAAATTTACCTGTTTAGCAACCATATTATCATAACGATATTGTCAAGGAATAAGGCTATAACATATTAAAAAAATCACTTAAATAGGACAACAGGTTTAGGAGATAAAAGACATCAAAAATTACCCATTTTTAAGATGGCCGGTTAATTTTGGGCCAGAGTGTATAAGAGATGAGAAGGTAGTAAGAGCAAACCTACTACCATAACAGAGAGTGTCAGTGTAGTAGGTTTGCTTCTATATAATTCAGAGTACACTAATCGTTGATTGACTGAAACATTTTGAATTAACCACCGATATACAAATGGGTATATTCTTCACTTCGTCTAAACCAGCAAGTTGTAGGGTAAACTGTGCAAATACCGGTCAGTGGGTAATGGCGGTCATCCCGATTGTGCGAAATCTATTCAATCTGGCAACCTCCTATAACTGCCAACGTGTCGCTACACTACTCTGTATTCAGATTGCTGACGAGCGTTGAGTTGGCGCAAACCATTGTCATAGAAATATTATCGACCTGTTTTCAGTGTTTTCCATCTTATTTTTATGCTGAGTAATATAAGGTCTTAATTCATTTTTATTCACTTGTAGATCTTAAAATTGGTTACAATTGATTATAATGACGTTAGCTGCCGATTCCTTTTTTAAAGATCAATATTTTAATACATGTTTACGAGTAAAAAATTCTAAGTAAAAAAATGCCAACAGGAGGCAATGCCGGTCAGTTGACCGGTATTACCCCCATGCTATAATTTATACCCTTATACTATTAATCCTTAGGGATTAATCCATCCATTTTTCGACATTGCAAGAAAGAATAAAAAATAAAAATCTTCAAGGTGTCTCATTAGGTAGAAAATCAGTATTTTCTGCCGAACAAGAAGCTAAAATAGCCACACAAAAAAAATATTTAGCTTAATTTTTTATGGCGTAACAGCAATAGAACTGAGAAAATTAGCATTTGGGTTTACAAGATAATTTTTCTTGTAATAAAACACCTTTTTCTTGTAATTGGCATTACAAGAAAAAGGTGTTTGATTCTAGTTCTTTGGAATCGGATATTGATATATCATGTGATAACAGTGACGATGCATACGAAGATAGATGCCTGATTTACAGCGAGTTTGGCAAAAACAATGAATTGTGGTATATATTTACCGTTTGCTCACGATGGGCTTATTCAGAGTGCAGTGGATGGTATTCTGCAGAGAGTTATACCTGCGATGACTGTCAACTATTTTTACATTAAAACACATATTTTTGTTATTTTTTTTTTGTTTTGTAATAAAAAATATTTTTTCACCTTTCTTACTGATTTACTTGAATTATGACCCATTAAGCCACATTCGTTAATCGTTTTATAACAAAAAAATGTTAAATAGATATTGATTTTTATTTTAATAATAACACAAACAAATTGACTGGCATTACCCACACTCATGACCGGTATTGTCCATGTATGGTGACAATACCGGTCAAAGATACTTTTTTATGTTTTGTCTCTGTCAAAGACAAAAATTTTATATTTTTGAAATTAAATGTATCTTGCAATAAGTGAAAATCCCAAATTACGGATTGACGGCTTAAATTTGATTCACAGAGTTTTACTTTTTTTATATTAAATTTTCTTCTTAGGTGACCTCGATTTGCACACTTTACCCTATCTGACGAGCTAAAAATATCGAAATGCATATAATACAATGGTGGATAGACGAAATGTGAATATTCCTTTTCGTATATTATTTACAAATAAAGTATTAAGTAAAAAACTAAGTGGACGAAAAGAACACAAAACGATATACAAAACTATAGATGAAAAATAAAAAGAATATTTACTTGGAATAATTATATATTTATTTCTTTAAAAACTTACATGTTCATCAATTTATTCAACACAAAAAACCAATAGAGTCTAAATTCTGCCGCACTTCAATAGCCTTTTCGCCTCGCTGTCCAACAGGTTGTAGATAACTTTGACCAATTCCATATTCACATCACAGTTGTTGTCGTCGGTTCCAGATCTCTTGCCCAGTTGGGAGTAAAATTAACTTGGGCCATACACAAGCCCAAGAAGAAAGTAAAAACAAAAATTACGATGAAGTTTCTTGATTCCATTTTAGTTGTAAATGTAAATTAAACTCTTAATTGTCTCTAGTATTGTATTGTTTGATGAATGAGTGCTGTAGTTGAAGGTTTTGGGAGTTTTATACATAATGGATTCACCCACATTGATACAAAAATAATTAAGGAAGCCTGAAAAGTGTATTTTATTTTTGATAACGTCATTCTCTGCATTTAAGATTTTTTTCGATTATTTTTATTAACGAAACCACAAAAATGGGGTGACATACTATTATTAGCTATTGAATAGTGTAATGTAAAGTATGGAAACTAATTGATTTAAGTAAAACAGTAAATAAGTTATTTTTATATTGCACGAAACTTAATACTGGGAGTTTTTTTTTTAAAGAAGAATTACTGGGATTTCAAAATATGCCAATAACAAGTAGATAATCATTAGTTGCCATCAATCGTGTAATCTTTAAATATTTTATTCTCAAATTTTTTATCTAAAATATTCATCGGTTACTTTCTTGTTGTAAATAAAAAGAAAATTTAAATATTGCTTGATTTTGTTACAAATGAACATATCTCCAGATGAATGGAGAAGCAGTGCATTAGTACCTGTATACCAAAACAAGGAAGATGTACAACAATTTACAAACTACAGGACCATAAAACTGCTTAGCCAGACCATGAAAGTATTGGAGAGAGTAATTGATGACTTTTTGGGGAAGAAACTGAAATATCCGATAATCAGTTTGGCTTTATGCAAGGTAGAACAACAGGCGCAATTTTTATTATCAGGCAGTTGATGGAAAAATATATGAGTAAAGAAACAAACGCTCATATGGTATTCATTAATATTGAGAAAGAATATAATAGAGAAATACCAACCTAATGGCTGAAATTTGAGTTTATTGCACTTCCACAAAAAACCAGGAGCCAAAAAAATGCGAAGACTAATGTAAACGAATTTCGAAATTTGGGAAAAACATATAAATTTATTTGTTTTTATTAACCAATTCTTGATTTAAAAGATAGAAAATTGCTTTGTTTATAGTAATGTAATTATGAAATGGTATTTTAGTATCCTTTGGAAATAACAACTTTTAAGGTTTCTTTTTATTACTGAGAAATAAAGTGTAATTTCGCTGCAAATTTTTTTATATATTTTATTTTTTTATTCTCTCTCGTCCCCTACGAGGATAAACAAGGGGTGGCGTCCAAACTTCAGTTATCTAATTGTGTTTGAAATTTTGACATACTACGTAGTTTTTTGTGCATTTGACCTTACCACACCTTCTCTCTGACATAAGCTAACCTGACCTTGAATTAAATGTATGTACTAGATGTTATCAAATATCGACGTTACATCGGAGAATGCTTAAGATCCCGTGTACTGATCGAGTCACAAATGAGGAGGTCCTCAGAAGAATGAATAAGACCCGAGAGGTACTGACGACAATCAATCTTGAAAGTTACTGTTCATAGGACATATTATGCGAAATAAATCCAAATATGCTCTCCTTCAAGCCATTATGCATAGAAAAATATTTGGAAAACGAGGTCCAGGAAGAAAAACTGGGTTGAAAGGAAGAACTGGGAAGAAGAAATATCTTGGTTGAATAACCTCAGATTCTGGTTCAATACAACATCTGTGCAGCTTTTCCGCGTTGCTGCAGATAAAATAAAGATTTCCATAATGATCGCCAACATTCGTAACGAATAGGCACATCAAAAAGAAGAATATTATAGAGTTCTTCGGGAGATTCTCTGGTGGCCACTCAATCAGAAAGGAGTCCCCGGGAAATATGTAAAAATTGTGAGAGACATGTATGAGGGAGTAACAACTGGTGTTAAGACTCGCTGCTTAGTACTTATTTATTCTCATTTGTTCTGGATCAAATAACAGCGAAACTGCAGAGTAATATTCCGTGGTGCTTAATGTATGCTGATGGTGATTTGGAATGTTTGGAAGTACCTAGAATCGGTGTCACAGAGTAATGGGAAGCAGCTGGAGATGCCTGTAGTAGAATTAGGGTTGGATAAATGAATTGGAAGCAAGCGAGTGGTATGTTGTATGACAGAAAATAAAGCTGAAGGGAAAATTCTACAAAATAGCCATAAGACCAGCTATGATGTGCGGAACTGAATGTTGGGCAGTTAAAAAGGAACATCTAATGCATGTGTAGGAAATGAAAATGCTTAGATGGATGAGTAGAATGACAAAAATGGGATAAAATTAGGAATGAGTATATTAGGGGATGCTTAGGGGTGACACCAATTGTTACCAAGATGGGAGAGCATAGGTTAAGATGGTTTGGTCATGTACAACGTAGAGACGTTAATCACTTTATAGGCAGAATTGCTCATCTGTCGGTTTCTGGAAGGAAGGAGAGGAAGACCAAAAAAGGCCTGGGGAGAGACTCTTAGGCAGGACATGTTGGTAGAGGGTATTAATATTGACCCAAGATAAGAACTTATGGAGAAATTTAATTAGGAAAAGCAAAGACAATGATGATGATGATAAAACATATTCATTGCAAAAGCTCAAAATGGAAATTTCATATTATACTCGTTCATATAGTATTCATTATACTCTTCATGTTTTAAATATTGGGCTCTAATAATGGATATTCCATAGTGACCGGTTAATGGAAGTAATAAATTTTATTGATCTTATGAGAATCATAAAAAATGACAAAAATGGCGCGATGTTTATTTATTTAACAGCTTTATTGAAATTGACGTCATTTGCGGGCAAATGAAAAAATGGTATACGAAAGCTGCACTTTTGACCTTTAAAGCGTAGTAGAAGCTACTGACCTAGTAAGTCAGTTTCAGCTTACAAGCGAAGCAGTAACATATCCAGAAGATGTTAACCCCTAGTGTTGGCAAAACGACGAGAACTAATCTCAGAAGACAACGGCCTAATAGCCCGAACAAACAGTTTAACAAGTTAAACGATGGTCGTGAAAGCCTAACGCATTTTATCAGTCGCCTCTATTGGGACCGTGCAAGTTCGGAACAGCGACACCTGGTGTCGTAATTCAGCCAAATTTACTGCGCTTTCATGTTAGATCGAGGTTACCGGATAACTGTCAAGGACGTGGCCCCAAAAAAGAATAAGAAGAAAAAGCAAGATTGAGGTTATGTCGGTATGTTATTAAAAGGTAAACGTTGATTTAGCGTAAATACAAATAAATATATTATTGAATTACAGCATTATTGTTAATATGGATGCAATAATAAAAACTGGATTTGAGAAAGTAAATCCCCAAATATCTTTTCAACCAAGCACGAGTCAAAGGGAAAAGCTTTAGTAGTGGCAAATGTCAAAAAAGAATGGAAGAATTAGGAAAAATAAATTACCATAAATAATGCTAATGCATAAATTAGCAGGTTAAGCCCATGATATCATCATATTGGTTTGAACAACTAATTCTTTCCCTGTAAACTTCTGGACAGCGAATATATCTTAATGCATCTTCAGAAAAACTTGAACTTGCATTTTTGTAAACTTCAAAAAAATAAAATTCAAACATTAAACTTGATTTTTGAGTTAAAATGAACTCTAAGTGAGTGTTATAAAACTAAAATTTACACTTAAAAGTGAACTTTTATTTATTATTTATTTCAAACTGACTTTAAAATCGGGCGCAAGAATAATGCATAATTTAGGTTATGTTACTTATGCTTTTTTATGATATAAATCCACTTTCTCTTTGTAGTAGCTTTGTGCTTCGAAGTTGGAAACGAATAAAACTTAAATTGACAATTTTTTGTTGTATTTTTACAATTTATAACACAGCATTTTCTAAATCCCATTTTCTTCAGTGACAGAAGGTGTAAATAAACAAAACGAATATGAAATATGACAATTGACAATATGAATTTATGAATCTATAATCTATGAAATATGCAGTAAAAGATGCAAGATTTCTCCACTACTCACGCACGATCGTTTCTCGTATCCCCTCCAAGTACTTGCACGTCGCCAATAGGGAGTAGGTATAACTCAACAGATATAGCTGCAACGTTCAAGGTCACTTCATCGATAAAGGGAGGAGTCAAAACTCAGTTATATGTATGCGGCCGAAGCGTAAATATCCATATATTTAGTATTGAACATAAATTCTACTGCGTTTGCTACGTTGTCAGATAACTTCGATAACATCGGATTCTGAATGCACAAGATCGTGAAATTATATGCTCGAGTTTCTGACTAATAACTTATAATAACTTAGTGCTCTGATAATAAATATAATTATAAACTCATCACAGTAATTATAGAGTATTAATATTACAGTTCAATACCTCTAAAATAATATTCGATTAGGCAACACCGCATCAACCAACGTATGTCGTGTCTGGTCGTGTTAAATCGTCACCGTTGCAGTTAAATATGTTTAGCTGTAAGTATGTCAGTTTCAGCTTACAAGCGAAAAAGTAACATCACCTGAAGATGCAAACTCCTAGAGTTTTGCGAAACGTCGAGAACTAATCTCAGAAGACAACGGACTAACAGACCGAACAATCAGTTTAACAAGTTAGACCACGGCCGTGAAAGCCTAACGCATTTTAGCAATTAGAAGTTTGCCGTCAAGAATTTATTTGTTTGTGAGTGCATCCTAGATTAAATATCGATGTATTGACACAATTAACAGGAAATTAAAAAACAAAAAAAATAAATAAAAATGTTACAAATAATATAATTTAATAATAATATTGCTTCAAATTCAACCAAAGAATTCCAACATTCCATTTAAAATAACGAGCTTACAGCGATTTTCAGTCTAGCAAAAAGTAATAATTAATAAAGTAAATATAAAATTAGAAGGTGGAGCATCTTTTACCTCCCCTACTGGTCTAAAATTTTAGAAATATACGACAGGAAAACATTGAAAACTTCTAATAGAATTGGTGGAAGCATGAATCCTGTATAGTATAGCGTCTGAAATAATTTAAACAGGAGAAATTCAATACAAATAGAAATTTTTGACACAATGCATTATATCTACTGGAAAAGTAATAATATAATTTTGTTGTTTAATTGTTAAGACATTTTGTAAACATCAAATATGCTTAGAAAAAGAAAAGAATATTAAATTTGTCTTTATTTCATTAATATAAAATCATATTTTCTTATTTAGAAAATATAAGTTAAGTTATCTTTGCGGGACAGAGGGATTTTCCACGGGACACGGGACGGGGCAGCGAAAATAACTGTTTTATTTTATAAAAAAAGTTTTTATTGTGAGCTGTCGGTCTGTGAGTTTTTATGTCTGTTTTGTCTCATTTTTTAGTATATGGAGAGAATTTATTACAAGTTTTCTTGTAAGAATCTCCTATTCTTTAGGATTTAAGTTGTTTCTGTATAGCTCGAAGTAGTGGGCATAAAGCCTTCTTAGAATTTTGTCTCTATTATGTTTCTCTAAGGCTGTTTCTCTTCTAAAGCTGGAATATTTCGGACATGTAATGAGAGGTCCCAAATATAGATTGCTACAAAATATCATACAAGGAAAAATAGCAGGCAAACGCAGTCCAGGACGAAGAAGAACCTCATAGTTGAAGAACTTGCGAGATTGGTATGGTGTAGATACAAGCATGCTATTTAGGGTGGCAGTGAATAAAATTAAAATAGCTATGATGGTAACCAACGTTCTGAAAGGACGTGGTACATGAAGAAGAAAGAAGATGTTTCTCTACTTCTTTCTTATTTTTGATTCCTTTAATTTCAGTTTCAACTACTTTTGTTTTCAGAGACTTAGTATACTTTATTTTTTTCACTATCTACTTCTATTATTTTCACCTCTTGACGTATGTGATTTCTTCCCTTTATTTGTTTTTGATATTCATAACGAAATAATTCCGTCTACTTAACTGGTTTATTTATTTGACTTCTCTTTCCTAGTTCTCTTCTAGTAACAAATATTAACGATAATAAAAAATCTTAACAATTCTTTTTTAAAACTCCCAGTATATATGCAATATAAAAATAATTTATTTATGAAAAAGGTTAAACGCGCACAGAATGACGAAGTTATTCAGAACTTCATAAATAAGAATTTGTCAGGCTTCTTTAATTATTTCTGTTGATCAATGTGGGTGAACGTATTATGTATAAAACTACCAAAATCTTCAACTAAAGGACTCACTCATCAAACAATATCACCCTAGAAACATTCCACAGTTTGATAACGTTCACAACAATAATGGAAACAAAAAACTTCATCGTCGTTTTTGTTTTTACGTTTTTCTTGGGCTTGTGTATGGCTCAAGTTAATTTCACTCCCAATTGGGGTAAGAGATCTGGAACCGACGACAACAACTGTGATGTGAACATGGAATTGGTGAAAGTTATCTACAACCTCTTGGATAGCGAGGCGAAAAGACTGGTGAAGTGCAACAGAATGTAGACTACTGTTTCTTACTGGCTTAGGCTATAAACATTGAACACCTTGTAAGTTTTTAAAGAAATAAATTGGTTATTAATAAAATTTAATTACTGTTTTTATTTTTATGTACAAATTTATATATATATTTATATATATATATATATATATATATATTATATATATATATATATATTATATATATATATATATATATATATATTATTGTGATATTCAATGTCTAAGTGCGCCAAGTAATTAATTAGCTAATTAATTAATTAATTATTATTTAAATGATATGACTATGATTCTATCACAGCTTTTAATTCTCTTATCTCAGGGTTATATTCGTGCTTCAATATCTATGGAAAAATATCGAACTTAGTATTGAAGTTCGGTTCGGTTCGTAATGCCCCTTTGTCCGCTTCTCGTCGATCGATGATGATAGGGTTAAATAAATGTTGAAGTTGTGGAGTAACAGTGATGATTTATTGACAGCAACTCGTAATCTGGAATATCTTTTCTTTACGATAAACTGAATCTCTCGTTGGCCTGAAAGGGGCTCTTGGAATATAAGTAGAAAATATAACTTACAATCTTTTACTGGATCAGCTTCTGTCAGATACACTAACTACACGAAGACTCACAAATTTTCACTGCTACTGCTTCCTACCTCTGGGAAACTACCCGAGAACAACGGCCGTTCGCCTTGCACCCTTGGAAACCAACTGACTATCTTTTTTTTTTCAAAAACTAACTAAAGTCTCATTCTCAAACCAATCATCTCACCTTTTTCAATTTCATCCAATCAAAACGCGTCATCCATCTCCCATTTCTTCATTTCGATAACACACAAATTTTTACCTACAATTATAAAATTTCCGAACATTATTTAAAAACTAATCTTTTTCTACCAATTCTTAAAAACTAAACAAAAACCTATCTTTTAAAATCTATTCTATTGTCCTAATCACTGCACTAATGTATTTGGAAAACCCGGTTCAATTGTCTTAAGTTCGCTCACGTCACTCAAATATATTTTAACAAGCTCTGCTCTGCCAAAGCACAAGATGTAATAAAATGTAACAAATAGATGTAACAAAGCATGTAATAGACAAAGACCATATTATGGATTTTAATAATATTAAAATTTTATGTAATGAAAGTAATAAATTTAAAAGAACTTTTTGGAAATGGTTTGTATTAGCAAAAGTGATAATAATTTAAACAAAAGGTCAAAAATTCAAAATTTAAGCAAAATTTATAATTATATAATTTCTATTTAATTTATATATGCAGTCAGTAAAATATCACATTTTGTATTTTCCATGTATTTGTTACATTTTTTCGGGCATCTATCAATGGTGAATAAATCTTCTTCTTTTTCTTTTTGTTACTAAACAAAGAAGAATTTTTTTAAACAAAATTTTATTTTTGACAATATGTCAAAAATAAAAATTTTTAAGTTAGTATTTATGACATTTAGGCTGGTTGTAGCTATTCTATTTTTGTTTACAAATTCAATTTTTTTTCTTAAGAAACTTCATCAAAATTTTTCAGAGAAACATTTATTAGAATAAGACATTTTTTTATTAATATTTTTTGTATTTAATATGTAAGCAGTAGTTTTATATAAAAACTAATTTTATTTGGTGAGTTAACAAAAAATTTTTTATTTCTAGTTCAACTTTGTAAGATATTTTGTATTTTTTAGAAGCTCTTGATAAAAATTGTAATCACAATTGAAAGCTCGAGTAAAAAATAGTCAACAAATAGCCCCTTTTATTGACTCCAACTCATCAAAAACAGTGTTATATCTTTTCCAAATGAGTCGCAAGTACTTCTTTTTTCTTACTCTTATATATATATATTATATATATATATATATATATATAATATATATAATATATATATATATATATATTATATATATATATATATATATATATATAATATAATATATATATTATATATATATATATATATATATATATATATATATATATATATATGTTGAACAATTATTCCGGGAAAATATCCGTTGGTCATTTTTTAATTGCAGACGTTTCGCCAAGGTCTCACTTGGCATCTTCTGTGCGTTGTCTTCGGTCTCGTAGTCGGTAACTGAATGAGCTGCGCTCAGTCCTCACTTTTCCAACGGTACATAGCGCAGATACTCCAACCCATCACGGAAAAGGCATCCTCATACGTTAAAAACTCACACCACTTCACACAAATATTGACTTCAACTACACTCAACAACAATGACATTATAGCTAGTTTCGATGTCAAGTCATTATACACCAACGTACCAGTAAACGAAGCACTCCAGTTAATATCGGAATACGAAGACCTTCCTGACCATATCATAGAACTAGCTCACCACTGCCTCAACAATGCATACTTCATGTACGATGGACAAATGTACCGACAAACAGATGGAGCAGCAATGGGTTCATCATTATCACCGGCGGTGGCCAATATGTTCATGATTTACTTTGAAGAAAAAGCCATCAAAACATACGATAAAAAACCGAAACTGTGGCTAAGATACGTAGATGACGTATTTGTGATCTGGACCCATGGAAGAGTAGAACTTGAACAATTTCTTAATCATCTAAATAATCAACACCCAAAAATCCAATTCACCCTGGAGATTGAAGATAACAACCAACTTCCATTTTTAGATGTTCTCGCAATAAAAACACCGAGTGGTAAATTTGAACACACAGTATATAGAAAACCAACTCACACCGATAGATATCTACAAGCCAACTCGCACCACCATCCTTCCCAAATACAAGGAGTAGCTGACACTCTGATATCAAGATCAAATAGCCTGACCTGTACTACACATAGAAATGCAGAGCTCAAGAACATAAAAACAATACTGAAACAAAATGGATACAGCTCAAACACCATCTACAAAGCAATAAAGAAACAACGGAAGACCACACAAAACACACAAGAAGACAACAAAAATCAACCAAGAGCTATTCTACCATACGTGAAAGGAACCACCGACAAGATAGGGCGCATTCTCCGAAAAAAGAACATATCGACAATCTACAAACCGAAGCAAACAGTTCGATCGATCTTAAGAAACCCCAAAGATGCAACCAAACTGGAAAATCAGGGTGTTTACAAAATTGCATGTGGAACCTGTCACCAAACCTACATCGGACAAACCAACAGGAGAATTTCCGCAAGATTAGAGGAACACAAACTAGCAATTCGCAACAGACAGCTAACATCTGCTCTATTTCAACACGAGCATAACACAGGCCATAAAATAAACTTCGAAAGTTGCAAACAAATAGCCAACATTGAACACTTCAAAACAAGAACCATCAGAGAATCTATAGAAATTGAAAAAGAAGGTCTTCTTAACAAACGTGACGACTCCTTAAATCTGCCCCAAGCTTGGAAGTCCATAATCTCGAGACGCCAACATCAAACTGACTGCCTGAGCTTCGCTCCCCAGGGGCGGGGCCTAGCGGCGTAACGAATACGGCCAATCAGCGACGATCCGCTCGAACAGCGCACGATATAAAAGAAGTGAGGACTGAGCGCAGCTCATTCAGTTAGTAGTAGTTCGACTCGAGCAGTCGAACGGAGCTGACGTGCCAAGCAGTGAGAGGAGCGACACCGCCGAAGCGTAGAGACGACCAAGTCCGAGCTGAACTTTTTAGTTCATATCGTGAATGTAAGCACGATAGCGGTGACTTGGCGTTAAAGCGCCTAGGCCTGAAAAAGAGAGGCAAAACCTTGCGTTGCGACTAGGTTAGCCGGGGAGATTTGTTTTTTAAATCAAATCTTCACGGAGGCCAAAATTGCGGCGTAAGGTAGTGAAGAAGCAAACGGGCTTCGCCCGTCGGGATATTCTCTGTGCCTCCGTTGGGATGACACTGTGAGATATAGTTGTTTTGAACTCTATATCTGGCAGACACGGCCCCAGGGTCAGAGAATTGAGAAATTCAAGTGGATACCGCTTTAGTTCTGTCCTAAAGTGTGAACAACCGCGGACAGGTCACTGGGTGGCACCCAGAATCCGTGCTGGCAGCGGGCCAGACGGACAACAAAAAAGCCTTCTTCCAAATTTTTTGATTAGGCCCCGCCCCCAACATGGACCGTTCTAGGTCCCCGCCGATTCGTAAGGCGAACCCATCCAACCCCGATGGTTGCCGTGAGAGGAAACTCCACGGTAACATCTATAACGCGTTGCTGTCCCACGACGCTTCCGACGGACACGAAACATCTACTAACTACGATGTTTTCAATGACCTCCCCGTAGTAGATGACTGGGAAGCCCATGCCACGGACGAATTCAAGCGTCCCAAGACGAAGAAAAGGAGGACAAAAGCCCGTGCGGAGGGAAACCGCACAATAGAAGAAACTACGGACGACGAAACACCAAAAGCAGGAAAGAGGATCAGGAAGAAGAGCAGCGAGGACGAAAAGTCTGAACTGCAAACACTAAAGAAGCTCCTACAAGAAAAGGAAACCGAAAACAACGCCCTCAAAAAGAAGATAGAGGAGTTACAAGACATAATTGTAAACTCCCAAAAATCCATAATAGATCACATGGACAAAAAGTTCGACCAACTTGAGGGCAAAACTGAGGTAACCCTGGAAAAACAGGCACCGAAGAAAAAGAAGAAAACCTGGAAAACCAGGCCATAACCAAAAAGAAGGCTACAGGAGCAATTCCAAAAACAAAAAAACAACAAGAGGAAAAGCCCAAAGAGGCACCCAAGCCCAAGAAAGTGAGAGAAGACTTCCCAGCACTCACCCCCACTAAACCACAAGATGAAGCTCAAACAGTACAAGATGGAGATGCGCAGGCTGAACTACAACCTCAAGAAACAGTCATGGAAACCGAAGAGGTACCAAGGAAAACCTTCGTACAGAAACCGCCTGTAATCAAATTACAGAGCGTGAATTACACGGGGGCCATATTAAACCTTGCACAAAAAGAGCAGGTTTATACAATCAATAAACTCTCAAGGAGTGGACGAGAGACATTAATACAAACAAAAAGCCCTGAGGACTACCGAAAAATGGTAAAAATTATTGAAAATTTCAATAAAGAAACCAAAATCCAGTGGATTGCTTTTCCACTGGAAGACGACATAAAACCACGAATGGTTTTAAGAGGCTACCCCCATCAACAAACCTACAAAGCATCCACGAAGAATTAGTAGAAATACACGAGATCGAAATAATCTCAATAAAAAACATGATTTCTAGAAAAGAAGACAGGAGGATGCTACCAATGTTCGTAATGACAGTGGAAAAAGAGGACGTGGAAAGCCTTAAGCGCATCACCAACTTGCTACACATGAAGGTGAAAATAGAAGATCTACGCAAAGCAACAGGGCCCACGCAGTGCTTCAACTGCCAAGGCTATCATCATGCTCAAAGAGCATGTTTCAAAGACCCACGCTGCGTGAAGTGCGGCAAAGAACATGCATCGAGAGATTGCACGTTGACAAAAGAGCAGAAGCCCAAATGTGCTAACTGCCAAGGCCAACATCCGGCCAATTTCAGAGGCTGTCCCAGATGTCCAGTCTGGGGCAGACCCCAACAACAGCAAAGACAAAGGCCTGCTACACAAAACAGGCCACAAACAGCACATACTGGGCTATCCTACGCTCAGGCAACCAATCCAAAAGAGAGTGAGAAAACCATCCTCATCTCTAGACAACACCAAGATGGCCTAGTGAACTCCGTAAGGGAACTACTCACTAGGGTAGTAAACGAGGCGATAAAAGACTTCAAGCTAGCACTGAACTAGTGCAAACTAATAGGGGATACTTGAGGATAGGCTCCTGGAATCCAGGGGTATAAGGACCAACCAGAACATTCTGGACGAACTGGTCAACAGATACGAAATGGACGTCGTAGCCATTCAAGAAACAAAACTCACGAACAACGTAAATATCAAATTCCCAGGATACGACGTATATAGGAACGACAATACAGCGAGAACAGGCGGCACAGCAATACTCGTGAAAAAAGGCATAAGACACACTAGATTACTAACACCACAACTAGTAACAATGGAAGCCACGACAATAAAACTAGAAATGAGGCAAGGAGAAGTCAGAATTACCTCAGCCTACGTAAGACCGCAAGATCCGCTGGTCGACGACGATCTAAATAGTTCCTAAACGACGAACCCTCTATCATAATAGGAGACCTAAACGCAAGATCCCCTAATTGGAATGATAGAGCTACGAACAGAAATGGAAGACTACTAAACGCGTACATAGATAACAACGAAGAGGTTATGGCAATGGGCCCCACAGACCCGACACACTACCCGGAAATGCACTTCCAACACACATCGACATAGTAGTTGCTAAAAATCTAGGACTACAAACAGAACTAAAAACACTAAACGAAGGCACAACCGACCACAACCCCATCCTATTAGAACTAGGAACGTGGAAGAAGAAAGTAAAATTACAAGGATTAAAAAGAAAACAAAGTGGACAAACTTCAAAAGGCTCGTAAGCACGGAATTAACATTGTCCCCGTGATAAACAATCCACGAGAAATAGAAGTAAAAGTCCTAGAGTTGGAGAACATCATACAACAGGCAATCAGGAATAGCACTACCGAACAGGAAGTAGAAATGCAAACGGCAGATTTAAGGATATACCACAAGAATTAAAAGATCTGATAAGGAAAAGAACAGGGCTAAACAAATAGCACGACGAACTAGACATCAAGCACACAAAAACAGAGCAAATAGACTAAACAGAGAGGTCAAAACAGCACTACAACAACACCGTAGTGAAAACTGGGAAAACCATATAAGAGATATGGAAGAGCAAGGTCCAAATATGCAAAATATTTGGAAATTGCAAAAAATCCTACGTAGCGATAGAAAGCCAATTCCCCCACTACACGGAGAAAATGGCATAGTCTATAGCACAGAGAAAAAGCAGAGGTAATGAGGAGTACTCTCGAGAGAGAGTGTACATTAAATTACCACCCAGACGAAGACATCGACTTCATAGAAGAAGTCGAAACACAAAGACAAAGACCGGAAAACCCCAACGAAATTATCCCTCCAACAACACCGGAGGAGATAAACGAGCTAATTAAGAACAGCTCACCAAAAAAGGCACCCGGTCCAGACCAGATCACAAACAGAGCTCTGAAGTATCTACCAGCGAAAGCTATAGTATACTTAACCAACATAGTAAACGCAATGCTAAGGTTCAGAAAATTCCCGAATAGATGGAAAGAGGCCCATGTCATAATGCTACCAAAGCCCGGAAAAGACAGCACATTCCCGCAAAATTACAGGCCGATTAGCTTACTACCAGCAATCAGCAAAATAGTGGAAAGAGTAATACTCAGCAGACTTAAAGCTGAAACTGACAGGTTAGATATAATACCAGAAGCCCAATTTGGCTTCAGGTCAGAACACTCCAGCGAACTACAAGTACTCCGACTAACAGAGTACATAGCAGCTGGATTCAATGACAAACAGTACACAGGAGCTGCATTCCTGGATGTAAGCAAAGCATTCGATAGAGTCTGGCATAAAGGACTTTTATACAAAATGAGACAATACGGGTACAGCGGAGCAATGACAAGATTGATCTCTTCGTACTTGAGCAACCGAAGTTTCAGAGTGCGGATAGGACAAGTCCTATCCGAACTCGGAAACCCGGAAGCTGGAGTACCACAGGGAGCGGTATTGTCACCTCTGCTGTACTCGATATACACAGCAGACATACCTAGAACACCAGGTACATTACTAAGTCTATATGCCGACGATACAGCAATAGCGGCCAAACATAGACACGTAGATATCGCAGTCACCAATCTACAGACCGCGTTAGACGACATTGAAGAATGGAGTCTAAAGTGGAAAATCAAAATAAATTCAGATAAAACACAAGCTGTACTTTTCCAAAAGAGGCGAGAAAGACCAGAAGAACAGGTAACTGTGCAAGACAACCCCATCGAGTGGAAAAGCGAAGCGAAATACCTCGGAGTGATAATGGATAAAGGATTAACATTCAACAAACACGTAGAAGCTACGGTACAAAAAGCTAACATAGCTAGAGCCGCAATAAGAGGTCTAGCAGGTAGAAAAAGCAAACTACGACTTAAAACCAAAATAACGCTAATAAATAGTATAATACTACCTATACTAACATACGCATCATTAGCATGGGGACACACATGCAATACAACCAAAAAGAAAATACAGGCTCAACACAACCAAAGCCTAAGGAAGCAGTTAACGTACCAAGATACGTCGCTGAAAGGTTCATTTTCAGAGAACTTCAGCAAATCAGAGTGACTGATACCATGAAGAAAAAGCCAGGAAAAAGTTCGCAGAACTAGAAGACCACCCCAGTCACATACTGAGAGAGATGATGAGGTATGACGCTTTCCACAGATGGAAGCACAAAAGACCTAAACAACAGATATTAGATTAACGCAAAACCAGAGAGAGAAATAAAAAACCACCAGAGGGATAAAACCTATAAACACCAGAGTGGGAAGAAAAAACAATCAAAACACACACACTAGGAAGATAGTTCGTAGCTCAAATCGCCATAATACGCCATCGCCCAACTAGTGGGCCCTGTTGCACGCACTAGGATACAGCCTATATTGTGGTAATGTATAATATTTATTTATTTTCTTTGCTATGATATAGACTTTATACTAATTATGATTTTCTTTTCACAGGCTACCTACCAAAAAAAATCACAAAAAACACAAAAAACCGGCCTCGGCCACCAAAAAAATCAAAAAAATACTAACAAAAACCGGCTTCGGCCACCAAAAAAATTAACAAAAACCACAAAAACCCGGGCACGTAGGGCCCATCACTCTCGAGCATCAAGTCGTCGAGCTGAGCCGGACTCAGAGCGGGGACTTGATGCCCAGCAAGCAAATTTAGTTTCGCGGATATGCCACAGTAAGATAAACAGGAATAAAGCGGAGATGCGCTGTCCTGAGTTTTCACAATCGTATTAGGAAACCATGTTGGGGTTCTATTACCCAGGACCTCCACATGAAGAGCACTTGGCTGATTGTTGTGCCTCTATAGCGAATCAGATTGCTATAGGGGGGAAAGGGATGGTCTTGAGCATTGGAGCACGGTGGGATGACTCCTGTTTTTACACGAGTTAGCACACCTTGCTCCAATGAATTGTTACACCCAATCGTACTACCCGGGTGAACATTTCTCTAAGGCTGGGTTTAATCAATTTGCTGCTGCTGCTGCGCAGCTCATTCAGTTACCGACTACGAGACCGAAGACAACGCACAGAAGATGCCAAGTGAGACCTTGGCGAAACGTCTGCAATTAAAAAATGACCAACGGATATTTTCCCGGAATAATTGTTCAACATATATATATATATATATATATATTATATATATATATATATATATATATTATATATATATATATATTATATATATATATATATTATATATATATATATATATATATATATATATATATATATATATATTGTTAATTTATTAAAAGTTTTTTATATATTCATAAGTTGACGTTTCGACAGGTATTCCATGTCTTTATCAAAATCATATCTAAAATTCAAAATTCATCGCTTATACTAGTACTGATAACACGAACTACTTTGTAGTTTGTATCTTGACGATTCGCTCTCCATTTTACTATAGAGAAAAATTAATACAGCGCCCTAATCGGTGAAGAAAGTTACTTATGATACCACCAGATATTGAACTACATTATTAACCCATTGTAACTGATCAATACTGCACAAATTTACTTTGAAATCGAGTAGTGTTGCTCAACAAATCTCGATACACTGAGTATGGCACGTTACCGTATAAAAAGCGAAAAAGTAGGTTACCGTCGAATAAAATACATTATTCAACTTACATAACAGTTACTGATCTAATAAATTCGATAACTATATTGTTTCTTGCAGTTCGTGGGTGCGAAATATTGTTCACGTTTTGTCTCGGTCATAAACTGCGGACAACAGCTATCCACTACAATAAAAATCACTCTTAAATCGCTACTCAACCGTGGATAATATATTTAGCCAATAGCAAGTTAAGACACACTGCTTTTTAACGTTTTGTTCCTTAGTTAATCAAATGATGTCGTGGTTGGAGAAAGTCGCACGATGGTTGCACATGTATAAACTGTCGAAATTCTTGCTTATATAAAAAATAAGACAGTGATTTAAGCCAGGAATTATAATGCTAGTTAACATTAAAATAAGGCTAACGGATTAAGTCCACAGTAAAAAAACCGAAGAAAAAAAAACAATAAAGTAGAAAAAGTGGCGAGCCATAATTATGTCACCGACACAAAACTTCTTAAAACACAATTCAAAGGGTCTCAGGTTTTTTATTTATGTGTAGCATAATTAAAATATGTGCACATTTAATATACAAGGTGTCCAGAAAGTCTTCTGCCAAACGGAAACTGTAGATCTTCTTCTTTTTCTTCTTCCTCTTTATAAGCAATTCAAAGGTTCAAATTGGAATTAATTGTTCAAAATGATCCAAGTCATATTTTGACAGGAAACAAAAAACACAATGATTAGGAGACATGGTTGCAACCGAAAAATAAGATTTTACGAAAATCGCAAACGGAATTATTCCACAGGATGTTTCAAAGTTAGGATAATAAAACCACGTTTTAATTAACCCAAAATAGAGCTAAAAATAAAAAAATTGAAATACTTTGAATTTGACCAAAACTTTCTCCGTTGCGTTATTTTGCATCTGAGTGTATATAGTTCTACTTTTATGCCAATAATTATCTTTTATAAAAATTTCCTGATTCATCGTTTTACTCAATTTAGCATTAGCATTTTCCTTTTCTAGCCTTTTCTTTTCTACATCTCATGATTCGTGAGAAAAATTTTCATTTGTAGGTCTATATTTGCTGAAAAAGTGGAAAATTTTAAAATTCGAATTTTTCTCGTTTCCGGCAAATTTGGGTTAGCGGATTAAACTAAGAGACATTTCTGTAATAAGCTGGACCGAGTGCTTGTACCAAATTATAAAAAAATTGGTTTTTTTTATAAAAATTTGGAAAAAATCATGAAAGGGGGTACCCTTGGATTTTCTTCAAATTTCGTTATTCGGCTCTATTGGCGTCAATTTTCGTCCGAGAGTCAAGCGAGTGGACATTTATTACATAAAATTGACCGCTCGTTCTTCTGCGATGCTCAGAATTTTCCTACATCTCATGGTTCGTGAGAAAAATTTTCATTTGTAGGTCTATATTTGCTGAAAAAGTGGAAAATTTTTAATTCGAATTTTTCTCTTTTCCGGCAAATTTGGGTTAGCGGATTAGACTAAGACACATTTTTGTAATAAGCTGGACCGAGTGCTTGTACCAAAACATAAAAAAATTTTTTTTTTTATAAAAATTTGGAAAAAATCATGAAAGGGGTACCCTTGGATTTTCTTCAAATTTCGTTATTCGGCTCTATTGGCGTCAATTTTGGTCCGAGAGTCAAGCGAGTGAACATTTCTTACATAAAATTGACCGCTCGTTCTTTTGCGATGCACACAATTTTTCCACATTTAACGGTTCGTGAGAAAAATTTTCATTTGGAGATCTATATTTGCTGAAAAAGTGGAAAAATTTTTAATTCGATTTTTTCTCTTTTCCGGCTAATTTGGGTTAGCTGATCAGACCAGACACATTTTTGTATTAAGCTGGAGCAAGTGCTTGTACCAAAACATAAAAAAAATTTTTTTTACTTAAAAATTTGGAAAAAATCATCAATGGGGCACCCTTGGATTTTTTTCAAATTTCGTTATTCGGCTTTATTGGCGTTAATTTTTGTCCAAGAGTCAAGCCAGTGGACATTTCTTACATAAAATTGACCACTCGTTCTTCTGCGATGCTCAGAATTTTCCTACATCTAACGGTTCGTGAGAAAAATTTTCATTTGGATGTCTATATTTGCTGAAAAAGTGGAAAATTTTTAATTCGAGTTGTTCTCTTTTGCGGCAAAGTTGGGTTAGCGGAGCAGACTAAGACACATTTTTGTAATAAGCTGGAGCGATTGATTGTACCAAAACATAGAAAAAAAATTTTTTCATAAAAATTTGGAAAAAATCGTCAAAGGAAGTACCCTTGGATTTTTTTCAAATTTCGTTATTCGGCTATATTGGCGTCAATTTTCGTCAGAGAGTCAAGCGAGTGGACATTTCTTACATAAAACTGACCACTTGTTCTTCTGCGATGCTCACAATTTTCCTACATCTAACGGTTCGTGAGAAAAAAATTTCATTTGGATGTCTATATTTGCTGAAAAAGTGGAAAAATTTCATTCGAGTTGTTCTCTTTTGCGGAAAAGTTGGGTTAGCGGATCAGACTAAGACACATTTTTGTAATAAGCTGGACCGATTGCTTGTACCAAAACATAAAATTTTCCTAGCCTTTTTTTATTTAGAATACTAGATTTTAATCATTTTCTCTAGATATTTATTGTTATTTAAATTAACTTATTAGAAAGCTCATACCTTTTAATACCTTCTTATTTTTGAAACACGTTATTATAAATAAATAACTTAAACAATGTAATTTTATCTACGAGTATGAAAACTGCGTAGCATTTAGCAATTAGTGCTATAGTAATTTGTTAGACCACAATTTTCCCATAATTTGTTGAATTTATTTCTTTGGTTGCCTTATTAAGATACAACAATCATTAACAAATGAGGCCAATTAATTCAATTTCACTTTTTCGAAATCCTCTATTTTTGCTGCATATGGATTCGTTTATAATAATTTAAGTATTAAAGTATTAAGTATTATACTTTTGTAGGTATTTTTCCAATTGAATTGAGATTTGTATTAACCATATTGCCATTATGAGAAAAATGTGTATTAAAGTGTTTCCTTTTTATTAATTTAAATTATAATTAACGTCTTTTTAAAAATAAAACTAAGCAATTTGTTTATGTAAATAGTGTGTAAGGGTATCTTACAGTGTGGAATAATTAATAGAATTGTTTAATTGAGCTTTATAAGTTACCGTTTTTTGAAAATGACGCTAAAGGGTATATTCATTAAAAATAGTGAAATGTATTCAGAATTTTTTTTTGTTTAAAAATGAATGTTTAATGTTCAAAGTAATATCACGTCATACTGAAAAACAATTTAAAGTCATTTGTATTGTATAATATGTGTTGTGAAATATATATTTTCGGAATTTGTGAGGATGTTGAAGGACCACATTTTTGAATAAATAATAATTTTCATTTTGAAGTCACAAATGCGTTAAATTTTATTGAACCTTTATATGGCTCCTGGAATAAGAGCATATCCAATTTGGACATTAAAATCTCCTAGCATAATTACTTGATCTTTTGATGGGAAGTTTTTAATAATTTCCAGAAGTTCATCATATAAATTCTTTCTTTCTGTTGTTGGTTTGTAATCTTTTGGATTGTGTAATGTCACAATATGAACTCTGTCGTCATTCCTACAATGACAATCCGATCTGAAACATATTTGCAGCCTTTTATTTGATCTTTTCTTAATGTTCCTATTTGTTTAACGTATTGTTTAGTATATGAACAAGCGGCTTATTTGTGCGGCTTTGCGTCCTGTCGAAAAGAGAATTAAAATAAAAAAATAATTCGTGAAGTAAAACGTGCGCCAAAAACGATCAGACAGACGATATATTGTCTTATGTATAGTAACAGTTGTGTAACTTACTATATTGTAAATCAAACAAAGCTTTCTACACGCAACCACTTTGATAATAAACGGAAGTGTATTAAAAAGAAGCCAATTTGAGCCAATTAAAGCATGAATCGATTACACTAATTGTGAGAAAATTATCGTAAAGCTAATGACTTTGGTATTTTAAGCAACGATGGATAAACATTGAATACATTGAATTTCATAATTATTCTTTTACAACACACTAATAAAGCAAGATTGATTTGACCCAAATCCTATAATAACTAGACCAAGAATACGAATTTGTATTAAAAGGTATTTAAAATTTTGGCATTTTCAGTCTTTAATATTATGTTATCCAATTAATATATATATAGTATATATAACGACGCTAAGAATACAACAATTCTTTGGTAGGTAACTTTCGGGAAAGCGTCAAATCAAGGATCAGCTAGAGATGGTATAAGCCAGTTTGGAGTAGAACTTTACTCTAAATGTGAAATTTTCACATCTGCACCTCACGAAACCTAGAAGGAATCCTTTTAAGAACCAAAATCAGCGCAGGGAAATCAAGTCTTTTCTCAAGTGCAGGTAGGTCATCTGTGTATGTTATGATAAGTTCCCTACATTCTCCAATCTGTTACATCTTGTCAAGTCCTGCTGAGGCAAAAAGGAATAAATACAACTTAAGTTTGTAAGAAAAATGTTGAAAACTTAAGTTGTATTTATTCCTTTTTGCTTCAGCAGGACTTGACAAGATGTAACAGATTGGAGAATGTAGGGAACTTATCATAACATACGCAGATGACCTACCTGCACTTGAGAAAAGACTTGATTTCCCTGCGCTGATTTTGGTTCTTAAAAGGATTCCTTCTAGGTTTCGTGAGGTGCAGATGTGAATATAACCTCGTTACATATGACATCGGGATATTGACATAAATCAGAAATATTGTCATCAAAAAAGAAGAATAATTCTTCTTTTCTACCTTTAACATGAAGTTGCGGTTTTTGTGGGTTTTTAAATTTTACATTTTTTTGTTGTGTTGTATTTGAAAAAATACTCTTTTGTGTTGTAATGTTTTTATTTAAAATTTTAAATGTATTTTTTAATATTTTTAACATGTTTGTGACAGTGTTCTTTACCACTAGGACCAACTGAACATTTTCAATGTAGCTTTTCAAATTTTGATTTCCACGACTTGTACTAATTAGGTTTTCCATTTAGGTGCTGATGAAGGTGACAGCATATCACCGAAAATTTCACATTTAGAATAAAGTTCTACTCCAAACTGGCCTATACCATGTCTAGCTGATCCTTGATTTGACGCTTTTCCGAAAGTTACCTACCAAAGAATTGTATATCTATATATATATATATATATATATATATATATATATATATATATATATATATATATATATATATATATATATATATTTATATATATATATGTTAGTTTGAAGTGTTTCACGGATGGAGTAATATGTTGAACAATTATTCCGGGAAAATATCCGTTGGTCATTTTTTAATTGCAGACGTTTCGCCAAGGTCTCACTTGGCATCTTCTGTGCGTTGTCTTCGGTCTCGTAGTCGGTAACTGATTCAGTTACCGACTACGAGACCGAAGACAACGCACAGAAGATGCCAAGTGAGACCTTGGCGAAACGTCTGCAATTAAAAAATGACCAACGGATATTTTCCCGGAATAATTGTTCAACATATATTATATATATATATATATATATATATATATATATATATATATATATATATATAATATAATATCCAGGCCTAGAAGGCCCATAGCTCATAGCCTAAGTATAAATCTGTATCCTGGTTTCAAAGATGGTCAACTCCATTTAGTAAAAAACTGTTTAAACTACTTCCACACAATTGGTACTGTTTATTTTTTTTTTTTTTTTGTTGATTAATAATTATTTTCCGAGCATCTTGGAATAATAATATTTGTGCTTTTTACTTTAGTTAAAGGGATATTTAACGTTGAAATATGGAGTTGGCTGTGTTTGTAACCAACCTGTGGAGATAGTCGTTTTTGTCACCAAAAATATTTCTGATGGTGTCGGTGATATC
Organism: Diabrotica balteata; assembly: GCA_918026665.1. Taxonomy (NCBI): domain Eukaryota; kingdom Metazoa; phylum Arthropoda; class Insecta; order Coleoptera; family Chrysomelidae; genus Diabrotica; species Diabrotica balteata. Next base: position 137,068,951 of record OU898281.1, read on the forward strand.
TTGTCAGCAGTAAAATATCAGCAGTAATGCATCAGGGCTTGCCCTATACAGAAGATTTTTTGGTGAAAATAAAAAAAGTTGAAATACGTGTTAAAATTATTATTAATTTATTGGGCTTATACAATAATTGTCAATAAAATTTAAAAACCCGATCAATACAGTAACAACAAAAGTTCTTTAGATACCTGCTTGATCGGTAGAGAATATCTGAATTTTACAATAATTCTGAATCAAAAGTCTACTACAATTTGGTTAACTTCCATGGCTTCATCACAGTCTGCATTATTTAACAGTGCCACTTACAGTTACTGACTTTTGTTTCTTGGTCAGAATTAACTTTTTGACTTGAGAAATTTTGATATAAAGATTTGTTGGGTCTTTAACACAGTTTTTAGCTTTTGACTTCCAATCTTAGTTGGTCCAGTCTTTTCCTAGAAGTTTAACTGTCCCATGCTTACTAAACTCTGAATGTTACACTTTAAGCTGCCCAATTGTATCTCTTTTCTTTACACTTCGTTCTGTGCCACCAAAAATTTTATCACTAGGCATATATGAGTGACCGGTATCAAGGAACATGAATTCCACTGTTGTGATTGAAGTTTTAGTCATGTGCAGCCAAGCAATGCACATCGTTAATACAATACTATTCTTGTTTTGGCTTGGACACTCATCAGCTACCAGCCTTAAGATGGCTTTTCCTTTAAAGTAACCAGATTTAGATCTGCACCCAAGTTGTTTAAATAGTGCAGAGGCTATTTCATCCGAAGACTTTTTCATTTCGTGTTCGGCCCAAGAGTAAATTGATACATTTTCTTTGCATAAACCTTTGGTTCCAGTAGAACATCCAGAAACTATCGTCAGATAACAGTAGTACATACTCTGATCTGAGAGCTTTGGCAGAGGTCCATTTTCCTTATAATAACTAGTCCTAGGCCTAAGTAATAGTTACTTTGAATGAATGTTATTTAAGTTTGTCTATTAGTTTATACAATGTTAGGTTATGGTTTAATACTAACCTCAAAATCTTCTGTTTGGCTCTGTTCCTATTTGAACGATTTGGTAGATTCTTTCTTCCCTTCAACAAAGGGGATTCTTTAACATTAGTTCCTTCCATGTTATTTCTACAGGTTTATCACAATAATCTCTTTTTAATATATTAGTAAAACTTTAAAATACTAAACAATAAAACAACGTCAGTCACAACACACCAGAATAGCTCAGTTCACTGCTGTCTTCTGTTTCACTGAGGCGATAAGATCACGTGACAGAATAAAGCCATATGATTCGTGTCTTGTAGAGATGGCTGTTTTTGTGAGCAACATATTTTAGAGCTTACCGATTTTGTAATCAAGCGTACTATTCAAATGCAATTTTAACATTGTTCTGGCCATTTTTTAAACCAAAACTATTTAGATTTGGATTCCTCATGATATTTTACACAAGAATCCATCAATATCTGAATTTTCAAAAAAATGGAGTTGGGAGGTTTTGAAACCAGGCTACAGAATTATTCTCGGTGACTTTTTTATTAGTTAACAATAATGAAAACTACACTTGATTCTAGTTTTTACAATATTGCTATTAATTTTTTACCAGAAACAAAAATAATTTGAATACATTTTTAATAGAAGAAGTAAATGTCACCGATAACAGAAAAAAATCCCACTTAACTAGATTTTCACTTATTAAAACCTAGTTATCAGTTACAGGTGTAAAATATATAGTTTTTTTCTTATGCTGTTAAAATGTCTACACGCTGGTAGGTACAAGTTTCTTCTCGGAAACCTTCTTAGTTGAGATGCGTTACAAACCGCCGTTCTGGTGATTTATACTTTCAAAAATCTTATTAATAATCACTCTCGATGACGTTACAAATCGAAAGTCACGATTACATTTTTTGCAGTGCATAAAATATAAATGCAAGATATTTCAACAGGTTTCAGAAACATGGTCGGCTGATGTAACGCATCAAAAGGGGCATTGTCATAAAATAACGATTTAAGAGTGCGAAATAAGTCAACGTTTTAATAATTTATACTAAACTATTCTATATTACAATCATAAAATCTATAAATTGGATTACAAAATTATTTAATGCAACAATATGAATTTAATACATATTTATGCAAAATTAACACGAACCTAACTATAGAAACTAGGGTGTAGAAATGGCATATCCTCGAGTAATAAACATCGAGCTGTCAACTCTATAAAAATAATAATTTTCTATCTTAATCGTAGAGTAATAAGATAAGGTTTCTGATACTTTACCAGACATATTTAATCCAGAAGCTGGAGTCAAACAGAGCTCCTTATGGGTAGCAATTTTACAATTTTACAATACCAATATAATAGCGATATTACTAATCGTAGCTTGGCTTCCCTATAGTCTTCTTTTGTGCCATCTTTGCGACGGAGATTAGCAACCATAATGGTTATGCTGATCTTCGATATATTCTAACCACTCTGGAAACTTCGATAGATCAGCATCTATAGAATTTTCGTAAGTTTCTTCTACCAGATACAGGTGAAAAAAAATGTGTATCTGTATTCTACAACACAACTGTCAATTTTTTGAGGTTAGATTGCGCATCTTAAACTCAGACAGCAACTTCAATAAAATAACGGGGACCTGAGATTAGGATCGGTTCAAGCTGAAAATTGATCTAAGGGCGAGCGCCCACCAAACTGGCATGGCAAGTGGCAAGTAGCAAGTAGCACGCGTCTAGCATGTTACTTAAAATGTAACCAATGAACACGAATGATTCAGCGCACACCAAAATGACCGTGACGTCAATCATTCTAATCATTTGTTTCCATTGGTTAAATTTTAAGTAACATGCTAGACGCGTGCTACTTGCTAGTTGCCACTTGACATGCTAGTCTGGTGGGCGCTCTCACTAAGGGAGAGCGCCCACCAAATTGGCATGGCAAGTGGCAAGTAGCAAGTACCACGCGTCTAGCACGTTACTTAAAATGTAGCCAATGGAAACAAATGATTCGACACACACCAAATGACAGTGACGTCATTCAGTCTAATCATTCGTTTGTATTGGTTACATTTTAAGTAACATGCTAGACGCGTGCTACTTGCTACTTGCCACTTGCCATGCCAGTTTGGTGGGCGCTCTCACTAAGACTCAATGGTGCAACGCGTATGTTTCGTAAGCTTAGCTTAAGGCACGTCTTAAGCTTAAGATATTCTGGTTAATCTATCGCAAAGAAGATATTACAGCAATACATTACTAATAACGGATTTAAACACCTGAAATAGCAATAACCAACTTTAAGAAATAAGGTTTATAAGTACTTAAAACTTAGGTTATAATCATTGATAATGAACAAAGTGTAGCTTTGATATAAATCCAACAAATATCAAATAATTGTCGCGGTGTGGCGCCCATGCGTGCCTCTTTTCGCCATTTACGACCGACTTGAATAGTAGAGTGGATTTTGAGTTGGTTGGTTTACCGTTTAAGATATACACACATACACAAAAGATACGGATCGGGTAAGTTTTAAAAAGTGCGTTGCTGTCGCTTAAAATGGTAGGTTGCTGCTCGCTTTGTGGGAAGTTGTACTGCGACGGCGACGACAGTTTCAGATTATTTTAAGAACAACCACTGAAATATAATACTACCAGTTTTAGTTGTTATTATTATTTGTCCAGAATGACGCTCCTACATATTCTTCACAGACTAAATAATCGTCTTCAATATTTTTTTTGGCTTAGACTTATCGTCATACAGCCAGACGCAAATGGAATAAGATAGTATTCATCATTATAATTTACCTAAATGCCCTATCAAAATAAAAGATTACATTGATATTAGGAGAGCAGGGACACACTCTTCTCGCCTAGGAACCTATCAAGGCATTGATTTATTAAGACACAACAACACTAGGTCACGGAGAGGAGTAAGTTATACAAATGGGATAAAACAAAGGTTTTACAAGATTAACTAAATAATTTTTATAGAATTATAATGATAATTTGCTGTCTTTTAAAAATTTAATCAAAGAGCTGTAAACATCTACAGAGCTAAGTGATAGTAAATATAGTATGTTCCTAGGAGCTGCTATTTTATATTTTAATAAATTGTTTATAAGTTTGGATGAGTAGACTGTATTTTTGAATAAATAAAAAATATATGATCTAAATCACTTTCCTCTCCACAATATTTACATTTGTCATCATCCAAAACCTTTATTTTAAATAAGTGCTTTGACTACAAGACTTATCAAGGCTTACAACTATCTGGCTGAATTAACGTGTGTGTCTACGAAGACCGTCTCAGGACTAGCAACTTCAGCGTGGAGTCATATGTCGCCATGTTACCTAATCTAACGGTAACTTTAACATCTTAAATAATTATAAGAAATTTTGAAAACTAAATGTAATTAATTATTTGTTAACGGGTTTTTACCCATATATTTAGTGGCTACATTCATGTACTCCTAGTAAGTATTAACCACACTTTGTATTAACCTTAGTCAAAATTTTAAACTTATGTTCTTTTTAATTAAGTGGTTACATATTTTCTAGGACACTGATGATGGAATATGGATTTCGAAACGGGTTTTTACCCATATATTTAGTGGCTACATTCATGTACTCCTAGTAAGTATTAACCACACTTTGTATTAACCTTAGTCAAAATTTTAAACTTATGTTCTTTTTAATTAAGTGGTTACATATTTTCTAGGACACTGATGATGGAATATGGATTTCGAAAACGTTTTGTCTGTAACTTAGCCCGTTTGGGTTCTTAAATATATACCTTTTACAAAGGATTTTTAATTAAATTTTTTAATATATGGAATACAGCTAACTACAGGAACGTAGATTCCTTGTGGATGATTTAAGAAAGTTTAATCCCTTATTGATTCTGTTCAACATGGCATCAATATGTACCTTCCAAGTCAATTTCTGGTCGAGTATTATTCCCAGATATTTAATTATGTTTTTAAGGGAAAATTGATGCCCACTTAAATTGATTGTATTGGCATTAGGAGAGTTATGCCTGGTAAATAAAAAACTTGTGATTTACTGCAAATTAATTCGAAACCATTTTTGATGGAAACCATACACTTTATTCAGATTTTCAATGGATTGCTGATATTTCTTGTGTTCTGTATACAAACAGAAATCATCAGCATATTGTACAATATTAAATGCAATATTAATAATAGTGATGTTGTGTAGATCTGCTGTGTAAATATTAAACAAAATAGGACTCAAAATGGAGCCCTGAGGTAATCCTTTGTTATTAAGTCTAGGTTCTATAAGAGTATGATTGTCTTTTAAATAAATTATTATATTTGTGTACAGTTAGAACAACAGTACAGTACAACGTTAGAAGCAAACTGTGCTGGAATATGAAAAAATTTAATTATTTTTTCTTGGAGAATTGTAAGAGCTCCCAAGTCGTAAGCACCTTCGATGTCTAAAAATAGGGCAGGTACATAACTGTTCCTGGAAAAAAACTATTTTGAATGTCTACAATAAGAGTTGTTAAGGAATCTAAAGTTCCATAACCTTTCTTAAAGTCATGTTGGTTAGCGGGTAATGGACTTTGATCTCTTAGCCACCAATCTAACCTAATTTTAATTATCCGTTCAAGAGTCTTCAATATACATGATAATAATGATATAGGTCGGTAAGCTTCAGCTAATTTAGGGTTTTTTTCTCGGTTTGGGAAAAGGGACGACTATAATACGCTTAAAATCGATTATGCCGTTACCCTTAATAATTATCTAGTTAAATATATTTAAAAGTAATTCTTTTACACAAGGAATCTACGTTCCTGTAGTTGGCTGTATACCATATATTAAAAAAATTATTAAAATTCGAAAATCCGGATTCCGAAAACGTTCTGTCTAACATAGCCCGTTTGGGTTTTTAATATTTTTTTTTTAATTTTTTTGCGTTATCTGGCAAATTTTGTACCATAGGATATTTGACTGCGTCATATCCTGGTGAGGTACTAACGCGATTATCAAGAGCAAACTCTAATTCAGCTCTTAAAAAAGGTGTTAAGAGAAAATGATTCTTATCAAATGTAAGAGTTTCAGATGTCATTAATCTACCTGGTTATTTACGTAAGGTGGAGCTATTTTATCAAAAAAGTCGTCTACTTAAGAGGCAGTGGAAAGTAAACTTTTTTCCTATTCATTTTCCTTGCTTGAAATTTCAACATGCTATATAAACAACTTAAAATCTGGCAGAGCTCCTGGGCCAGATGAAGTTCATATCAAGCTGAATAAACTTATAGACAAAGACAATTTAAGTGCAATAAATATACTCTTTAACAACATATACAAATCGGATACATAATGGCTGCTATCGACCTTTTGCTTCAGCTGAATATGAAGGATAAAATCGAAGGAAAAATTACTGGATACTGGTAGACGACAAATATCTTGGCCGAAAAACATTCGCAACTGGACCGGGTTAAACACAGAGACGCTCTTAAGAAAAGCAGAAGATAAAAACAAATTTGCAATGGTTACAGCCAACCTTTATTAGTGTAGACGGCACAAGAAGAAGAAGATATAAAAGTTAAGTTACTTAAAAGTCTAAGTTTTATGTCTAAATATTTTTTAACAGCGTATTGGCTATATAACTATTTCTTTTCTTAGCTAACCGTGTTTTACTTTTCTACTTCAAATACAGAATAGCCTCTTATAAGCCTTTTGCATGTTCAAAATTGCCTCGTTTTTATTGCAAGTCATAGTTAGACAAACGTCTAATTATTATCAACTTAGGAATTTCCTCAGACCAATTTACCAAAGTGCACTCCATGTCATTATGTAGCGTTTACGCTACTGACTAGTCCAATTTAAACCCCTCAAGAAATTTTTATTACCCGCCTACGATCGATTTTGAATCGACATTTTCCCCCACACGCGCTGTTATCGTTTTGAAAGGAAGATCGATTTTGTGCGGAAGCGAAGCGGTTAGTTTTGGTCTGAACTCGTCAACGCAGCCACGCCAACCGGTGAAATTGTTCACCTCCAAAGTGACGGAATTGGAACAGAAAAATAATTTGGGAAAGAATATAATTCATTAATAATAATAGTAATAATTAATTTTAAAATCAATATTCATTTATAAGAGTTCCACATAAAAGGAAGATTTTCTTGGCGTGCTGCAGTTCCATGTAAGTAAATCATTTTATACGTATTATCTCTTTATCATATAATCAAATTTATCATTGTATTTAGTATTTCTTTAGAGATTTATTTTTGAGTTCCGAAATAATTTAAATATAAAATTTCCTTGATTTACTTGCAAAGAACAGAAGGTCATTTTTTTTATATAGTTAAACTTAAATTCTGTTTTATTCCACGTCGTTATCATTAAGTTTTTTTTGGTTCCCATTTTGTATCTTAACTTTTTTGGTGGAATATAAAAAGGTTCGACAAATGTGGACAGCCTTCTATATTCTGCGCATGTTCTTTTCATGGCGCAAGCTTGCCATGCCTACGAAAGTAACTTCATAAATTTGACATGATGTTGACTTAACCTAATACCAAATGTTTTGATGTTTTGTTTTGGTGCAGTCAATCCATGTTGCTACACCTATTGAATTACATATTTATTAAATTAAATAATCATTTTAGATTCCGTCACGTGAAAATATTATTTTCACTTTACTTGAGGATATTCTCTTGAGAATATTCCCTCAAGGATACTAGTAACAGAATCCTTAGATACATAGTTAGCAAACCCGTGGATTTTGCTGTCACCCAGAGACCAGTGACTGGTTGTGGCTTTTGTGACCAGGATTCGTCTTTACAGCCACAAACTGATGTAGCCGTGCCAAGAGGAGTTTTTCCTATGGACTTATAGTGCTGTAAAGATAAGTCGTTTAACTATTTGACCTTTTGTATTACGTATTACTTTATATTTACTGTTAACTGATCATATGCATATGATAAGGTGAATACCTTTATGATAATTTTTTTTTTGATAATTTAATTATAAAATATTCGGGAGGAAAAGGGACACTTCATGTGTTTATTAGGTTTTAACTAGGATTTAGAGAGTCTGACCAAACTCACTTTTTTTTTGGATATAATATTTTCACGTGACGGAATCTAAAATGATTATTTAATTTAATAAATATGTAATTCAATAGGTGTAGCAACATGGATTGACTGCACCAAAACAAAACATCAAAACATTTGGTATTAGGTTAAGTCAACATCATGTCAAATTTATGAAGTTACTTTCGTAGGCATGGCAAGATTGCGCCATGAAAAGAACATGCGCAGAATATAGAAGGCTGTCCACATTTGTCGAACCTTTTTATATTCCACCAAAAAAGTTAAGATACAAAATGGGAACCAAAAAAAACTTAATGATAACGACGTGGAATAAAACAGAATTTAAGTTTAACTATATAAAAAAAAATGACCTTCTGTTCTTTGCAAGTAAATCAAGGAAATTTTATATTTAAATTATTTCGGAACTCAAAATAAATCTCTAAAGAAATACTAAATACAATGATAAATTTGATTATATGATAAAGAGATAATACGTATAAAATGATTTACTTACATGGAACTGCAGCACGCCAAGAAAATCTTCCTTTTATGTGGAACTCTTATAAATGAATATTGATTTTAAAATTAATTATTACTATTATTATTAATGAATTATATTCTTTCCCAAATTATTTTTCTGTTCCAATTCCGTCACTTTGGAGGTGAACAATTTCACCGGTTGGCGTGGCTGCGTTGACGAGTTCAGACCAAAACTAACCGCTTCGCTTCCGCACAAAATCGATCTTCCTTTCAAAACGATAACAGCGCGTGTGGGGGAAAATGTCGATTCAAAATCGATCGTAGGCGGGTAATAAAAATTTCCTGAGGGGTTTAAATTGGACTAGTCAGTAGCGTAAACGCTACAATTATATTCTCCTCACTCGTCCTAAACACTCAAAACACTCATTATATTCCTCTCACTTATTATTCTTCTCAAAAATTAGTCTGCGGCCAGGCCTGTCAAATAAATTTTCAAGAAATCGATTGAATATCGACCTTGAAAGACACTCAAAAAGGTCGATATATTATTGTTATTAGTTTTTAGCAAATCGGGCGAGGCAAGGCAGTGACCCACAGAATTTAATCTGATTAAAAATCTTTTTTGATTTATAGAGTAGATTTGCCGTAAAATTGGTTTAAATTTGATTTCCAATAAATAAAACGATACGCAAAGCGAACGAAAAAATCGTAAAATAAGAACGAGATTACTTGGTTCAATAAAATTAAACACGTGAAATTACCGATAAATGTAACAATGCCAATGCTGATTATATCACCTAGAGTGAAATAGTTAGAAATATCTCTGTGTTGATCAAAATTAAGAAAAAATATTTAAAATTCGGTTGATTGATAGATGAAGTTATGGAAATTTGGATCAAAAATAACTTGGGTATTGTCAAGAATATGTAACTTTGCATAGTCATAAAATAAATAATAGACATCACAACTGACATCGCGGTATCTCTGAAGTAGGACTTGTAAGGTGAAAATTGCTTCATGTGTACCCATGGAATTGCGGAATCCAAATTGCATTTCACCGACATTTTCTTCGCATTTCTTGTAAATTCTGGCATGTATGATGTTTAAGAATAATCGTAAGTGCATGACTCATAAGGCTGATAGTTGGGAAATCTTCGCACGTTTTTGCAGATCGTTTTTTTTTTGGTAGTGTTACAAATGTTGACAATAGCCATTCCTCTGGGATATGACCTGAATCGTATATGGCGTTAAACAGTTCAGTTAACTCCTTTGTGCTCACTTCACTCATTAGCTTAATAAGTTCACCAGGTATTTCATTCGGACCTGTGGCCTTACCATTCTTAGACTGTTTTAAAGCTGCTTTCACCTCGCTGTCTAGTATTGACGGCCATGTCATGCAATTTATTTCTGAAAGGTGACCTCGGTAGTCCCAGAAAAGTTTCTGCATTTTACTGTTCCGTCGTCCAGGTTCCCGTCTTTGTTTATGAGGAGGTGTGTGTTTCTCCTCTTGTATTGACCAGTGGCTTCTCGAATCTTTCGGAGGATATTTATATGATCGTGTTTCACTTGGAGCTCTTCGATTAGTTTACATCTTTCTTGCATCCATATCTCTTTCTTCTTCTTCTTCTCGTAGCACTACAACCGGGTGTGTCTTGGCTGACTGCACAACTTGCTTCCATTTTGAACGGTCGTCCAAAATAGTTGAGTCAGTTGGTAGCCCCATTATTCTTAGATCTGACCATATATTGTCTCTTAATCGCATTCGTGGATGTCCTAAGGGCCTTCTTCCTGTGGGAGCTTCCTCCCATATTAACTTGGCAAGGCGGTTATTAGGGAGTCTATGGACATGGCCAGCCCATCTTACACGTTGGGATTTAATCTCTTGGACTATGTCGCTCGCTCTATACATCTGCTTGACCTCAGCATTTGTTCTCATTCGGTATTGGTTGCTATTAATGTCGTGATAAGGCCCAAAGATTCTTCTGAGGATTTTCCTCTCAAAACATCTAAGTTTTCTTTCAGTTTCTTTGGTCAGGGTCCACGTCTCACACCCATACATGAGCACCGGTCTAATCACCGTTTTATATATTCTAATCTTTGATGTTCGTGTTAGGCTTTTAGATTTAATAGCATTGTGGAGGCTATGTACATACATCTATTTGCTGCCTGAATTCTTCCTTTAATCTCTTCCGCGATATCGTTATCTGCAGTGATTGTTGCTCCGAGATATTTAAAACTCTCCACTCTTTCAAAGCTATATGGGTCTATTGTAACATTTTGCCCTATTCTATCTCGTCCCTTTTGTCTGTTGATGCACATGTATTTGGTTTTTTCTTCGTTTACCCTTAAACCAGTTTTCTTTGCCTCTACCTCCAATTTATTAAAAGTCTCCTTCACATTGGTGACTGTGTTTCCCACAATGTCAATGTCATCTGCGTATGCTAGTAGTAATTTTGGTCCATTTACTATCAGTAATTCTGTTTTAAGTTGTGCTGCTCTTACTACTTTCTCCAGGATGATATTAAAAAGGAGAGGTGACAGCGCATCTCCTTGTTTCAGGCCACTGCTTATTTCGAAAGATTCTGAGAGTTTGTTACCTATCCGTACTCTGGATCTACAGCTATTCACACATAACTTAACAAGCTGGATAAGTTTTTTTGGAACTGAAAGTTCTGCCATTGCATTCCACATCTGATCCCTTTTAATGCTGTCGTACGCTTGCCGGAAATCTATGAAGAGATTATGGATAGTTCTATTGAATTCCCATCCTTTTTCAAGCAGCTGTCGTAGAGTAAAGATCTGATCTATGGTCGATCTATGTTTTCTGAAGCCGGCTTGGTATTCCCCATCAAATTTTCTACAAACGGTGTCAGCCTACTTAATAGGATGTTCGATAAGATTTTATATGCCGTATTAAGTAGGGAGATGCCTCTATAATTAGAGCACTTGGTTTTGTCTCCTTTTTTATGGATGGGGATTATTACACTTGCATGCCATTTTGTTGGTATTTTCTCTTCATTCCATATAAGTGTTATTAGTTGTGTATTTGTCTATGTAGAGTTCTCCTCCGTACTTAAGGAATTCAGCCAGTATATTGTCAGAGCCTGGAGCTTTTCCGTTCTTCAATTGGTTAATTGCTTGCAATGTTTCATCTATTTTGGGTCCTCTACCGGTAGGTCCACCCCAAAATATATATTTTCTCCATGTTCTTCCTCTTGATGTATGTTTAGTAAAGTCTTGAAATATTCTTGCCATGTTTGGAGCAGTTTTTTTTTCATTTATTATTAATTCATCATTTTTTCTGAGTACAGACACGCATCTAGGTCTGAAGCCTTTCTTTTCGTTTGACACTGATTTGTAAAATGCTCGACTATTTGACTGTTGCCTATTCCTTTCCATTTCTTTATATTTCTGTTGTTCGTACTTCCTTTTTTTCTCTCTAATTAATTTTCTTGTTTCTCGGCGTAAAGTTGCATAGTTTTCTTTACTTTTTGCTGTTCCTTGTTGAATGCCCATGTCTCTTTGGCTCTTCGTATTTCTTTTTTAATTGTTTGGTTGATTTCTTTGCCTCCCTGTTTTTATTAACCTCCTTTGGTCCATCATCTGCAGAATGTCATCAGTCATTTATTCTTTATTTTTTACCCTTGTTTTCTTTCCCAGATGTTCTTTTCCCACATTTAGCATGACGTCTTTGATATAACTCCATTTTTGTTCTACACTCTGTTCTTGTTGTATAGTGGTTTCTAGTTTTTCTCTCATTATATAAAATATCAAAATATTTTAATATCTCATAGAGGAACTGAATATGTGTCAGATCTATTCAAAACCAAACAGTGAAAAATAAGAAAAACAATACGGGGAAAATGTCATATATAAATACATTAAGGAAATACATAAATAATATTAAAGAATAAACATAACTGCAACCGAAGCATCAGGACAAGTAAGTAGCGAATAAAAGACAAATAATTTGCAAAAATGTTTAACAAAAGTTTATCATAGGTATTACGATTAAAACACAAAGAAGTACATAATAGATTTTTCAGTCGCGGTAAGTGCACGAGTGTCCATCGAGTTGCAAAATAGTTTAAACTTCTAGATCAAGCCAATCACACTAACTATTGCTTAAGGATAAATTCAACATTGTCTGTGCTGACAATGGAGCTGACATTTAAATACCTAAAAGATATGGATGATTACAGTTGTTCTAGCAGTGAATTAGTGTTGCTGAATTATCGAAAGATGCATTGCCAATAAGTCGAAATTGTTAAAAATGTTTTATATTTTAAAGAGAACAAATTTCTGTCAAACTATTATTTATTAACAGTATAATTATTACTAAGCGATATTTTTGGACGAGAAAGTACCCCTTTAATAAATGAATTTTGCATAAAACGTTCCTTAGTTGTTGTGAAAAACAACATAAATTTATTTTAAAGACATTTAAGTTGCGCTATAAATAAGTACATTTTATTGGTATGACATTTTTATTTCTATTCGTAACATTATATTTTTTTATTACAGAAATGACTTCAAATGGAATCCGAAACGACGCCTACAGTGACGACAATCTCTCAGATGACGAAAGCTCTCCATTGACAGAAAATATTTACAGCGGAAGGTAAGGACAAAATTATAACAAAATGGCATAGTCTTTAAGTAAAAGTTGGCCAAACCATGAAAGAATTGTTCTTTGTCTTGAGCTATTTTTAAACTTTGTGAAGAATAAACTGTAAAGTGAAGAATATTGCTTTCGTAAAATCGACCTTATAGGTCGAAGTTTTGTAATATTCCAATTTTAATGTCTATTAATTCCAATGTGTAAATCCTTTGAGCTTTGTTAAAAGATCGTCAGTCTAATAAATCTATTGACCACAATAGATATAATAAGATTCCCCTTGGGGACAGTCTTATACTGCTCTTAAAGTGACAGATTGATCTCCTAGGTAGGTAATTATAGTCCTCTTACTAGCCATTTGATAATGGAAAATGGTATACTTTGTTTCTTGCGGAAGCGTTAATATTCTTCAATGAGGTATTATAACATACTCCCTCTATGTGTATAAACGAAGTTAATGCCACTTCATTTAAAGATATGTCCTTTTTGCAATCTTTGAGAGGACAATCAAAAGCATCTATAGTGGATTATCCTGATTTCTAGTATTCACTTATTATGTTTGTTATACTATAAGTAGTTCATGTATTGACGGATCTTGAAACTGTGTTATTTTTCTCTTGATTAGATACATCGCTATCACTATCACTATCACTATTTATCATGATTGTATCAAGATAAAATTAACAATTATACATTTAAGAGGGCACGTATCTGCAGCATCTAACAAGAAACACGCCTGGGACTGCGTTTACTACTCCACATAGTGTGTGAGCTATATACATAGCACCATATTAAAGTGCTGTATATATACCTATAGGTATACAATGTATGGTTTACGCGATCTGTCGTTACTGTCGTTTGGATCGTTTCGGTCGCCTGAGTCGTTTTTCTTTTGCTTCCAACTAGTGCTGATTTTTTAATCTTCTTCTTCTTCGCGTGCCATATCAGAATTATCAGACGTTGGCGATCACCATTGCGAAGGCTTCTCGATCTTCTGCAATATGGAATAATTGTCCTGCATTTGGTATCTGAGTCCATTCACGAATGTTTTTTAACCAAGAAACTTGTTTTCTTCCTACACCTCTACGGCCCTCTATTTTGCCTTTAAGGATCAGTTGTAAAATTTTATATCGACTTCCCCTTACTATATGTCCCAGATAAGACATTTTTTCGATGTTTAATAGTCTTTAGCAGTTCTCTGTCGTTGTTGACGCTCCTTAGTACTTCTTCATTAGTTTTTCCTGCTGTCCAAAGTATTTTCAGCATTCGTCTATGAACCCACATTTCCAATGCTTCAATTTTGTTCATGATCGATACTTTTAGCGTCCACACTTCTGCACTATACAAAAGTACAGACCAAACATAGCACTTAACCATTCTTTGTCTTGATTCTAAACTGAGATGGTTATTGCAAAGAAATGACTTCATTTTCATAAAAGTAGTTTTAGTCATTGCTATTCTACGTTTTATTTCTATGTCTGGATCTAGTTGATCCGTTATCACAGTTCCCAAATATGTCATTTTGTGAACTTTCTCAACTTGGACTCCGTTCAATTGAAGCTTTACATCAAGATGTGGGTCACGACTAAACACTAAAAATTTGGTTTTGTTTGAGTTTATTTTAATGCTCATTTCCTCTCCTACCTCGTGAATACGAATACGATCAAGCAGAATTTGAAGACTTTTAATATTATCTGATAGAATTACTGTATCGTTTGCATATCTAATCGAATTAAGTAGTTCCTCGTTGATTTTTATTCCATGGTATTTTAAATGAATATATCCATTGTTCCATATGGTTGTCTCTCAAGTGCCTTCTTAAATAAGTGGTCCGAGTAAACATTGAACAATGTTGGCGACAAAATGCAACCTTGTCTGACTCCTCGTTGTATGGGGATTTCATAGGTGTAGTTATCTCCAATTTTTACGATAGCAGTTTGATTCCAGCACAAATTTTTAATGACATGAATATCCTTGTCATCTAGTTCCGATATTTTTCAGTATATACTTTAATTTTACATGCTGTACTTTATCGAATGCCTTTTCTAAGTTCACGAAATATGCAAATACATCTTTTCTTTGATCACGGCATTTTTGTAATAGTATGTTACGCGCAAAAAGTGCCTCCCTGGTTCCCATAACATTTCTAAAACCAAATTGGGTATCTTCAAGATCTTCGCATTTGCGTCTAATTCTGTTGTGAAGTATTCTGAGGAAAATTTTAAGAGTGTGGCTCATTAGGCTAATTAATCGATATTCTGAGCATTTTCTCGCATTGTGTTTTTTAGGTATTGCGATAAAGATGAATTTGAGCCGATCTGTGGGAATCACTACGGTGTTATATATTGAATTAAAAAGTCTTACTACTACTTTTATGTTATCATTCTCTATTAGTTTCAGCAACTCAGTTGCTGTATCATCTGGACCACAAGCTTTTCTAATTTTAGCATGTATTTATAGTATGTTGTACTTTTTAATATAAAACTATATTCACTCGAAGTGTTTACTTTTATTAGGTCTATAAATATTCCAAACATTTTTATGCCAAATGATTTATTTGAATGCGAGCAATATCCTTAACTTTCGAATTTATTTATATTTTCATATATACAGTATTTAATTAATTAATTAAAAAATATTCGATAATTTATTATATACAAAAAAACTTTTACTTTTAATTAAAAAACTAAAGTGCAAAGGCAAGACATTAAAATCATAAGAATGGAATTTCTGAAAAGGTCAAGAATTACCACGTACATTATATATGTATAAAAATTAAGTATTGACACCGCATAGGCTAAAATTTATACACAACTCAATTTCGATTTTGCATAAACAGCAACAACCTAAAGAACTATAAAGATTCTGTCACAACAGAATCGTGTATGAATTTTAAAATTACGGTTCAATGAAATTGAGTTTAAAATGTATTCTATTCAAAGAATTACTGAAACTTTTAATATAGCAAATCAATCTTTCTTTTGCTGGTTAAAATATCTTAAGTTACATTATCAATATTTTTATCGTTTTATTGAGATTGTTCCATACGTTAAAAACACGATTACACAAAAAATAGCTGTCTTATTATTAAAAAGATTATTTCTTCAATTTTGAAGTATGTCCACATGATCTTCTCTCATCGTTTAAAGTAAACAAGTGTTACAAACTTATATATCCATATTTTAAAACACAGAACGTGATAATCAAGTCATCACGAAGTCTGAGGATGGTATAAATATCTTCCCAATTGTCAGACCACAAGCTATTCCATTCAGAAGGAGATTTAACTTCAAAAAGGCAAACTGGCAAAAGTATGCAGACATGCTAGAAAAATTCGAAGAGGTACTCAAAAATGTGTCTAGAAAAACTATCCCTAGAGGATGTAGACAACAATATGTTCCCGGGATGTCCAGCGAGTCCAAAGAACTAATGAGAACATACGAAACCCTCTATTCCACTGACCCTTTTAGCCAAGAAACGGTTGACTGCGGAGCAGTACTACTCCAACAGCTAAGTCAAGCCAGACAGGAAAAGTGGATTGAGAACCTGGAAAAAATGGACATGACACATAGTAGCAAAATAGCATGGAACCTTGTAAAAAAACTCAGCGGTGATCCAAAAGAACATAAACTACCTTGCAAGGTTACAGCAAACCAAGTCGCTACTCAACTCCTTACGAATGGAAGAACTTCTAACCGATATAAGGACCCAAACACTAGGAGAAGATTGGATTCGGAGACAAATCACCTAGGAACTCCTTTTACACTAAAAGAACACGACGGTCTGAACAGGTTAAAAAACGGGAAAGCTGCAGGTGTGGATGATATATGCAGTGAACAAATAAAGCATTTAGGCCAAGGAGCAAAAAAACTGGATCTTGCAATTTTATAACACGTGCTGCAAACCTGCAAAATTCCAAAATCACGGAGAAAATCTAAAGTAATAGCCTTGTTAAAACCAGCAAAGGATCCAGAAGACCCCAGTAGCTACAGACCTATTTCGCTATTGTGTCACTTTTTTAAAGTATACGAGAGACTCATACTCGCCAGAATAGAAAAAAATGTAGACAAGCACCTCATCCCACAACAAGGAGGATTCAGACCTGGCAAATCTTGCACCGGTCAAATCCTCGCATTAACAGAACACATTGAAAAGGGGTTTGAAGAAAAACTTATAACAGGGGCTGCTTTTGTAGATCTGACAGCAGCCTATGACACGGTAAGGCACAAAACATTGCTCCGTAAATTATACGACACTCTTACGACATAAGTAAGTAGGTGGAGAGTTCAAAAAAACGGCCTCCCACAGGGAAGTGTTTTAGCACCAATGCTCTTCAATATATACACAAACGACTAACCTACTCCGACCGAAACCAAGCACTTTCTTTATGCTGACGATCTTGCAATATGTGCTCAAGGAGGATAAGCTCGAAACTGCCTTAAAAACAATGACAGCGTACTACCTGCAGAATTCTCTGAGACCCAATCCCTCTAAAACCCAAGTTTGCGCTTTCCACCTTCGCACAAAGGAAGCCAAGCGAAAACTCCAAATTGTGTGGAATGGTAATGCATTAGAACACACAAATCAACCTATATATCTTAGAGTAACTCTGGACCGGTCCCTCACCTACAGACAACATTGCATAAAAACAAGAGGGAAAGTAACAACTAGGAACAGCATACTCAGAAAGCTAACGGGAAGTAAATGGGGCGCACGTCCTGGCGTTTTAAGAACAACGGCACAGGCACTGTGTTTCTCAACTGCTGAATATGAGTGCCCCGTTTGGAGCAGATCTGCCCACACCAAACAAGTTGATACTGCGCTAAATGAGACATGCAGGATAGTAACGGGGTGCATGAAACCAAGTTAAACAGATCGCGGACGATCGGCATGCCCTATACAAAGCTCGAACACCACGAAAGCGACTAAAATCTAGGAAAAGCTTCCTTGGAACAGTGCAGGATGAACCGCCTAAGTATTTTCCACTTCCCCAGGTTCAATGGACCGGCCAGACCCTAGACTTTAAAACGTGGAAAACCTTGAATAGGATAAGAACGGGGGTTGCTACAGTAAAATCAAACATGACAAAATGGGGAAAAATAGACCAAGATGATGTGAACTGTGACTGTGGAGAAACACAGAATATGGAACATCTTCTTACATGCAGAAACTGTCCTCATCGATGTACCGTTGAAGATTTGTGGCTCGCCAACAAAGATGGAACCGACGTAGCCCGATACTGGGCCGAAATTTTATGAATGACATGTCCGGACACGATAAAGTAAGTATCACGAAGTCGACGTGTTTAAAAAGTAACTGATTCAAAAGAGAAGAAGAAGACAAAGATATGTAAAACTACACATTTATCTTTACTTAGAGGTAAGGTCCAATCTAAATACCGTTTGATTATTGAATCAAATCACTCTTTAAAATCATCCACAAGTGGGTCAGAAAATATTGTTGTTTGGTCTGGAACAAGTGTTCTAGTTTATTTATCAAGTCTCTTCTTGATACTAAATCAAATGCTTTTGCAAATTCTAAATATGTAAGATTCTCAGATATTTTGTCCACTCGCTAACACACTAATCGAATTTGGTCATAAGTGGTTGGACCTTTCACAAAGCCATGGTATTTTAGGATTGAAATAGCCAGATCAAACTTTTAAAAATGCGTAGCCTTTTTAAAAAAGAAAAATTATTGTAACTCCTGGTGACTAGTACTGCTGGTGAGCGTTTTTCTGTTGATTGATCCTTTCTATAAATTTGGTTTATAGGTTCATTTCCATGAAGATCATCATCACGATTATAGCATATGTGTTCGATATGTTGCTCCTTTTTCTGGTAGACTGTTAATTGTTGGTTTAACGAACTGCAATATTTATCGTTGGCGAATTAGGGTCCTTCTCGGTTTACATATTTTATCAGGGTATGGATGTATTGTAATGGCTGATACTTATAATGTTGCATTGGTTTTGTTGGTGGTTATTTAGATTTTTCCATTGTCACTTGCAAGTGTATTAAAGTAGTATCTGTTCTCATTGCCTCTTTTTATTTCTTGGCACTAATGTACACATGAGAAAAGGGCATTTGTCTTGTTTTAAAATCTTGATTTTATAGTTTTGACACTGATTAGGTGAATGTTCCATTCTTTAATTGCATTCTTTATATGTTCATGATTTTTGTTTGAAGGCAGTCCCTTTATGACTTCTTTTTATGGCTGATTACTTACTCTGCGTTTGTCTACGTTTGTCACCATAGAGAAAAAACTAAGGCAATGCAATGTTCAAATTATCGAACAATCTCCTTGATGAGTCATCTGCTTAAAATATTTCTTAGAGTCATCCACAACCGAATCTATCAAAAGTTAGATATCGATATTAACGATACACAGATGGGATGCAGAAAAGCATTAGGTACAAGAAAAGCTCTCTTTGTCTTAAACGTCCTAACACAGAGATGTCTAGATGTTAACCAAGAGGTACACACCTGTTTTATAGACTTTGAAAACACCTTTGACAAAATACGCCACAAAAAACTCAAAGAAATCCTGGAGGATAAGAACATCGACACCAGAGACATACAAATAATTTTAAATCTGTACTGCAATCAGCGAGCTAATATAAAAATAGAAGACCAAACATTGGACGAAATAGAAATACGTAGCGGAGTACGACAAGGTTGTATATTATCACCGCTCTTGTTTAATATCTACAGCGAACAAATATGCCAAGAAGCTCTCTCACATGCAAACGAACGGATAATAGTCAATGGAGAAACTATTAATACCATTCGATATGCTGACGATACTGTGATAATAACAAGAACAGCGGAAGATCTACAACATCTAGTTGAAAGTATGAATGAGATATGTAATAACTACGGCATAAGGATGAACGTCACAAAACCAAATATATGACCTTCAGTAAGAATCCAATACATGACACTAGTATCGCAATAAACGGTACCCAACTCGAAAAAGTAAGCGATTACAAATACTTGGGAACCCTCATCAATGAAACAGGTGACCAAAATCACGAGATTAAAAGGTATTAAAATTTAGACGTATTCAAATTGCCAGGTCTACCTTTATAAAAATGAAAAAAATATTTTGTAGTCGAGATATTAGTATTCATCTACGAACTAGAATGTTAAAATACTATGTATTTAGTACTTTGCTTTGGTACGCAGAATGAAGATCAAAATAAAGAGGTAATACGCAGAATAAATAACGATCCAGAAGATATACTGAATATAAAACAGAAAAAACTAGAATACTTACGCCACCTGATGAGAGGACAAAAGTACACATTCCTACAAAATATAATGCAAGAAAAAATCCAAGGACGCAGAAATCCAGGCCGTAGAAGAATGTCCTGGATGAAAAATCTAAAAAAGTGGTTTGGCTATACCACTAACGAATTATTCAAAACAGCAGTAAATAAAATTATCCATTCTCCGATAGAAGAGGCACTCAAAGAAGAAGTCTAACTCTGTTGATTATGTATTTATCTTCTCCAAGCGCTGATAATATTTTCTTTTTCTTGTCGCTGATAGCGTCGTTCATCTTTTTCAAGTTTTATGTTAGCTGCCTTTGTTACCTACACTGGACTTTGACATTATCTGTTGTGATGATGTCAACTATTATTATCCATGGATTTTGGTTCGTGATAATTACTTGGGTGTCCATATCAGTTACATCTGCCATGTCCACGTTCAGAAAACGTACAAAGGCTTCTAGGGGTCGAACATACAGGCCTGAGTGTCTCTGTGTTTTTTTATTGAGGATGCTTTGGCGAACTTAGACTTAATCTGATTAATTTTTCATATATTTCTGAATTTTCTTTGTTCGGCTAAATACTGTTAGCTCCTTTAACATGTTTTTAATTGTTTGTCGTTATATGATAGTGGGATTTTTTAATCATCCATATTTTTTGTAAGGTAGTCTTATATTGTGTTCGTTGCGAGTTTTTGGATGAAGAAAATGTATTTGTCTTCTATTTTTTATAATGTTTAAACGCTCCCTTTGTATCTCTGATATGTTTTTTGAGTCATTATATTGACGGAAGTTACTTGAGTTTGATATTTTACTGGCTCTTCTTTTTCGAATGCCTTCCACTGTTAAGACTCAGCTGTTAGAGTGTTCCTTACATTTCGTGGCTTTCCTTTAAGTGCGGCGTCTATAGCCTTGTTTTTATTTTTGAGTTTTAGTCGGGTATTTAAGCGGCGCGTGCTCAACTATGGCTGCCAGAACGCTCTAAGAGTCCTACCCAAACAGTGCGTTATACGAAAATTGATTGCGCAATATATTTATAAAAAATAATAACCAATCTTTTATTAATTACCTATTAATATGTGGAATATCTTGATCTACTGTCGACATAGTTCTAATATCTGATATAAAAATTGTCTAGAATTTATACATAAGTAATAGTAATAGTAATAGCGAAACCGAAAAAATAGATTTTCTTTTTTCTAATCAGCGCATAATAATCTTAATTGGAGCATACATATCTGTGTATTATATGCATAGTATATTAATATTAATATTATATTGCTGTAATTACTTACATATTTAATGTATTCATTGTCCAAGAGTTATAACGGTTACCTAAACAAAGTTTCATTGATTTGCGACTTGAAAGGTTTAACGATTCAAAAACAAAACAAAGTATATTTTCTTTTAATACTACACTGTACAAATATTTATTTACTCAGGTATTTATGACTGTTACGTAACTTCGAGATCTTGATATTTGAATTGCATCACGAATCTATCAGCTAAACCGGTACCGTTTTTAATACCAAGTAGGTATTAAAGTAGGTACATTGCAGTCTGTAGACAAGATCTCCATATTGTGTATTTACCTAATAAAACATTCATTGCACGAAATAAAACGTTTTCAGACACTAAACGAGAAAATTAAGTTCAATTATAATTCTAATTAAATCAAAATACGAATGAAAGATAAACTATAGTGAACATTATATTATATTATCAACAAAATATATTATCAACAGATACAGTAACTTTGCATATGTTTTAAACATCTAATACATATTTAATATAATATGTATTGTCCCAGACGTTCTACAAAACAATATGGTCATCGAAATTCTGTCACATTTTCAAAATTATAGACAGCCTCCTCTAGTCCAGTTGTCAGAGAGTTATCTCCTAAAACGCAAACAAACAAGCTGACTTTTGCTAAGAATATTAATTTTGGGACCCCAAAAAGGCGCAAAAAAGTGTACCACTTTTATTCCCGGGTTTTCTTCTAAAACCTCCCTCGTGGGGTGGTAAAAACGCAAAAAAATTATTTACCAAAAATCTGTACGCCATAGAAAAAATGTTTTAAATAAAAAATATAGCTGAGATAATTTTAAACAAAAATAGGTAAAGAAATAATAATAAGACTTACTCACAATCAATTTAATTTAACAATCTGACGACCGGTTTCGCTTTCTACAATTTGCAAAGCATCTTCAGGTCTAGATACAAAGTTAAACTAATGCTGCAATAAAATATACCCAATTAGGGTGGTGTCTAATAAAGATAAAATAAACAAATAAGTTAGTTCATACAAATTATAGTAATTATGCCAATATTACATGTCTGTGGTTTTCAAAATGAATAAATTTGAATATATAAAAGGTATTAACAGACAAGGTAAGACCCACAATTGGTATAAAGTAGCAATATTATATTGTAATAAATTAATAAATGAGCAAATAAATAAAACAAAACAAACATTACTTACATGCCGGTACTGTATTAATTGATGGATGGTAGGTCATGGTTGCAAAAATCATGTATTGTTGATTGGAGAACTTTAATGTGCTATTGCAGTTGTTTTGACAATAAACGGGAAGTTCTTGAGGAGAACAGATTTGATCCAATGAATTAGAGATAGGTATATTGTGGTTGTTTGTCAGATGAAAGTGATGTTCTTTACTATTGTATTATTTAAATTATTTACACTTATATCAGGGATATATTTTTTGGAATGTGTGTTATTTATTTATTCTTCATTACATAAATACTCAATAAATAAATAAATAAATAAATAACACACATTCCAAAAAATATATCCCTGATATAAGCGTAAATAATTTAAATAATACAATAGTAAAGAACATCACTTTCATCTGACAAACAACCACAATATACCTATCTCTAATTCATTGGATCAAATCTGTTCTCCTCAAGAACTTCCCGTTTATTGTCAAAACAACTGCAATAGCACATTAAAGTTCTCCAATCAACAATAGATGATTTTTGCAACCATGACCTACCATCCATCAATTAATAGAGTACCGGCATGTAAGTAATGTTTGTTTTGTTTTATTAATTTGCTCATTTATTAATTTATTACAATATAATATTGCTACTTTATACCAATTGTGGGTCTTACCCTGTCTGTTAATACCTTTTATATATTCAAATTTATTCATTTTGAAAACCACAGACATGTAATATTGGCATAATTACTATAATTTGTATGAACTAACTTATTTGTTTATTTTATCTTTATTAGACACCACCCTAATTGGGTTTATTTTATTGCAGCATTAGTTTAACTTTGTATCTAGACCTGAAGATGCTTTGCAAATTGTAGAAAGCGAAACCGGTCGTCAGATTGTTAAATTAAATTGATTGTGAGTAAGTCTTATTATTATTTCTTTACCTATTTGATATGGACTCACACAAGCAACACATTCATGATTTAAACAAAAATGTTCAGAAATAACGCAGAATGTTACGTACGCGAAATCAATTTTCAATAAAATTTCAGATCGACGGTAAAAATACTATATCTTTTGATCCAAGTGTCCTATCGACAAAAATCAAGATGCATTTTAAAGATAAAGAGTACATCTTTCGTATAACTACTACTATTTTTTACCATTTTTTTATTAAATTGAAGTAAACTTGGGGCGCTAAAAATTCTAGAACTTGAAAAATATTTCTTCCATCGTCCCCTATTTCTTTTGTTCCTAATCGTCATTGGCACTAGCCTTATAAGCTTTTCTGGTTTTTCTAATAATTTCATGACCTTATATAGTATCTTCCGGTTTGTAGAGTCTTGTGCCCGTTTAAAATCAATAAATAGCGTATGTGAAGATCGTACTGATAAGAGCACTATTACATTGTTCCGCATTTCCTCCTTTTGCCAAACTGCTAATGTTAAGCAGAACATTCTTATTTGTAGTCTTTCACCGCCTTCCTTAAAAGTCCCAGATGAGATACCACTTTCTCCTGCCCTCGTATTTTTTAGGTATCTTATTACTTCCTTAACTTCATTCAGATTAGGATCACCGCACGCCCCTGCATTATCTTCTTGTCAATTATCATTTCCCTCGAAGTTCGCTTGTTGGTCTGTATTTAACAGATATTTTAGTTTCACTGGATTTCTTAACTTCTTGGTAGACATTTTTTGTAGGCTTCTTTTATATTTTCAATTGCTTTTCAAGCTGTTCTATTTTGTTCTTTCGGCCAATTCGTTTAACTTCTTTTTTTTCTAGCCACATAGTTTTCGATGATATTTTGGGTATTTCCCCTGTCTCTTTCTACTTCTGCCTTGATTCTTCTTGCCAGAGTGTTCTTACATTCATCATGGAGCCAGTCTTGATAACTCTTTACATGCACTATTCCCATACACTTTTTCGCTGCTTTCGACGTGGCTGTCTCTTTCTTTCTTCTTCTATCTCTTGCTTGACTGGATTCTCTAGACTTTTATTTAATTTTTCCTTCAGTTTGTTTAATATCTGTTTCCATTGAAGGTACTCTAATTGGTAATTTAATCTGCCTGTAACAGGCTTTGGAATTTTTGGCAGTTCTGTTTTAATTTGTTGGTGTCTGCCCTCTGTATTTTCTACTATCAACTATTGCCTCATTATGTTTGATTTCTATTACGATATGGTCGGATCTTTTTGATTTTTTACTTTTTCATCGGTGGGGATCCATATTATCTTGTGAAGGTATTTATGATTAAAATTTGTGCTAGGTATTTTTATTTTGTTTTCTATAGTGAATTCGATTAGTTTTTTCACATTTTCATTTTATTCTTTATGCAAACTTCGTCCCCCTGTTACTCTTCTACATATTTCATCTGTTCCGACTTTTGCATTCATGTCTCCAATGATAATTTTTATATTATATTTGTGTATATTTCCTATTAGAGTGCTCAATTTTTTGTAAAATTCTGTTTTGGTTTCCAAATCTTTATCTTCAAGGGGCACATGCGCGTTAACGATATATTGTTTTATTATTTTTCGTTATTTTTATACCTTCCGCTTATTGTCAAGTAACATATTTGATCTGATATTGCTTGAAAATCTAGCAGAAAAGCAGATAGATAAGCAAAATCAGTAAGTTCGTCACACGGCAGAGATGAAATAGAAATTCCATACCCTAACTTGAAAAAATGCTTAAAAATGAATGGATAAAAAGATCGAAATCATAATCTACTGGAAAAATACTACAAAAGTTAAACCCAAAGATATCTTCAGTAGCGCCAAATGGTCTTGGCCAAGGACACAGTAAATTAACGCATGAACACCCTTCAAGTAGAGAACCCGCGATATGCTTGTGATATACCAAAAACTGTAAAACATAATTACCTATAGAGTCTATAGGTAATTATTTTTTGAGCATTAGTCCTATGACTGGACAAACTCAAGGTATTGATTATTTGAACACAATAGTAAATTTTTTTTAATGAGCATAGCATTGATTTGAAAAAGGTTTTTTCTGTGTGTACTGATGGTTGCCCATCAATGTGAGGGCGAAATATAGGGTTTGTTCAGCGGTTGAAAAAACACTTGGGAAATGATAATTTATCGAGTTTCCATTGTATCATTCATCAAGAAAGTTTAGCTGCTAAATTTGGTGAACATTTCAGCTGTATTATGAAAACACTTGTAAAGATTGTGATTGTCATAAGATCAAATGAACTAAACCACAGAGAGTTTCATGAATTTTTGAAAGAACTTATGTCGCAATATGGGGACATTCTTTACCACACAGAAGTGAGATGGCTGAGTAAGGGTAAAGTTTTGGAACGTTTCTTCAGCATTCGACATGAGATTACTCTGTTTTTGGCTACAAACAATAAAAAGTTTCCCTAAAAAACCCAGATGAAAGTCAAGAGATTTCTGACCTACTGAAGCTGTTAGCAGACCTAAAGGATAAAATATTTGTGAGGTTTAGTGACTTCAGGAAGTTCCAAGAACCATTTCGCTTAGTGGAAAATCCTTGAGCAATAACAACAGCAAATGTAGCTCATCTTTCTATTTTTGGATACGAAGCTAGGGATTTAAAAAATAAGTTAATTGATCTTCAGAATGATACAGCTCAAAAGTATTTTTGAAGAAAATAAGAAGGAAAAATCTCACTATAAGTTTTGGGAAGCAGGTGGAAATGACCAATTTCCCAACTTAATTGACTGTGCTCAGAAAATTTTGTGTATTTTTGCATCTACATATGTCTGTAAATCTACATTTAGTAAGCTGAAGTTCATAAAAAACAAGTACATATCTAGGCTAACTAGTGAGAACGTTGAAAAGATTTTGAGAATCAGTTTCTTCCCAATCTGCTAACATAGATGCCATTCTAGAGAGCGGTGAAATATTTCGCCCGTCTACTTCAAAGAATTAACAAATCCAGGACTTTATATTCCTGGAGTCAAGTAAAAGACATTTTCCTACTTTTTATATGCATAAGAGTCCATATAATTAAAAATTATATTGTTTTTACGTAACTTGTTATAAACTTATGATATAGTCATATAGTTTTAAAGTTATTTCATACCACCACTTGTACTTGCGGCCCTGAGGAAAATTTCATTCAAACTATTAGGCTCTCAAAGAAATCCTAGTGAGGATCCCTGTTATAGACTATCCCTTTTTGGATTCGAAAGAGGAGATAAAAATCTTTCATAATTAAGCTCAAAAAAAAGAAAATAATTTTTAAAAAGTTTTAACTGAAACAGAAAGACTAAAACGGATATTTAAGGTCACAAGGTTTCGTCAAATAAATTGGTAATACAATGTTTTAAATAAAATTGAAATTTTCAATTTACTGATTTTTTCTTGACATCCTCTTCTTCATGATATAAATAAAAATAGACCAATGTTTATTAGTGAATGACGATGAACGTAACAGCTTTCCTCACAGTGCAATTTTTATACTTAATTTTGGTCAATTAGCCACATATCGCGAGCCCAAGCATGCGTAAATATCAGATCTAACCACAATTTCTTTTTATAAGCATGCGATTAACACACTTGCTGGTTTTTATTGTTAACTGTGTTACTGTGTTATATAAACAGTGTGGGTAACTGTAAAATCTAATATATAAAAATTAATTGTACTAGATTAATTGCAATTGAAGAAAATTACCCATCGTCACGTTATTGTTTGTTTAGAATACTTAAGTAAGGATATGGTAAAATTTTCGCTCTCTTGCCATAGGGGAAATATGTGCTAATTAAATATGATTATTGATTTTATTACTGTTTGATTTTTTGTTACTTATGCACATTAAAAATCAAAATATTTTGTGAGTAATTTATAGAGTTTGATTCTACCAGTTAATTTGACGAATTTTTTACTAGAAGAAAATCAATCCATCGATATTATTCCGCTTCAGAGACCAAAGAAATTAGCAAATCAAAAGCTTTTTTGTGACATTCTTTTATACAGGTATCTAAGAACTGTTTTTAATCAATTTGGTGATAACAATATACACTGCGCGACATTAAAAAGAAGTCTTGTAGAAGAATTCTACAAGAAATTGATTGTCATTAGATGTTTGTGTAATGTTTAAGAATATTTTCTAAGGCAGTATACAACCATTTCTTAAACAACAAAAGTCAAAATAACTCCTTTCTGCAAAAATGATGATTTTAATGGAAGATTTAAAAAAATAACACTGTAATTTTTTTCTTGTTTTCTTTAAAGAAATTACAATAAAATCGTGATTTTTAATATTCTGTATTAGCATTTCTATTTTGAATTAACTTCTCATTCGACTTGACATTAAATTAATCAAATTCTGGATGTGTTCTTGAGGAAAAGCTTCCCATTCTTCCATGAGCGTTAAACGAAGGTGTTTATCCATATACAAATATCCTCAATCGGGATTAAATCTGGGCTTTGAGCTGGCCAATTCATTTTTGGCACACCGATGGTTTCCAAGTATTGCACAAACCCAGAAATAGGCATTGCATGTCTAGAATTTCGGTAATGTATTGGTGAGCATAAGTAATACACAAATGGGATTTAGGAAAGGACTGGGAATACGAGATGCACTGTTTGCATTAAATGTTCTTTCACAGAGATGCTTAGATATTAATCAGGAAGTATATACTGTTTCATTGATTTTGAGAAGGCATTTGACAGAGTGCAGCATAATCGACTTAAAGAAATTTTATTAAATAAAAACATAGACAGTAGACACATTAGAATCATCTGTAACCTCTATTGGAATCAAACGCAAAAGTGAAAGTTGAAAACGAACTGAACAAGGATATCCAGATTCGCCGTGGGGTCCGCCAGGGTGTATTTTATCACCCTTGTTATTCCATTTATACAGTGAAGCCATCTCAGAATTAGCGCTTGCCGAGATCAGTGAGCCACTTAATAACATAAGATATGCTAATGACACCGTCCTTCTGGCAGGAACACTAGAAGAACTGCAACACCTTGCTGAACAACTAAATATATATTGCAACGATTATGGACTAAAAATCAATTTGAAGAAAACCAATTTCATGGTATTTACAAAGCACAAAACATCAAAGTTAAGCTAGTACTAGATAATACAGAAATTGAACAAATATCTTCGTATAAATACCTTGGAGCATGGATCACAGAAGATGCTGATCAGACAAAAGAAATAAGATGCCGCATTGAAATTGCGCGGTCAACTTTTAATAGAATGAGAAAACTTTTTTGTAATCGCGATATCAATATATCGCTCGGATAAGAATGCTTCGATGTTATATTTTCTCTACCCTTTTGTATGGAGTTGAAGCTTGGACACTTAAAAAACCAACATTAAAAACCTAGAAGCATTCGAAATGTGGTGCTACCGACGTATTTTGAAAATATCATGGATGGATCGCAAAACAAACGAACAAGTTCTCGAACAACTAGGAAAACAATGCGAAGTTTTAAATTCCATAAAAATCAGGAAATTGGAATACTTGGGGCACATAATGAGAGGTGAAAAGTGCGAACTACTAAGGAATATAATGCAGGGTAAAATCAAAGGTAGAAGAAGCGTAGGAAGACGTAAAATCTCGTGGCTACGCAATCTCCGTGAATGGTTTGGATGCAGTTCAATTGAACTATTCAAGCAAGTGACCAATAAATTATAATTGCCAGAATGATTTCAATCTCCGATAGGAGTGGAACTTGAAGAAGAAGAAGATTGGTGAGCATTCAACGCTTCTCTATTAATAAACACGAGATCAGTACGCCATTCTAATGAAATGCCTTCCAAAACATTACAGAACCCCCTCCAAAAGCCACGTGTTGCTTCGATCATCGATCACAAGCAGCATATCCTTCCCCACGTCTTCTTTACGTTTTAACGCAACTGTCTGAGCCATAAATAATCATCCTGGACTCATCACTAAACAAAACATTTTTCCAATCTTCTAAGCGAGCCCTAAGACAAAATTCCTTCAACCTACTTCTCACTGTAGAAGTGATTAGTGTCCACTCATGAGCATTTTGAAAACGATTTTGGATTGCCTTAGCCGTAAATAACCAATTTTGCAATGAAGTGCGTTGTAAAGAACGGTCTTCTCGTGATTGTTCTCGCTTCTGATTCTGCTGGTTGGTTGTGAGATTGAGTCTCTAAGAATCGTTGGTATATTTTTTTAACCATACAACGACTGTCTCCAAGCTATCTGGCCATTTCTCTTTGACTTATTCCATTGTCAATCAAAGTAACAATTTGAACACCTCTAGCAAATCTCTCAGCCATAATTTTAAATTTAAAAATTGCACAAGTTTACTGTACACTAATGAAAGATTTTTGAAAAACATAACAGTGCATTCTGCAAAGTCGTAAAACTAATATCAGTAAATAATTATTAATTACTTAATTAATTACTTAATTACTTAATTGACCTGTATGCACCCAATGGCGATGCCTAAAAGTGTTTGTCTGCATTATGGGAGTTTATCTACAATAGAATAAATTAATTGAATAAAAACTTAAATTATTGAAAAATTCATATAAAATTCTAGGTGGCCTCTTTTTAATGACCTGCAGTGCAAGTGCAGTGCAACCAGTAAATTTGTGGATCATTTATATTTATTTATTATATATCTATTTTACAATATAGGAATTCGTTAAAAAAACCTAATCAGAAACAATTTTCCTACGGGAGAGCCCTCACAACCTGGACTATAATACTTTTAAAGCCATTTAGAACCATTTTTTTGTACGGCATTTTGTTTTTGTTGATAATAGATGTTAATATTAACAAAATATATCAATGCTGTACAGACATTTTTGATCGTAATATCCCACTTATCAGAGGAGAGGTGTTTTTTTTCTCATAAGCATATGTACTACCATAATCAAAAATGTTATTATTTTATGCAAATACATTTAAATTATTGAATTTCATATTGACTCAAACCGCCTCATTTGTACTACTTAAAAATAGAGGGTTGCGCCCTAGATTTCTCACCCCTGTATCAGCCGATACCTACCGCACTGCAAAAAAAGTAATCTAAATAACGATTCGAAACTATATTTCCGAAAATAGAGTCAAAATTTGTCGAAAATCAAAGATTGTCCTGTTACTGGTTCCAATATTATTGTACGGCATTAGGTCGCAGGTCATTATTTTTATAGGCTATTTTAAGGCTCGGTTAACCTATTTACCTCATTTATAATGAACGCCAATGGATCCAAAAAAAAGCAGACACTAGCAGAAGAAGAATCATCAACGCCAGAATTGACCATAGACCAGAAATTGCAAAATATAACGAACGCCATAGAAAGTGCCGCAGCGGAAACTATAGGAAAGAAAGGAATAATAAAAAGAAAAGCCAGTGGTTTGACCAGGAGTGCGAACAATGTTTGCATCAGAAAGCAATTAAGAGGCTAGAGTTACTCACACGCCCTACAGATGAGGACAGGGAAGACTACAACAGAGTAAGGACTCAAACTAGAAGACTTGAAAAGAAAAAAAAACAGTACCTAGAAGCGCGAATACAGCAACTGGAGGAGGAACATAGAACCGGTCAATCTAGACAGTTTTATAAAGACCTAAAAACAATGAAGGGCAACACGACCAACAGCCCAAGATTTATAAAAGACGATGCAGGACAATTGCTCACAGACGCCGAGGAGATAAGCCTCAATTTCGTCCTAAAAAACCATAAAGCCCCAGGCCCAGAAGGCATACAGACGGAACTACTAAAAAAAGGGGGGAGAAAAGCTGCACCTTAAGATATATCATCTTATAAGAGAAATCTGGGAAAGAGAAGAAATACCGAAACACTGGCATGAAAGCCATATAGTATCTATCCACAAGAAGGGAGACAAACAAATATGTCAAAACTATAGAGGAATATCGTTAATCAATACAACGTACAAAATTATATCCATAATACTGTCTAGAAGACTAACTCTTTATGTAGAGGAAATAATAGGCGACTACCAAAGCGAATTCAGATTGGCAAGGTCGACCAAGACCAGATATTCGTCCTACGCCAGGTGTTGGAAAAAAACTAAAAATTCAACCGCGATGTACACCAAATCTTTACACCAAATCTTCGTGGACTTTAAACAAGCTTACGATTCTGTTACCATAGAAGCATTATGGGAGACCGTGGTAGAAATGGGAGTACCTGAAAAGCTGGAACGATTAGCACAGGTGAGCACAGAAAACGCTTCCGCATAGATCAGAATTGGCAGCACCACGTCGGAGGAATTCCTCATTGACACCGGGCTGAGACAAGAAGATCCTCTCGCCCCCCTGCTATTTAATTTTGCACTGGAACATGCGGTAAGGAAAGCTCAACCACAACTGATAAACGGATTTGCCGTCCAAGGATTTATACTTGGATACTATTGGCTTTTGCGGACGACGTGGACATAATTGCACAATCCACCAGAGATGCACAAGAAGTTTTCACACTATTCGAAAACGAATCCAAGGAAGTTGGTCTGAAGGTCAACGAGGACAAGACCAAGTACATGGTGGTTACGAAGAACCCAAGACCAAGGGTTAGACAAAAGGTAGCAATCAATGAATACAACTTTGAAGTCGTCAAAGAAATCAAGTACCTGGGAGCGTAGGTAGGAGCGTGCAAATAAATATGAAAAGGACATGGCAGCCAGGATCATTGCAGGGAACAGGGCATATCACTCATTATTGACCATACTTAAATCAAAAATGCTCTCAATACCAGCAAAAATAAAAATGTATAAGACAATAATTCGTCCCACAACAACATATGGAAGCGAGACATGGACTTTGAACCAGCGGGAAACGACAACATTACTGGTACGGGAAAGAAAGATATTGCGGACTATCTATGGGCCTTACAGAGAAGAGGCAACAGAAGAATGAAGAAGAAGACACAATGATGAACTCCAGACGGTATAAGATCGAGTGACGAAAGACTCCTGAACGCCGCATTCTGGGAAAGGCCCGATAGCAGAAGGTCAGTTGGTCGCCCAAGAAAGAAATGGAAGAACACAGTAGCTAGTGATCTACGCAAAATGGGAATAAAGCAATGGGAAATAGCTGCTCAGGACCGACAACAATGGAGGGCAATAGTAAACACGCCCAAGACTCACATAGAGTTGTAGAACCAAATGATGATGATGATCTTTATTTTTGTATTACCATACTTTGACAGTATTTTGATGATAATCTTTATATTAGTTATAAATTATAAATGCCGTACAAATGGTTTTGGTGAAAATGCCGCCTCCCCGTAAGTGGTAAGTTTACCTTACGAATGTAGTCCCCTGTACCGATAAAAATTTAAAAATTGACGACAAAGTTTTCAAAGTTGGTATTACATATTGTAGTATTGATTTATATGTGATTTATGCTGTCAAATGATGTTCTAAAAATGTTCCATATGCTTGTAGTCTATAAATATAAATTTATAAAAATCAGCTGTTTGTATAAACAAATTTTTTTAAATACCAATTGTTCACCTGTCTTATCTGAAATGTTTATTGTTGTCTATAGTCAAAATCACCTGCGAAAAATGTCTTACGTACATATAACTGCATTGCAACCTTGACAGCGATTTATCTGCAACTTTTCAAAGAATACCTGAGTTGCTGTTGAATTTTTTATTAAACGATATCTCTTCGATCGATTTGGTGTTCAGTGATATTTGTTTTCGTTCTTATATTGTTCTGTTCTTGTATCAAAGATTGCGTAGGTTTTTTATCCTTAACAAAATACAACCACTTACGTAGAATTAAACATGCAACTAGACCTTGAAATGACAAGGTATCTACACCTAACAATTAAAGAAAAAAACTCCTCTCAATCTGATACGGTACTAGTCTTACATTGTAATCTATCTCTGGTAAATATACTCACGTTACAAAAATTTATTTTTAATTGCAATCATAATGCGGCATTTAAAATTCATGATTTGATTTCTGTCCTTTCCCACGCGATTAATTGTTTTAACAAACGATTGTCGTTTTTCAACTTTTATTGATGATTAATGAGCGATTGTCCGGTGCTTGATCGTAAGAAGGTGTAATGGTTCTATTTGTTATGTTAACACGTCGACTGACGCCTGCTTTATATTTATTAACCTAACTGTACGATATTGGCCTCATAAACTATCAAGCGTTGTCTTATTCGTGTGTAATAATCAATTGAACATTGAAAATTGTAATGTAATTTTAAATGCTGGGTTTCCTCATCAATTTAGTACTCGAACACTATATCAGAATAGCCTACAGAATATGCTACAGATGAACGAAGAATGGACCCAACAGAAATGTATCAACACCTAAAGGAAAAAATAAACAAAACGGCAAACGAAGTGCTGGGTATTGAACAGCATAAGAATACATATTTGGAGAAAATACACTGACGACTTATAAAAGATTGATTAAAAGAAAAAAAATGCATTTCATAAATGGCTAAACGACAGAACCCCAGAAACACGGGGAGAATATGTTACCCTCAGACAACAAGTTAAACAAAGGATAAAGCTCGAGAAAAACGAATACTGGGAGAGAATGTGCAGACAACACGATAGGGTATAACAGATCAACGGAAGCATGAAAAAAAAATAAAAAAACATCAGAAGTAATAAACGAAATAAAAATACCATACAGATAATTACATCAAAAAAGTGGACAAAGCATTACACAAAATTATTGCAGGAGAATAGGAGTATATCTCATACGACCCTGTGACAATAATAACTGAGGAAGCAAAAATCACAGAGGAAGATATAAATAAAGCACTAAAGAAATCCAAAAACAATAAAGCACCAGGACCAGGGAACATAAAAATGGAACTGCTGAAATATGGAGGCGCAAGGATAGTATCCTTTATACGAATGTTGTTCAATAAAATCGAAGCAGGAAAGAAGATTCCCGATGAGTGAAATTTATCATACATGTCCTCCATTTTTAAAAAAGGTGACAAAAGGTCACCAATTAACTACAGAGGGATCAGTGTAATGCCTTCAATAGCAAGAATCTTTTCATCAGTTATAAAAGAAAAACTAGAACAACACATGGACCATTATAGCGAAGAACAAGCCGGATTCGAAAAGCCAGATCATGTTTAGATAATATATTCATTATTAGACAGGTGATTGAAAAGAACAAGGAAAAAACATTGAAACGCATGACCTTTATCGACGAGAAAGCATACAATAGCGTGCCCAGGAAACAACTATGGGAAGCAATCAGAAGAATGCGCGTTAGAGAGAAATGGGTGAATATGACACAAAGACTGCATAAAGAAACACAAGTGCAACTAAAGTTAGGTAATGAAATAACAAAACACAATCACCGCAACAAAAGGCCTCAAACAGAGATGTGGTCTCTCATCTACACTTTTTAACATATATGTATAGATCAGGCTTTGAAAAGATGGTATAGAAAATGCGGAACAATGGGCATACCAGTACAAGAGAATAATTACATTCACTACTTTTCGCAGATGATCAACTCATTTTTGCACAAGACAGGGAGGATATGGAATATACGATAAGGAAATTAAAGGAAGAATATAAACTCTGGGGACTCAAGATAAATATGTGCAAGATCGAATACTTATGTATTGGACCCGAGGTTGAAGATTTTAACTTAAGTTTAGAAGAAGGGACTATTAAGAGTTTTAAGACTTTTAAGTATTTAGGGTCAATGATTAGCCGAGATGGTACTTGTATGAAAGATATATAAATGAAAATAGCACAGGGGAAAACAAGCCACGAGCACTTCATGCAGTGATATGGAACAACACTCTAACCAAAGAAAACAAAAAGAGGATCTTTAAAAGGCATAGTGATGAATATTACCCTATATGGAGCGGAGCTATGGCCAATGACAACAACAATATGAAATAAAATAAGAACAATTGAACTGGACTTTATGAGAAGATGTCTACAAATCACAAGAGCGGATAGAATAAGAACGGAGGAAATATGGAACAGAATGGAAGTAGAATGCTCTATTACAAAAAAATTTGAAAAACAGAGCCCTGCAGTGGTACGGGCATGTACAAAGATTGCCAGAGCATAAGTGGCCGAAAAGAATATTAAACTGGGACCCGCCGGGAAGAAGACGGAGAGGAAGACCTGCTACAAGATAGAAAACATACGTCGGAAATGCGATGGTAGATAGAGACCTCAGAGAAGGTGACTGGGAGAATAGAGTGTTGTGGAGGACGAAAACGGCGGACTCATAATGGGAAAAGCCGAAGAAGAAGAAGAAGAAGGGTTTCCTCATTGTAAATCTTAAATTTAGATTTGCACAGTGGATTTATTTTAGGGATAAACGCATGATGTCCAGTCTTGCAATTTGTCCCGCATTGTATTGAGACGGGACTAGGGACGGGACTGACTCTTTGTCCCGCGGGACGTCCCGCATGTCGCATGTCGCTCAAAAAATGCACTTTTATTATTATCGGAATGATTTGGTAATTCAATTTATACAAATAGCTGCATTATGTTTGAAACGTAAAAATATTTATATAAATTAATTGGTTTTTTGTTTTAATAATTCATATTGATGAAAGAATTTTTTTCTCTCTTCAATCCTGGCCCTCCGGAGGGAGTGTAGTGGTCATTGTAATGTCGTGCATTGTCTGTCTGCAAAGATCTCTGTCTCTGGTCATTTCTTTTAACTCGTGCACAGGTCTTTTGCATATTCCTGTAATTTTATCGATTCATCTTATTAGGGGATCTTCCTCGTAGTCTTCGGCCTTCTACTTTTCCTTGGATAATACGTCTTATCATTTTTTCTGTGTCTGCTCTAATACCATGACCAAAATTGTTGGAGATGGACTTTGCTGGATAGCTGTTGGCTGATTTTTAGCTCATTTAGAATTGAATTATTTGTCCTGTGGTCGATCTACGGGATTCGTAACATTCTTCTCCAACAGAACATTTCAGTAGCGTCTATCTTTCTTCTTTCTGCTTGTCGTAGGGTCCAAGATTCACATCCGTATGTCAGTATTTGGCATGTTAAGCAGTTGATCAATATTATTTTAACCACACCGCAATGTTTATAGCTCAATAAATGACTCACCGGCTTCTGCGAAACATACTATGAAAGTAATAAGTAAGCCCGAAATAAGTAAAAGCGAAATAGAACATACCATCAAAGAAATGAAAAGGAACAAATAACTTGGAAGTAATACAATTTTGATAAAAATGTTGGAAGAATAAGGAACACAAATCATTCTTTTTAATAAACGGTTATTTAAGTGAAATGTGTCTCAATAGTGGAAAACCGCTATCGCCATCCTAATTCACAAAAAATGTGACAGAAGAATCACCATTTGTATTCACCAAAGCAAGTTTGGAAAACAGGAAAACTGAATGAGCTATGGAACGACAGGTGCTGGTCACTTCACTTTGGGAATATCAAACTAATTTATCAATACATACATTGAGAACATAGCATGGAAAACAATAGAAGTATACAAGTATTGAGAAAAACACTAAGAACGGGGACATGGCAGATAATAAAGATTAAAGATAGAATTGGTCATCTCACAACCAACTGAGAGGAAACCCTTAAAATAGTTGAAGATTTCTACAAATCGCTGTACGCAAACTAACACAAAGCAAATAATAGAGAAGATCAAGTACCACAAACCACAAAGGAAAAAGGGCATTGTCAACCAAGGATCAGAACTACTACCGGAAATCACTATAGACGAAATAAAACTAGCAAGAAAAGCTAAGAATAACAAATATTGACGAAGAGATTGCTTGAGTGGAAGCCGAGGTTATACAAAAGAGGTAGAGGAAGACCTCCTATTCGTTGGACTGACGATCTCAAGAAAATGTCAAGAAATTGGATAAAAAGTGCTTAAGATAGAGCACAATAGACAAAAATGAGGGAGGCCTATGTTCAGCATTGAACGTAAAGGGCTGGGTGACGATTATGATGATGATTATCAATTAGAGAGAAGAGAGAGAGAACAAAAGTAAAATACGTTATTAAACAAGCAGACTTATTGAAGAGGAAGTGTTCAAGACAAACGAACGCCTCGAGGATGCTAGATCGAGGAGAGGTGTAGTGAGTTGAAGACCTTAAGGAGCGAACAGATCACGAGGAATTTCCCAAATGCGATTAAAAGTGTTATAGGACCAACATGGAAACGTCTGGAATGGCACAGAGAAGCCAAGAAGGAAATGAGATATATTCGAACTATCGGATAAAAAATTGGTTTAAAAAATTATTATTTATTTAATGTACATACACTTTGTACTAAAATATTTCAGTTCTATTTTTGATTACATTCAATAATATACATTTAAGAGAAAATACACAGAAAATTACAGTTATATCGATATTTTTAAGGGTTCAAGTTTAATATAACTCTACAAATATACCAACTGACGTCAATCAGCTACACACAATCTAACGATTTTCCATTTCTCGCACAGATTTTACAGTAAGTCGACATGATTATTTCATTTTCAAATCGTTTCTGTGTCATTAGTTCCTTGTAAATCTATAATATACGTACCGCAATCGTGTGACGGCCTTGTTTCAGTCAGAAAAATTATAAAATCTGAATTCTTATAAAATAGAATTCCGCAAGATAGTTAGTTAATAATCGTTAGCAAATTACCCATGGAAAGTATAAAAAAATAATTGTTACTTCATATTAGAGATCGTAAAGTGCGAATTTCTTTTGGTTTTTGTTCTGCAATACATGCCGTTACTAATTTATTATATTTGAATTGCTATAAAAAATAAGTGTTAAAGAAATATTACAAATAAAAACAAATAAAAATTTGTTTAATGTATTCAATATATTTTTTCAATATAATGGCGAATACTACATATTTATTCAAATCTTATTCGGATTATACAAAATTGGACACAACAAAGAATCTAAGGAAGCCTTATGAAAACAACTTATATAGAAATTTATTCACTAAATTCAAATAATTTTTTAAACTAAAAAAAAACTAAAAAAAAAAAGAATATTTTAAAACAATGTAGAGAATGATGATAAATTGGCACCTAGAACAGGACTAAATGTGTCAGCTATAATTGAGTTATTGACATTATGTATTGATAATACTTATTTTCAACTAAAGAATAAATTTTATAAACAAAATTTTGGACTACAATGCGCTCTAGATTATTTCCATTATTAGTCAATATATTTATGGAAGATTTTAAAACACAAAATTTAAAACCCACAATATGATAGAAATATGTAGAGATTTTATTCTCAAATAGAGAATACATAATATGGCCACATGAATCAGAGTTTTAGGCACATTAAAAAGAAGAGACAAAAACTGTTGACGAAGCGATACCTTGAATAGTAGACGGAGGAGAAAAAATGACAACTTTTTCACTTAAAATTACGTTAAAACATGATTATTAGTTAAGACTAAGCTGATAGTTAGTTATAAGATAGTTTTTGACCCACTTCTTAAAAACCAATGAATAAAAAATGTTATTCTACGAATTTCTCAGTGGGTTTATATGAAAAATACCAAATTACATCTCGCTAAAATGTACAAAATACCCACGCGGTACACGAGAAGAAAATGAATCACACTAAGTTACCAAACAAAAGCAAAAACCACTCCATACACCGTTAACCTGGACCATTTTACATAATTAAACAATAAAACAGGACAGGCATAACGCTGACGAAAAATTTAATGGTTTTTATCAAAGCTAATAATCATCAATCTTGAAAAGAGAAAGAAACATAAGTACTGTAGCTATATTTGGCAGTCATCGGTATAAATAAATGGCTAAAGCGTTACTGCGCGGTTCTTGATCTGAATATAAAAATCTGACCGGTTGCAGGATGTGAACAAACGTCCTTCTCGATGGGGAGGCTGTAGGACGGGCAATGAGGGCAATAGCACCTGCTTAACCGATAACATTTTTGACACTATCCCCGCAAGAATCTTCGGCATTGGAACAATGTATCAACTTTTATTTTCTACTAATTACTTTCTGGTCATACTGAGACAATCCATTAGGATTTTGAATATTTTTTTAATATAAATGGCTATAAGGACATCTTATAGACCATGATTTTCGATATTTGTATAATATGCTAATTAGAGTTACGATAATATTCCTCTAAATACAGTATTTATTTTATTTGAAGTTATTGAAAAAATGTATTCTTAAGTTTAGAAGAAAATAATATCCGATACACATTTATGACAAACAAAAGAATGGAAATGAAAAGTATTTTTGAAGAGTGTAAAATTGTTTTCATTCCTAGCTGGACGAAAAATACACAATTTTTCCTTTTTAAAAAGGTAAAAAAAACTAAAAAGTTTCTTTTTTAAACACATTTAAAAGTTTGTTTATGGTACGGGTGTAAGAATTCGGCCATTTGGTTGGATTTGAAGAGGCAGATTTCATAAAAATAAAAATAAAAAATAAAAACGCTTATTGCCCTTAATATATCATCTCACACCTAAGATATTTCAACTTCGGATATAATAGCCTTCTTTCTTGACGTCCCGCTTCCTCACCGCCTACTTCTTCTTCATGTACCATGTCCTTTCAGAACGTTGGTTACCATCATAGCTATTTTAATTTTATCCACTGCCACCCTAAATAGCATGCTTGTATCTACACCACACCAATCTCGCAAGTTCTTCAACCATGAGGTTCTTCTTCGTCTGGACTGCGTTTGCCTGCTATTTTTCCTTGCATGACATTTTGTAGCAATCTATATTTGGGACCTCTCATTACATGCCCGAAATATAACAGCTTTCTCTGCTTGATGCTTTTTTATGATCTCAGTAGTCTTGCTGAGACGTTCTAGTAATGTGGAGTTACGAATCTTCTCCACCGCCTACTGGTTGGACTGATTTCTCTCGGATCCTAAGTTGTTCTGTCCTGGACTCCTTGGCTCCTTTTTCTATAGGTACTTATTTTCGGCATCGTACCTACTTTCCTGATTGGCTGTCTTCGGCAACCACCTGACTAAAACCTGATCATATGGTCGATCAGTCTATGTTTTGATTTTGATCTGTACATCTTCTGGATCCGATTCTTGGCGAGGTTGTCTCTGGTTTTGAAGAGTCTTCTTGTGGCTTGGGCAATGAAGTATCTTGTCCTTTTCTCAGCCATCTCCCTCAGTGGTTTATACTGGAGCTTTTCTTGGATGCTTGCATTTGTTATTCTTTCTTCCCATGTTGATCCATCGATGATCCTGTAGCATGGCGTTTCTGTAGCTTCTAGCTTTTTCCAGTTGGTTTCCGATGTGGAGCTCCATCTAACGTAGGCCTGGTATAACTGGATCTTCTTAGCCTTCGTTAACGGACTGGACCTAAAAATAAACGGAAGCATGACGAGATGGACTCCTATGTACTTGACTGAATCTTCTGATTGGATCCTATTTCCTTCCATTGTTATTTTTATTACTGGTGGATGTATCTCCTGTGTTAACATGATGAATTACGACTATTGGGTATTCATCTTGATTTTCCATTTTTCGGTGTATTCTTCTATCCAAGAAGGCGCCCTTTCTTTGATTTCTTGAATTCTAGACGTCTTTTGGTCGGCTGAAACTTCAAAGGTTCTCAATACGTGTCGCATCTATTAACTAAGTAATGAGGTAATCTAGCTCTGTCCACGATATAGATTAGTACCATTTTTTCAGACTATGTCATATGCCTTCTCGATGTCTAGGATGGCCATTTCTGTTTTCTGTTTCTTGTTAAATCTGATCTTAATGTCGTTGATAACTCTTGTTAGTTAGAGTTCGCAGTTTCTTTCTCTTTTGAATCTAAACTGGTCCTCCTCAATGATTTTTCTTCTTTCTGCACGTTTCATCAGCCTTCTGTAGATTATTTTCTCCAGTATTTTTCCTATTGTTTCCAGTATTGTCTGTATCTTTCCGGTTTTATTTCGTCCTTCCTTGGTTTTAGTAGAGGGGTGACCTTGAAATGCCTCCAGTTGTTCAGAAAATGCACTTTTCCAGGCAATATTTGAAAATATATATAGTTGTGACTATTATTTTTTTTTTGACAGTTCCTTGAGAGCTATGTTGCAGATTCCTTCTGTTCCTGATGCAATTTTAAGCGGCAGAATCAAACGGACGTCTTTTATGTGTTTTTTCGAAGAAACTTTCTTTTTTAAACTTTTTAAAAAGGAAAACCATCGATCCAAGATACATTGCTTTTATACATTTAGTAATTTCCTGTGCGCAGTGATCTTTCCTTCGAGGGATCAATGAAATCAAAGATAATTCGCAGTAATCTTTGACGCAGTGAGAGGCAATAATCTTTGTTTTAATTGGCCAGAGTGACAATCTTTGCTCTGATTGGTCCAATCTGGTGACAAGGTACAAGCTTCATTTAGAGCTCTAGCCAACTTAATTAAATCGGTAATAAATGTAACAAACCAGCAAACTCAAAAGCACTGTTGTGCGTTGATAGTCGCTAAGATAGTCGCTTTTGCTACTGGATCTGACGAGAAGATTTTTGTGTAACACTTTTGAGTTTTGTATATTGTATGTTAAGTAAATACCGTGTTATTTTGATGTAACATCAGTGTCATTGCCGTTACAAAGAGTCCTTATTAAAGATATCTGAACACATCACATCAAGTATTTGACTTAAGACCCTATCGGTATAAGCGGTATATAACTATTTAATAGCTGCCAATTTATGAGGCTCTTCGTTGAAAAAACCCCTAAGTGTTACATAAAACAAACAGATTACTGATTATCATATCTATAGATTAAGTAAATAAAAAATAGTTTTTTTATTAATATATTACTTTTCACCTTGAATGTGGAAAGAAAAAAGTGAATAGAAATAAAATCTAATAGGTTTAAGAAGCTAATAACGCTTGAAACACGTTATCAAGTAAAGAAGACGAATAATACGTTTTAATAAAAAACGGCCGTATTTTCATCATTATTAAATACATACTTTATGATAATTGCAGTACAGAAAAAGGTCATTTCAATATTGGACTATTTTATCACTTTCTGTTTGGCTATAACTGCTTTAGTGGTCATTAAA
This sequence comes from Diabrotica balteata, assembly GCA_918026665.1. Taxonomy (NCBI): domain Eukaryota; kingdom Metazoa; phylum Arthropoda; class Insecta; order Coleoptera; family Chrysomelidae; genus Diabrotica; species Diabrotica balteata. The sequence continues at coordinate 137,111,837 of OU898281.1, forward strand.
TGAGGCTGTAAAGTTGGTAACATCACTTGTGCTTCTCGATAAATACTTTGGCATTAAAATTGCCGGAATTTATGTCTTTTACGTCAAGCTCCCCCACACGTCGTTTAGGGTGTTGCACCAACAAACAAGGGCCATTCTTCTCGAGCCCAAGGTTATAGAGAAACACTCCTTCGCCCGAGGTCATCGTTCAGCACGCGGATTTGGACCGACAAAGAATTGATATAAATGCATGGGCGGTTCTATAGCAGGGAGTTGCAGTTCATTAGAAATTTAATAGGTAACTATTTGGAGAACTTAAGTGAAAAATGGGTTTTTAACAAGGATTGCTCTAACGTTTTATCAGATACTTTAAGATTTTTCTAATAGAATCGGTTATATTTTTAAGATTATTAAAAAAAAGGTAGAACAGTAGGTGGTTCTGTATACTATCGCGGAGCTTCATATTATGGTTTCTGTATTTTTAAAATTTAAATAATATTTTTACAATTGAATAAAATAATTTTTATTATTTATTAATTTTTTATATTTTAAACAAATTTAATAAATCATTGTTTGCTCCTAATGCCACTGTTAACGTATTAACAATGCATATGTTGTTCTTGTTGTACTTACAACAAACCTGTCAAATTTAGACCAAATATTATTAATAAAATATAAATAAATATCATTTGATAGTAAATTTAATGATTACCTATATAAACTAAACAATATGTTTAAAAATAATAATTGCATTTATATGAAAATATTTTTAAACCAGGAATATCGTCACATCAAAAATTTAAACATATAATTCAATGTTGTTATTAATCGCGATATTTACGACTTAAATTCTGACAATTTTACGAGTCGAATCTTTTAGTGGCAGATATTCTTTTTATTTTTTATTTCTCATTTAATGTCTATATTTTAGGTTAGTTATTTATTTATAGTATAGTTTTATTAGTTATTTTCATGCAGGTTCTAATTTAAACCTGCTTAGAGTAAATATATGACGACTAGAAACAAATTGATTGATAGGAGTGAATCGATGTAAGAACAGCTATTTTATGACACTACTCGTGACGACTCCGTCTTGTGGTGTTAGTTCCGTTACACGTGACGACGCCATATTGTAACGCTAGTTCCGTGACACTCGCCTCAGCATTCTACTGTCGAGAAAAAAGTAATACAACGTATTAGGTTGTATACAACGTAAAAAAGTAATACAACAATATTCACGTTCAGGTAACAAAAAGGTTCAGTAATAGTACGAAAACTAAAAATAAGTCAGATAATAATCTTTATCATTATCCCTCCAGATACTGACATAGAATGTAGCGTAGCATCTTTTAAGTAATTTTAAGCTGTTTGTCCTCGTTTTAGTGTAGTGTTTTGTACACTTTTATGTCATTATTAATGTTTCCACATTCTACGCTTGCCGGATAGTTTATATTTGACGAAATGCCCCTGAAGATGCTATTTTAAGCGAAAGTACTTGGGCTAGGTTTAATTAACTTGTGCTCGATAATAGCCTTATTTTTCAAAGTTCATTTATTCGAGCATCCAACCTCATTTCAATTATCAGTAATTTGTTTACTTGTGAACTAAAATTAAATTAGACTTCTTCTTCTTCTTCTTCTTCTTCGTCTAGCCATTCACGTCCACATCTGAACATAAGCCTCTTCAAGTCTTCCTTTCCATTGTTTTTTATTGTACGCTACTTGTAGCCAATTTTTCCCGGCAGTCCTTTTCAGATCATCTGTCCATCTCATAGGAGGTCTGCCTCTGGGTCTTTTGTGTTGGTATGGTCTCCAGGTTAAAATTGATCTGTGCCATTTGTTTAGATCGCTCCTAGCTACATGTCCAGCGTATTCCCATTTCAGCTTTAATGCTTTTTGCAACCACATCGGTGACTTTGGTTTTCTGTCTTATCCAGTGTGTTTGTTTTCTTGTCCTTAAGTGATATACCTAGCATTGCTCTTTCCATCGCGTGTTGAGTGACTCTAAGTATATTCATATTCTTTTTTGTGATTGTCCATGTTTGTGCCGCATAAGTTAATATCGGAATAATGCATGCATCAAAAACTTTAGATCTAAGATGTAATTGAATTTGTTGATTTCTGAGTATATAGTTCAGTTTACCGAATGCTGCCCAAGCTAACTTTCTTCTTCTAAGTCTAATTTCTTCTTTTTATTCAGGCTGAAGAAATAAAAAGAAGAAATTAGACTTACTTGACAATAATTATTAAAATAAATGTTTAAAGTCCACCTTGCATTGATACGACGAATCCAATTATTAGTAATGCCATACTTAACTAAATCATGTCGGATAGTTTCTGCAACATCAAAAATTCGTTCCCATAATTCAGCTTATGTTTCGATTTCATCTTGGTTATCATAAACTAACGATTTTAGATGTCCCCAAAAATTAAAAATCCAATACCTTGCATTCGAGACTTCGTTGTGGTTACAGAATAGGTCCATTCCTACCAATCCAACGACAAGGATAAGTGGTATCAAGCAGATTTTTAACAGCTCAGGTAAAATGTGCTAGGGCTCCGTCGTTAAAAACCACATGTGACGGCGTATTTGCAAAGGCACGTCTTCAAAAAGTATCGACAAAACATTTTGTAAGAAATTATAGTAGGCCTCTCCATTTAGTGTTTTGGGTAATTTATATGGTCCTATCAAACCATTGTTAATTATTCCAGCCCTTAAAATTATGCTTTGTTGAAAAGTTGTCTTCTTCTTCTTCTTTTGCTGCCTATCCTCTGTGGATGTTGGCAATCACGCTGCTTCACACAACTTTGTTGACAGCTGGTCTAAATAGATATATGGTAGTCATTACTGCCCACTGTCTGATGTTTTCAAACCACGATGTCCTTCTGCACCCTTGAGATCTTTTGCCTTCTATCTTGCCTTGAAAAATTAGTTGAATTAGTTGGTACTTCTCATTGCGCATCACATGTCCTAAGTATGTCATCTTTCTGATTTTCACGATACGAATAATTTCCAGATCTTTATTCATACGTTGGATCACGGTGTTGTTTGTAACAAGATGGATATAGAATGAAAATTTGTCCTACGTGTTAAATAATGGTTCTCATCACACGTTCTCGTTGTTGTAAATCTTGTACTCTTTGATAGTGGCATGGATGTAGAAGTTGTTCCCTAAATGGGCTAAAAACAACGTTTTTTTGACATTCCAATATACATACATTCCAGACATAAATTTGGACAGCTAAATTACTATTACAGTGTGCTTCTCGATAAATAATCAACATATCTTGGTAATCACGAATCGAAAACATTTTCGCGGTGTTGTTCCAAAATATCTGTTTACTAAAGTTGTGACTGTCTACGTTCAGATTTTCGTACTGCGCGTAATTGACAGATTACTTTTTGCATACAAAATGTATTTACAATTTTTGGCCAAACGATTGAATTTAGAAGAAAATGTTATAAGACTTTTTTGTTCTAAATGGTGCTTTTTATCTATACCTTTAAGGAACGTACTATTTTCGGGGACACCCTGTAGATAAGGCATGTATAAGTCTAACATGTATGTTTTGGACATACAATTAGGTTTGAACAAAAGAAACATGTGGAGTGTTGGTAAAATATTTTAGTTCAACGTTTTTTATTTATATTTTTTGCGATTTATATCCCATTGATATGTTAATACTCGTGATTTTCCTGCTGTTAAGCCCATTCAATGATCTAAAAACCAGTTAAATGATTCGAGTTCATGAAACCTCTACATGTACATTTTCTTTGTTGTAGTTCATTTATCTCGTTCGGCGATTATTTTTATTGTTTAACGTTATCAACAAAGTATTCATTAAAAAGCTTGTTATTCTTCATCGCCGAGGTCTTCAAGTTACGCCTGTCTGGTAGCAGACTTCCGTGGCACGCCTATGGTCACACCTACTCAATTAACGATCTGCATAAATCCTAATATTTTTTTCTTGGGGGTTGTGCGTTGTACTGCGTGTTGTAGCAATCAATTTCCATCGTTTTGTTGTGTCTGCCTATTATCGGGTAATAAATTTACTGTCGTTTGATTTTTCAGAGGATGTTTTTTCAATGTAACCCAGGGGGTATAGATATGAATTATTGTGAAACGCAGCATTTCTGTCAGGATACCATTTTTTATTTCTCGTCCAAATAATCATTAACTTAACAGTCATCAAAGCAAAAGATTAATTGATTTGATATATTAAAAAAAAACTCAAAAAAAGAAGATATACAAGCAGAAGACTGTCAGAAATCTTCTGTTAGACCGTAATCACGAAATGTGTAGTAATAGCGGAGCAGATTAGTGCCTATACAAATAATGAAATATTTTATAATAGAAGCCGGCTAATAGAAGAGAACGAAAATCGCGGAAAAATAATGTCAAAAAGTAGTAAAAAGGGCAAAATCATCCAAAAGAAAACTACTTCCACCGTAGTTAAAGGTAAGTCTGGTAGGTACGATAGAGACTCTTTTGTAGGCGGATCTTCGCCCTTACAGAATGTATGTCCAATCTTCCAATAGCGTCTTCTCCTGGGGTACACAATTCGCAAGTGCCTAGTACGTTAACGGGTATAAGGCCTGTAATTTACCAGCTGGCAAAAAGACAAGAACGATCGAGCAATCCCTCTACACCACCAGGAAGACCTGCTCCACTTAATGAATCTTTCATAACGATGCACACTGACTCGACGTTCCACAGGGAACCTTTAAATGAAGACGAGTCAGTGTACACTACTTTTCTGGCCTCGGTAGAGCTGAGGAGGTATCTTCTAGATACGAAACAAAACTGTTTATCGAGTGGTGAGAAGACTCCTTTTTCGGCCCTATGCGAGATCGGATTTACCTTACACCATCAGGAACTTTCTGAGGCAATCCAGCGATGGATTGACTCAGAAATAAATAGCAACATTAAGAAGAAACGAAATGGGAACCGTGCACAAATGAAAAAACCTCAAAATTATGGAGGTAACAACAGTGGTAAGGGGAAAGGAGCTGAAACCTTTAAAAAAGCTCAGGACCTTTTCATGAAGGACAGGCATGGCCTGATAGACAGAATCATCACTGGAAAATCTCTTAATGAGGAAACACGGTTCCCTAACATACAAAAGATCGAAGAACTATATGGCAGGCTCCTGGAAACATCTTCCCCTGAGGATGTGGAGGACTTGTCCGATACAAAACAAGCTACTAGCGGGGTCTTTCACCCTTTTCGTCCTAATGAAGTTGAGTCCGCTAAAACCGGTTGATCAAACTCGGCGCCCGGACTGGACGGCATTGAGTTGGGAAGGGTGAAGGCAATCAAGAACAAGACACTGGCAGTCTTGTTCTCGATAATATTAATGCGAAATGTGTACCTGAGGAGCTTCGCTATTACGAAGGCAACTCTTATTTACAAGCGGAGTGATAGAACAGACCCCAATAACTACTGTGCTATAGGGGGTGGGATCTTCAGTACAGAGACTGATGCACAGGGCTCTCTCCAACAGGCTAAAGAGCGCAGTCTCCCTTAACCTCAACCAAAGAGGTTTCTTTAAAACTGACGGTACCTTAGCCAACTGTACGATATTAGACAACTACATCCGCTCTAGGAGGTTGAGGCGGAGTGCGTTGAACGTCGTCTCGCTGGATGTATCGAAGGCGTTCGATTCAGTATCTCACGCTTCAGTCTTGAGGGCGCTGAGGAGACAAGGGTTGGAGCATCAGCTTATAGATTATATCGAGAAGCAAATTTCCACCACCACGACAACAATAAAGTCGGGAAGGGGGGGCATGGACAAGGAACATGAATCGATAGAGGGGTGAGGCAGGGAGACCCACTCAGTCCTCTATTATTCAATCTCGTTATAGATGAACTTATGGACAGGCTTAACTCGGAGCGTGGTGGTACCGTCGCCGAGGACACAAAGGTCATGGCCTTGGCCTTCGCTGATGATATCATCATCCTCGAGGATGACCACAGAAGGGTGCCGCTGACAGTGCAGAAGACAGAGAACTTTATGATCGCTAAAGGCATGGCCATCAATGCCGAAAAGTGTTTTGGCACTTCTGTTTTCTGCATGACACTTGAACTTACTTCTTCATTTTAAATTTTAGGTGCTTCTAGCTAAACCCTATGCAAATGCTTTGGGTGCATAGGATCTAAGTTTGGATGATATGGTTTAAGTTTTAAAAAAATTTGTCCACATTTTTTAAAGTAACTTGTCAAATTTATATTGAAGATGATTTTAGTTTGTGTTGTTTAATGATTTACATTTATATAAAAAAAATTAGAGCAAATATAAAAACGTATTGTTGTCGAAATTTTAGCGAGAGATAATGATTTTTTAACCCTTTGATTTTTATTAAATTAAAAAAACAGGATTTTTATAAAATTTATTTATTTTAATATATTATTAAAACAATTTCAGTCAAAATAAAATAATGCTGATCCGTAAGTATATCCTGCAGGATGTGAAATTCTCAAGATACCAGCAGGAACATAGCGTAACAAAAAATTAAATGGGAAATAAAAACCAGGTAGCACTTCTTTCTTCCTATTCTTCGTATTGTGTTGCATGGAACTTTGGCAAACAATTTTTGTCGTGTTTGAGGCAAAGTCCGACATTGCAAGATGAACATTTCCACTGTGTTCTGCTTACATTTGCTGTCGTACTGCAGTTAGCACATCTCAAAGAAGTAGTTCTTTGGGGCATATGAGAAGACTTTGAATGGCGCAGTTTCAAGGGAATATGCCTTTTGAAATTGCTCACTGGTTTTTCTGCTGATGGTCTTTCCCTTTTTAACTGTTTTGGAGCTTCAATAAGACCTATAATCACAAAGAGCCGGAACACACTTTCTGAAACTAAAATTCTCAGAAGCTTATAATTTAATAGAATCATGTGTTTACAGATAAATTTAGGTTTGTAGAAATTCAAATAAACAAAATTTCCAATCACTATCGCTAAAAAGGAACTAGAAAAATATAACTTGCCACTAACTATTAAAATTTATGTAAATATTTAAAAAACAATAGTTTTTTGTGTTTTCATGGAAAATATTTAGCTTTCAAGAAACGTCTTGGAGTCACCTTTTTCATATATAATTTTAAAAATAATGTAGGTACTCTGGTATTATCCAAATATCCGGCATCTTGCAAAAAAAAAACTACAAATTTATTTAATATGTATAAAGTTTTTGTACTCCTTAACATTAATTTATTTTCAGCATAATCATAGGAGGAATTATTAGAGTTGTTCAATAATTCAGATGTATCGGATGATGACTTTTCAAGTGATGACTATGACAATGATCCAGATTTCGAAAATAAAAAGGACACATCCAGTTCTGATGAAGCAGGAACAAATTCTGAAGATATATCTAGATTAATTTCGCCTATTGTAGAAGAAAGTAATTCCAGCGATGTTTCTAGATGTGTATCTTTGCCAGCTATTTCGGATATGTCTTTTGTAACTCAACCTCATTCTTCTGGACGAGGAAGACATTCCTTAAGACGACCATGGGGACATCAATGAAAGCAAGGCCGTGGCTCTATTGCAAGAAAAAGAAACGTGGGAATAGGTAGACAAACGATAAACATGCAATCTAGAGTTGATAAAAATGACGCTTTAACTGATAAATGGTGCGGCATATTTACTCCGGAGGTATCATCATTGTTACAGCCTGCATATTTACTAAATGATGTAGGCTCCTGGGAGTGGGATGCATTTTTTATCAATATATTGATGATACTATTCTTTTGGAAATAGTGAATTCCACTAATAGAACCGCTATTTTAAATAAAGGAAAAACTTTGAGGTTAGCTTTACGTGAAATCAAAGTTTTTATCGGCATTACGCTGGTAATGTCAACTTTGCAGTATCCACAAATAGACATGTATTGGGCGGAAAAATGAAGAATCCTCATTGTTGCCGGAGCAATGAGCCGTTAACGCTTTTATGCCATCAGAACTTCATTTAAAGTAGTTTTTGATTGCGATATAAATGTGAAATATAGACGCGATAGGATTTGGAAAATAAGGCCTTTTGTATATAAGGTTTTCACGCTCAAAAACACACTTAATCATTAAGTATCGACGAAATGATTATTCCATTCTCCGGTAGATGTCCAATTCGTCAGTATTGTCCCAATAAACCAAATCCTGTAGGGTTAAAAGCTTTTGTTTTGGCCACTCCACAAGAAATTGTATGTGATATAATTATATATCACGGGGATTCAACATTTCCACAATTAGCTAGTTACTGTGTTGGATTAGGAGAGTCAGCTGTATTGTATCTAGTAAGATCACTGGTACCAGGGCATAAAATAAACTTTGACCGATATTTTACTACCACAAAGCATTGTACCGAATTATTGTCTCGTGGACTTTATGGAACTGGAACTATTATGAAGAACCGGATCCCTAAAAATTGTTTCATGCAACCAGAAAAAACTTTTTTCAAAATCTTTAAAGGGTATTTATGAAATCAGAGATGATGGCAAAATGACCATCACACTGGTGGATGGAGATCAAACCAGTAATGTTATCTACTATTTTTTCCTCGGGGAATATAGATTATTTTAAGCGGTGGTCAAAAAAAATAAATCCTATGAACAAGTTTGCCGGCCAGAAGTAATTTAGGAGTATAATAAAAATATGGGTGGGATGAATTTAGTAGATCGTATGCTTGACGTTTGTCGTTTGCCGTTTGGATAATACGGGTTATTTTCCACCTCATAGACTTAGCAGTCATCAATGCTTGGCTTCAATATAGACAGCGTGAAAGAAGTAAAGGCAGTAAAAATATTTGGCAATTGAGACACTATAAAATAAAATTAGGAGGGAAACTAATTGAACAAAATGATATAAACAACGATTACGATAGCGATGAAGAAGATATAGTTCAATTAATGCCTAAACATAAACACAGAAGAACGTCTATTACTCCTTTACCATCAGTTATACGATGGCAACAAAAAGCAATACACATGCCAGATTATGCCCCTAAACAGAACAGATGCAGAAAAGACGACTGCTCCATGAAAACAACAATATTTTGCAAAAAATGCATTAATTCTATATTTTTATTATTTCAAACATTTATAAAATGTACATTTTTTGGTTATAAGAATGAATCTAGTTTTTGTAGTCTCAAAAATAAAAGACATATTAACTTCTTTAATTTTTTTTTCATTTTTTTACCTTTACTAATCTAGTAATATAGGCAACCAGAGTCCTATGAGAAGGACATTATTTTTTATTTAAAAGATCAATAACCTACATATGTCTTTTATGTAGGACATTAATAAAATCAATATTTTAGGATTAAGATTTTTTTAAACATTTTTTTTCAGATACTTTTTAAACTTCCTTAAGCAATTCTGAAAGCTAAAAAACATTACTATAGGCAGGAGGTTGAGGTATTTTGTAAGCTGCATAACAAACATCTGCCCAATTAATATCTTTGTCATTTCAAGATCAAAATTACAGAGAAAAGTGAAGGTCTCGGTCCGTTTACTCGTTCACTCAACCTTCTAAACAATAAAACACAAAAAACACGAGGATCTATTATTAAACAGCGTCAAATTCAGATCTAATTGTTCAATTTTGGAGCAAACGGTATTAGAAAAGTGAAATGCCAAGGATAACTAGATCTCCATGCGGTCGATTGAACTGGTACGCGGATGTTGGGCACGGCGCTGCAATGAGATTGTGGGTTCTCGTACATGTTATATGTTATTATTAACAGTAGGCCGTTGCAGACTAGAAAGTTTGTGATTTATATTTTCATTTTAATAGAAGATCATCTGCTTGATGTTCGAGTAAAAATATAGCCAAGTTAAGGCATTGAAAAATCTAATAAAAGAAGATATTAGGTGATAGATTATTCATTTATCGTACGGCAATTCCAACAAATGTGAAAACATAGGTCTAACGTTAAATATACAGGTATATGTTAAACTCCAATCAATTACAGATAAACGTTAAATGAATGAATACATTGTATTGTCTCTAAAAGAAAGTCTTCGGAACTACCGTTATACAGTCATATTGAGAAGACAACCACTTTCCCCATTTTATTTGTACCCAAAAATAACACCCGAATGTACCACAGGCTCATCCTATTGAAGATTATTGGGCGAAATTAAGTACAAAAGTTTGAGATAATTTAAGCCTTACACACATTTAAAGCCCACACCATTTCGCGCCCAAAACATTTCGCTCCCCTACCATTACGCGCTCACACCATTACGCACTCACATTATTTTGCACCCACACCATTACGCGCTCACATCATTTCCCGCTCACACCATTTCGCGCCACATTACAGCAAGAAAAACTAATGAAGAAGTATTAAGGAGCGTCAACAAAGACAAAGAACTGCTAAAGACTGTTAAACATCGAAAAATGTCTTATCTGGGACATATAGTAAGGGGAAGTCGATATAAAATTTTACAACTGGTCCTTAAAGGCAAAATAGAGGGCCGTAGAGGTGTAGAAAGAAAACAAGTTTCTTGGTTAAAAAACATTCGTGAATGGACTCAGATACCAAATGCAGGACAAATTATTCCATATTGCAGAAGATCGAGAAGCCTTCGCAATGGTGATCGCCAACGTCGGATAAATCTAATATGGCACGCGAAGAAGAAGAAGACACATTATTTCATGCCCTGACCATTACGTGCCACAAAATTTAGCGCACACACCATATCGCGCCCACACCATTACGGTCCACATCATTTCGCGCCCCCACCATTTGGCGCTTACACCATTTTGTCTAAACTATTACGAGCCCACACCATTTCGCTCTCACGGCTCGATTGCTAATGATTGGCAGTGATGACTCACACCAACAGATATTAAAATTATCACTGAAACCCACAACATCATCATCAACCTGTATTCTTCCACAGCTGGACATAGGTCTCCCTCAGCTCTTTCCATCTGCCTCTGTCTTGTGCAGCCTGCATCCAGTTATTGCTAAACGCCTCAGGTCATCAGTCCATATAGTTAGTGAGCGTACTCTGCTCCGTATTACAAACCACAAAACAACAAAACATCACAAGCTATCAAGAAACACTCACGAGAAGGGATTCAAAGATGAACACAATAATTCTATATGTAAAGGGCTCGTGAGAACACTTGAAAACGATAGGAAATAAGCAAAACATCACAAAAACAAATTTAAAATGTAATTATCATTACAATAAATTGTGGTTTAACCCTTAAGGTTGGCCAAACACAGAAAGAGCAAAACTGTTTTAGTCAAAAACGTTTTTGCCTAAACGAGATGCTGATGTTTCCATATAAATGAAATGAGCTGACGCACACTGATTAGTCGTGTGTCTTGCATGTTTAGGCTCATTTAGTTTCAGTCAGTCTGTTTGATGTTGATTACTGGATCGTCGTTTTGTGTCGAAACATTTCAATGTACGCAAGCGCAACGTGTTTTTGGAATTTCGTTCTTGAAACCGCTCGAGTAGTCAACAAGAAGCACATGTGCAAACTGCGATATTTTGCTTGTTTATATTGTGTGTATCATGGAAGTGGGCGCAGAAAAATTAATTGTACTGATTGAGGCCAGACCTCCTTTATATAAATATCAGTTAAAAGATCATCACAATCGAGATTGATATGGAAAAAAAATAAAGCTCATTCTTGTAAAATTTTGAAATTTTTTTTCATCTACCCTTAATTATTGGAGCAAAGACTGGAGAGTTTTTGCAAAATGTTCTTCTTCTTCTTGGACCTCGTTTTCCAAATATTTTTCCTTGCCGAATGGCTTGAAGAAGAGCATATCTGAATTTATTTCGTATAATATGTCCGAAGAACTGTAACTTTCGAAATTTGATGGTGGTCAGTACCTTTCGGTTCTAATTCTTTCTTTTGAGGACCTCCTCATTTGTGACTCGGTCAGTCCACAGGATCTTAAGAATTCTCCGATATAGCCACATCTCCAATGCTTCCAGTATTCTGCACATATCTTCGTTTAAGGTCCACGATTCAACACCATGAAAAGGACAGAGAAGATGTAGCATCGCAGCATTCTTACTGTTGTATCAAGAGAGAGGTTGTGACTCTTGAAGAAGACCCCCCATCCTATTGAAGGTGGATCTAACTTTTCCGATGCGTGCTCTAATCTTATGGTTGTTGGTCCATTCTTCATTTATTATGGTAACGAGGTAGTTGTAGTGCGTCACTCTTTCTACAGGGGGTTGGCTGATGTAGAGTTGACCTTCTAATATCCTTTTCTTGCTAATTATTATAAGCTTTGTCTTCTTAACGTTTGTATTAAGTCCATATTGTTGACTGTAATACGTGATTTTGTTTATCAGAACTTGTAGGTCTTCTAAGTTGTCCGCAAATACAGTGGTGTTATCTGCATATCTAATGTTGTTTAGCCGGTAACCATTTAGTAGAGTACCTTTTACAGTTTCGTGTAAAGCCTCGATAAATATTCTTTCAGAGTACAGATTGAAGATTAGAGGAGACAAAATACAGCCTTGCCTCACTCCACGCATGATTTTCACATAGTCAGTGTGTTTTATTATTTTAGTCAGATCTTGGTTGTTAATTCCTGTTTCTTTTAGTATTTGCATGATCTTGGCGTGCTGTACTCGATCAAAAGCTTTCTCGTAATCAACCAGACATGCATATACGTCGCAGTTGACGTCTCTGCATCTCTGGAATAAGACTTGTACTAAGAACAAAGCCTCTCTAGAACTAACAGCATTTGTGAACACAAACTGTTCGGGAAAATTTGATTTTCACACAGCTTATAGATTATCTTATGAATTATCTTTAGGAACAATTTTAGGAGATGACTCATGAGGCTTATAGTACGGTAATCTTTACATTTTTTGGCGCCTGGTTTTTTTGGAAGTGAAATAAACTCAGATTTCAGCCATTCTGTTGGTATATCTCCAACGTTGTATATGTTGTTGAATATCTTTGCGATTATTGCTATTAATTCTTTGTCCATTAGTCCAGTTCTGCTTGTATATTATCAGGACCTGCCACTTTGCCATCCTTTAACTGTGTTATTGCGGAACAAACTTCCTGTTGTAATATTCTTGGTCCATCTTCTTCTCTTATTCTAGCTCAAAGGTGTTATCTCTTTGGTCTTCAAATTCTTTCCACGTTCTTATTTTACTGTTTGTCCAAGATGATGTTTCCGTCAGAATAAGTTATATTTCCTTTCTAGATTCGTCTTAGTTCTCCTGTGAGTTCTTTAACTTTCGTATGTTCATTGTGACTATCGTACTTTGACTGCAGTCTCAATTTCTTCGTATCTTTCCCTTGCTTAGGAAATGCCATAAGAAACTATTTTAGAACTTGTTTTTATAGCGCATATGCTGAATAAAAAAAAATAAATGAAGCTAAAGTGAAACATATAATGTGAATATATCCCGGAATTTTACCTAAAAGAGAAAGGGAAAGTTACTTCATTTAAAAAATTAATAGTTCTAAAACACAAAAAATTAAGTGAATATTCTGACAAAGAAACTGTTACCAAGTCAGTTTTAACCGCAAATACTACAAAAGTCAACAATTAAAATAATTTCCATTTCGAAACCATTTGTCCGTTGTAGAAGCCTAAAAAGTTGATTAAGCCTCAGGCATTAAAAAAATTAGAAGCAAGGTCGACGGTGTATCGAGTTTTTGTAAAAAGTGTAAGTGAATGGAAACTTTCTCGATCGTTATTACAGCGTTTATTCGAGTTCGTATAATTTTAGTAAGCGCTTTGTCCTTGTTGGCAGTTGGTATATTATACTTAGAGTCTTGTATTATATTGTAAAATTACGAATTTTTTTTTATATTTATGTGATTTGTCGTAGTGTTTTTAGATAAAATCAATGAAGTAAAGGCGATGTTACTAATCGAGCACTAATTCTTTTCAGTGTGTATTATCGGGCTAATAGTCTGTCAGTAAAGTCAATTTTGGTTGCCGGTAATTGGTTTTCTAATTGGATAAATAAATTGCTAATTAAATACTCCATTATACCAAGGAGCTTTATCCAATATAATCATAAATTGAAGCTAAATTCAGCAAATTACCGAATTAAATACTTCTATAACTTATAGGGCAGCATTGTGAATGTGAGGGTCTAAGTACATATAATTTTCGCAGATTTTTGGTGATCTTTTGTTGTGCATTTCTTTTTTGGCCTCTTTCATCTTCTTTAGATAACATGTGCAAAATTGCACGCCTGCGATCAAACCTTCAATTCTTTTCTCTGGTCGTAAGACGACTATAACACCCTTTTCGGTGTGTCTTAATATAGTAGGAAGGTCTGGCATTTTACTATAGACTTTCAAACTTCTTAGTTAGGAATGATATTTCCCCATAATATTAGTTGTGGTATCGAGTATCGAGGTCCCCTTAACACATATCCCAGTAAGATATTTTACTATATTTTACTGTATTCTACAATTGTATCAAAACCATACAGCACATATAACCTTCTTTAAGAAGATGTATTCTGGTATGAAGTGGTAAATACCTACAAAGAAGATTCCAAATTTAAAAAATTTTGTCTTGACACGGCCTCTCCTCCCTTTTACATCTTCATTGCAATCCAATTATTTATTGGTTTGTGACTATTACTACTACAATCTGATCACAACATTGAATCAATGTATAGTTACATTACTAAGGGGTATATAAAGTAAGAACTCACTCAGTACTGTTCCGTAGATACATGCTCTTCTTTTAAAAACTGATCACATTACAAACTCAAAAGGCTTCCCTCCTCTTGAGTCTTCTTGTATGGTTTGTGCTATCGAGAAGCTGTATGGCCTCGACGTTCACATGTTGATGAAGTCTCTACTCGTGACTTTTGGCAAATTTAATTAGAAATTCGTCCACCATCTCCATCCCTAGCTCTCTGTAGATATCGCTCTTTCTGATGTACCAGGGTCATTTACAATATTCCTCGGTACTTTGTTTTGAAATCTTTCTATCATAATATTATTGCATTTATTGGTACAACCTCAGAGCTGCTGATCATACTGGCTGAATAATCTTTGTATACAAAAGTAATTTATTATATATTGACAACTTGAATTTTTACCAAGCAGCCAGTACATTTTTGTGTATTTGATTTCGAGTTCTTCCCGTTCCGTTTTGACATGGGCTTTCCATGGAAGTCCGGCATCCAGTGTTATACCCAAATACTTTGCAGTTTTAGCATATGCATAACCTGCCAAATGCTTGTGCTATATCCAGAAAGATGTTAGAGCATACCTTTTTCTATTCTATTGCTTTTTTTTATTAGATCAAAATCCACAAGGAGACTAAATTCCTGCAGTTGGCTGTATACCATGTATCACAAAAAAAATATTTTAAAAAATCCTTTATAAAAGGTAAAATAAATAAAAAACTCTATAGGGCTACATCACAAATGTAGTTTGATTAACTTTAAATTACATCTTTGATATTTGAAAACTATGATGTTTAAGTTAGAAAAGGAATTGATCATATGACAGTGTAGGACTCCACTGGGGTTAGTAGTCCTTAGACGAAGAGTCTGAACTCTGTGAGGACTTGTTGAAAGGAACTAACAGTTGCAACAAGTCCTCACAGTAGCAGTAGCAATATTTTGGCTGTTCCAGTTCCCTGTGAATATAGTTTCACCATGACGTATAAACACAGATGGACTCAGTTATTTACATAAAATTGTGAAGTCAAAATTATTTGAATATGTCACATTCTCAGCACCTCCAACTGTTGTCACGTTTTTTTATTAAAAATTCTTATTCGCGAGTCGCTGAAAATATTACTCCGTATTTTATACTCTACAGGTGCTATCAAACCAAAATAATAATTTATTGGTTATATTAATATATCTAATTGTAATCAAAATATCAAGTGTGCACATAGTGTGCATTATCATTTAATAATAGCGTATAATAGATATCAATAAATTATTTTATATTTAGAAGCACTGAAAACTATTTATAAATGGCAACGGTTGTTTACATTTCTCTGTTTTACGGTTCTACGTCAAACTTCAAATGCTATTCCATGTTTGTTTACAACGATTGAGGAAATAAGGAAAAATTGTTTTTAGATAATTTTGGCTGTATTTTGAGTGATATTTGTGAAAAGTGAAATAAAATAAACGAAATATTTACATCCCGGTCTTTCATTTCATTTGTAAGTACATAAAATTTACATTATTTAGGATGAGGAAATGAAAAAGCGTGTTTGTTTACATTTTAATAGGCGTACCATTGGGTTTATTCATGTTCATTAATGTATTCAATAAGATATAATAAAATTGTATTTTAATTTTTCTATAAAGACGTGATTTGTTAATAGTTAAATTCTCGTTTTTTTTTTAATTCTTTGAACGTGTTTTTATACATTATTACTAGGTACTTCCAATTTTTAAAATCTGAATAATTACCCGCGAGTAAAAATTCAAGCACGCTTATACTCATTGCGGAAGCATCACATTCTATCGAAGCTTCAAAACATTGTGTGTTAAAGGTATCTTATTGCTGTGTCCATCTATGTTTATACGTCCATGAGTTTCACATTTTAATTGTCTACGCGCATTCACCAATTCTCTTCCTTTTGTTGTTGTAAGCCTAGAACTTCAATGGACGATTTTTCTTTAAAGCATATTTTGGGGGATAGTATACTGCTGTTATCAGAATTTCTCAATTTTTTGTCTTAACATTTGTACCATCTTGAATTTTTTTATTGCATGTTCCCATTTCTTGATAATATTTTATGTCGTCTTTAATTATAATCGCGCTTCCTCTTCTCGCTGCGTTATCAGGGTAGATAGTATGGTTTATGGTATGTCACTTTAATTGAATGAATGATTCTCTAGTAAAATGAGTCTCAGATGTTAAGCATATATCTATCCACTTTTTCTATGTCTAGGACTGCTTGTAATTATTCATGTTGTCATGATTTAGCAGTCAAATACAATTCGATTATAGATTTGAAGTTTCTTAGCCATTTTTCTGCTTTAGAATGGCTCCTTTAGTACCATATTCCATTTTGGTTGCTCCGTAATAATAGGTTCTTTAACTAGATGTTTTCAACATATTGTTCATTTCTAACTCCTGCATTTCTTTAACAAATATATAAACCCTGTAATTTACAGGATGGTTCTTGGTGCAGTTTACACAATTTGATTCAGTATCTTGTTTGTTACATAAATAAGAAAGATACTTACCCGTACATGTGACAAAGTCTGGTCCTTTCACAGTAGGCTTAAGTAGTCGATGAAGAAGTATGATGTTAGAAAACCTCAATACAAAGGTGCTAAAATGCAGAAATGCAGGAACTATAAAGAAAAGTCTGACCATCATACAAGAAACAGTAAAAGAAAGTAAAGAACAACACCTAAAGAAAGATACAGAGGAACGGAAATCGTAGATGACCGATGAAATACTTGAACTTATGGATCAAAGAAAAAAACAAAGAAAATCAAGAACAGAATAGAAAAACAGAACCATGTCAAGAAATAGATTAAATAGCTGGAAAGTCCCGAAAATGCAACAGCGGAAAAATAACAGATAATCTTGGCAATCTTACCGTAACCAAAGAAGATAAAAAGAAAGTATGGGAAGAATACTTGAAGAAACTTTTCCATGACCTTAGAACAATACAAGAGCCTACCATTAAAGAAAATTCAGGAAGAAAACACACCGGGATTTGATGATATTCCTGCAGAACTGCTGAAGCTATTAGATGCAGAAGGGGGATACAAAGCAGGAAAAATACCAGTAAAGTGACTCAAATCTGAGTTCGTAGCATTGCCCAAAAAACCAGGAGCAAAAGTTTGTGAAGACTATAGGACCTAATGAGCCATCTGCTTAAGCTGTTTTTAAAAGTCATCCACAAAAGAATTTACCGGAAATGCGAGAAATATATTGTGTCCAATCAGCTTGGATTTGTGAACGCCGTTGGTACGAGGGAAGCTTTATTTAGCGTGCAGGTATTGTTGCAGAAACGTAGAGATGTCAGTTGTAATGTTTTTGCATGCCTGATTGACTACAAGACAGTTTTCGATAGAGTCAGGCATGAACAATTTATGGAAGTACTGAAGAGGACAGGGAGAGTCAAGCTCAATCACCTGCGGTATGCAGATAATCCAATAGTGTTTTCCAATACCATAGAAGGACTGCAAAACTTAATGACCAAAATAACGGAAACAAGTAGAACATATGGACTGGATTTAAACAGCAGCAAAACCAAGCTAATGATCATTAGCAAGTAAAACATAACTGGAGCAAATCTGTATGTGAATCAAGTAAGAATTGAATGTGTCTTAGAGTACAACTACTTGGGAACTATAATCAATGAGTAGTGGGACAATACCCCAAAGGTTTAATGTCGAATGGGAAAGACAAAAAGTGCATTTTTGACTATGAGCTCTCTGTTCAAGAGCCGTGACCTCAGTCTAGAAACAAAAATAAGGCTCTTTAAATTATACGTGTACTCAGTGCTGCTGTATGAAGTAGAAACGTGGACATTAAAGGCGGAAACTGTATCAAAACTTCAGGCTTTTGAGCTATGGTTATATACAAGGATCCTAAAGATACCATGGACAGACAAAGTCACCAATGAAGAAGTACTGCGCAACACAACATTATTCTGTTTATCCTCCAACTGCTGTTCTGTTCATATGTTGGATAGATCCAACAAGTTCTCTGATTTGTTGTCCTACTGTTCATTTTTTTACATAAATCTGCTTCTGTTATTATTTAAAATGTAGATATTCAATTTATATTCACATAAATTCACATAAATAATTTTCAAAAAAGAATATTTTAAAAAATTCTGCGAAACTGTGTAACCAAACAAAGTTGTTAGGAGGCTGTAATAACCTAATAAAATGCTGATATATATGGTAATAAATTGTTTTATATTCTTCTTCATAAGTTTGTACTTCAATTTCCAAATATTCTTCGAATTTGTCAAATATTTTTATTATAATTGACAGTAGGATAACTATGAATTAATTTTTCAAAACTGACCTAAATAATTACATCCTGTATATTAAACTATCTGAAACCTATTACACAATCGCCCAAACATTCTAGATTGCTGTTAGATTCCAGAAAGACCATTATTAATCAAACGCTTTGGCCGTTTGACATATCGATGCAACTAAGAGCGGCCTTTCAAAGTTTTCGTCACGTGAGTTATGTCTTTACATTGTTATTTCGATCTGATCTGATTATTATGTTTGAGTCATGGCTGCGATTATTGTACCTTTAGTTGATACAGTCATCGATTCTGTGAAGTCGGTGTATTGCAATAAGTATTTTGTAATACCTCAGGTAAGGTAAAAGAGATGAAATGTGAGGGTAAATGTGAATCAGTGTTATAGAATTGTTGCACAAGAATCTTAAGCAAATAACGGATCTATTAAATATACTGCTGACATAAATAAAATTTATTACTCAGAAAATCTTAAAATATGTCTCATTACAGTATTAAGAAATTAATTATACGAAAATTATGCCTGATGATTACTGCAGCCACACTTGCAAGAGATGGAGAAATAAAAAACTTTTACATCTAAGTAAAAACTTATCCAAAATGGGTAAATAAATTTTCATAACGTTTTCAATCCTATCGGATCATCATTAGTGAAAAACATAGAAATAAGTATTATCACTTAAAAATAAGAACAAAAGGGGACAAAAAGGGGACAAAGGAACAAAAGGAATAAAATTTAATCCAAATTGTCTAAACTAATAATTAATCAACATTCTTGGTGCTGGTGCATATGTTCCACCTCTTTTTAAGATATTACATCTTTTTGTAATTACATCACATTAATTTCACACTTTTGCATTTAAACATAGTAACTTCTACCCGTATTCAAAACTATTCTATACTGACAGTGTGTCTTAATTCCTATATGCATTTGTCATAACTAGCTGCTCGTTGAATTTCACTTCAGGACAACACTTTAAATAATTGCTCTCTCTCTCTCTCTCTCCAATTGCGCTACAGCCCAAATCCTGCCGGTCCCGCGCCGTCTTGCGCCCTGCATTTTACTATCTAGGGCTCTTTTCGGCAATATTTTTGACTCCATTCTTACTACATGACCAGCCCAGTCTCTAAAGTTTAACGAATTCTGAGATCGGTGTCTCTTTGAACAGTTGGTAGAGTTCATGGTTGTACCTGGATCTCCATATTCCGTTTTCGTTAATAGGTAATAATATCTTCCTTAGGACTTTTCTTTCGAAGACTTCCGGTTTTCTTTTTGTCTCTTCTGTCATCACCCATGTCTCGCATGCATAACATACTATTGGTCTGATAATAGTTTTGTAGACCCTGATTTTCGATCTCCGGTGTGTATTTTTGGAGCGGAACACATGATCGAGTGAAAAATATTAAATAATTGCATTCCCACAATATTCATATACCTTTTTCTCTTTTTGGAACGATACCGGTTTTCCCTACATATAGACTGTAGTTACACAGTCACCAGACACGTACACATAGGCAACCACCAACACTCTTTTGAATTCTATTAGAACCCCCATTCTTTCGGTCATTTCTACAAAACTCTTATTACTATTATTACTTTTTTGTAGGCTTTTCACTGATGATGATCGAATAGGATTGAAAACGTTCTGAAAATAATTTTAAAAAATGTCCTCACTACTCAGTCGCTGCTCTTGGTTTTCACTGACTCCTTACGTCAAGATCGTACCAGATCTAAAATTGTGACCAATAGAGTCCCTCCTCTGAGACACTTTTTACACGAAATTGAACCCTAGGTGCTGAAGGTGCTGGATCTTCAAATTCGTGTGGGAACTTATTTTAATTAAAACGTAATTAAGAGAGGTCAAATTTGACAATTACGCCGTTAATATTTGTTTAACGAATATAAGTTTAACGAATGATCCACGTGCTATGTCAATACATGTCTTCGTAAGTCGTCTATAGACAATTCGGAGTTCCAACATCGAAAAGATGAATACCTATGTTCGTCCGTCTAAAGATCTGGTTTACTGGCAAGGATCGATCCCACAGTAAACCGATAATCTCGACGGAAAAAAGGGCTCCTGCGACAATCGTAGGGAACTACGATTGGCTAGTAAAGTCACATTGTTTTGAGCATTTCGACTCTCGGAACTCCAAGGATATATCGTTACCACCTTTGACTAGAAAGGATACGGCCTTAGAAGCGTTCAGGCATAATCTCACTAATAGTAGCTTCGCACCATAACCCACTCGAATAAGTTCGTCAACCAAATATCCGAACCTGCAGTTCCTCTCATACTGAACAGGATTACTATCTCAACGACGAGTCCTCAGTAGGGTAAAACTAACCTCTCTCACGACGGTCTAAACCCAGCTCACGTTCCCTGTCTATGGGTGAACAATCCAACGCTTGGCGAATTCTGCTTCGCAATGATAGGAAGAGCCGACATCGTAGGATCAAAAAGCGACATCGCTGTGAACGCGTGGCCGCTGCAAGTCAGTTATCCCTGTGGTAACTTTTCTGACACCTCTTGCTGAAAACTCTTCAAGCTAAAAGGATTGATAGGTCGTGCTTCCGCAGTCCCTATACATACTGAACATCAGGATCAAGCAAGCCAGCTTTTGCACTTTTACTTTACGCGAGGTTTCTGTCCTCGTTGAGCTCGCCTTAGGACACCTTCGTTATTATTTGACAGATGTACCGCACCAGGTCAAACTCAAGAAGTGCCCTTGACTCAAGAATACCGTAAAGCTCGGTACATATGTACGAGCCATACGGTATGCGAACGCTATATGCGTTAATGTGTACGGCAGAAAAAACCGCTTGCGTACTGTATGCGTACTATTTGATCGTGACTCGTCGCGAACCAAATTGTTGCGGTTTTTAGCAGCGAACACTTGTATTGTCTCATCAAATCGACATTGTGTGAATGACGTGTTCCTTCCTAGAAAGACGTGAGAAAACAGTAAACTGATTATTGTACATATTTTTATTTTTGTAAGAAACAGTAAACGCGATAAATCAGTACCCAATAACTTACATTATCGTACGAAACCTAAAATTGTGACCAATATAGTCCCTTCTCTGCGACACTTTTTACATGAAATTGAATCTTAAAGGTGCTGGGTCTTCAAATTTTTGTAGGATTTTTTCATAAGTATTTGTAGGCATTCACATTCTCAATTACAGTATCTTCTACAATTAATTGGTTGTTTGCATTTGCTGATTTAGTCATGATTATGCATTCAGTTATCTTCAAATTCATCCTTAGTCGATATTAATGACAGTATTCATTAAGGAATTACATTACGTTTTATATTGTTATTATCCGTCATTATTACTGTACTTTACTTTAAATACCGCTCCACTGTAGATATTAAAGAGTAGTGGTGACAGCACACAACCCTGGCGGACTCCTTTCTGTATTTTGATATTTCGGATGTTCTGATTATCAACTTTTACCTTGGCAATTTGATTCCAATATAAATTAGATAATATTTTCATATCACGACTATCAATATCTTTTCTTTTTAATATATCTACGAGTTTATTATGTTTAACCTTATCAAATGCGTATAAAATTCTGTAAAAGTCTCCTAATATTATTTTCTTTTGTTTCAGCACAAGAACAGTCCAAGAAACGAAAGGATGGGACGTGTTCCGGGATCCCCCGACCAAAGAGATTTCGGGCTCTATGGCCAACCAAAAATGTCTAGAAATATCTGTGAAAATACTGAAAGTCGTAGCATATTTAATAACGTTCATCATAGTTTTAGGATCAGGGGTGACAGCGATAGGGACTCTTCTATTTATGACATCACAACTTAGGGTAGATAAAGTAGTTGAATATTGTAATAAAGACTTAGGTGAGTATTGTTCAAACATTTGTTTATTAGTATCTATTCAGCCCACTCTCAAATTTTTGAATATTTCGCAATACTTTCATAATCTAAATAATTTAGTATACAAATTAATAAAAAAAATAAGATCTTTGGAAAGAAAATATTTGGAATTGCTTATGTTATATTTATTAACCTCTAAAAATCATACTATCAAGTTGAATTTTGCTAATAATATTAATTTTGGGACCCCAAGAAATATACAAGAAAGTTTACCATTCCCACCTTTCGACTTCCTCCTACAACCCCCCTTGTATTACAAGTCATCTAAGGAATTTAGGGACCAATGCTATAAAAGCTGAAGAATACTTAAATATTCTAACTTATGATTTTCTTTTTAGGTAGGGAAAAACAATTTGTAGTAAAATTACCGACTCCCGAACGAGTGGTATGGATGTGGTGTCTTTTCTTTGCCTTCTGCATCCCACAGCTCGGGACCCTGTTCCGATCCACCAGAATGTGTTTTTTTAAATCATCGAAGAAACCGCATTTTGCGCATTTCCTTATTATTTTCTTAATGGAGACTGCTCATACCATAGGCATAGCGATATTAGTTTTTCACATACTGCCAGAGATAGACGTAGTGAAAGGAGCCATGCTGACAAACTGCCTTTGCTTTGTACCTGCTGTGTTAGGTAAGAATCCTTTTTATTTTCCTATTGGTTTAGAAATTAGATATACATATAATAATAATATACGTTTATTCATATTATTACATTAATTAACAATTTCACTTCTCTTACAGTAAAATAAAGGTAAAAAAAAGTATTAAAAACATAAACATTTATTTTCTTATATTATTATAATACTACTTTCTTAAAACGTAGAGTAACTACCAGACCAAAACAAAAAACGTAGTTTGCATCTCATATTAAGGGTTTGCATGATCAATTGTGTCAAATGAATGGATTAAGAAAACAACTAAATAACCCAGAGTATTCGGAACGATACAAGAAATTTAAACAAGAATATCAAAAAATTGTTAAAAAACATAAAAATCAACAATATGATAATCAATTTAGAAATAGCAATAATATAATAAAGGAATGTTAGAAAATAATTAATAAAAATAGAAGTAAAAAATTGTCAATCAAATCAAAATTTAATATCTTTTAGTAACAACGCTGACTTACAAAATTATCATAAAGCTGATCATGTCAACAATTATTTTATTAATGCTGTAAAAAATAATGAACCATCAGTTGTTACCCGTATCACACAAATAGACCAATTCAATTCAAGTTTCTTTTTATCACCAACCACTGAAAAAGAAGTTATATCTATTGTATTAAAAACTGCTTTCAAAACAGCTGCAGGGATAGACGAAATTGATGAAAAAGATTTGAAACATATTGCCACTTATATAGCTTTACCACTATCTTATCTCATAAATGAATCATTTACATGCGGAATATTTCCAGATATAAAGGAATCGAAAGGAATCCCTATATCAAAAAGATCTGCAACGGATATTGCAAACTATAGGCTGATTTGTGTGTCAAGTCAGTTCTCTAAAATATTTGAAGCAGCCTATGCAAATAGATTAAAGATCATTTAATTTAATTAGAACATTTTAAAATTCTTCCTGTTATTGAAAACGGGTTTAGAAAAAAGAAATCTACAAATACTGCTATTTCTGACTCTCTTCAATTTATTTATAAAGCATTAAATGATAAATTAAATGTGTTGGGTCTTTTTTATGACCTTAGTCGTGCATTTGATACGAAGGATCGTGAACTCTTATTACAAAAATTTCAGGGTATTGAAGTACTTGGTATACCGTAAAATTGGGCCCTATCTTATCTAAGTAATAGAACTCAAGTAGTCACTGTGGAAAATGTAACGTCGAGGCCACTTCAATGTACGATGGGTGTACCTCAAGGCTCAATACTTGGGCCTTTATTTTTCATTATATTTGTAAGTGACCTAAACACGTTGTGTTGAATGCCAGATAAAATTGTTTAGTGTGCTGATACCAATATTCTCATGTCTCACAGTGAACCCATACAACTGGTGGAAAATACCAATATTGTGTCTGCTGAATTTAGCACATATTGTAAAAATAATGGACTCAAGCTCATACGTAACGTTTTATTTACATGTGGATGGCAAATTAGTAGAAAGTTATACTACAACGAAATTTTTGGGGATCACCCTAGATCATAAACTTACATGGGAAACTCACGTAAATCAGGTATCAGCAAAGTTAAGTACATGTAGCTATATAATGCGTAATTTAAGAGAAACTGTCTCATTTGATATATTGCGAATGATTTACTTTAGTTTAGTCCAGTCTGTACTTCAGTATGGCTTAATATTTTGGGGTTGCTCATCTCATTTTGAACGGGCATTTATAGCTCAAAAGAAAGTTTCAAGAAGTATGTATGGTGTTCCATTTTCAGATAGTTGTAAGCCACTATTTAAGAAGTCTAATATTTTAACACTACCTAACCTCTTAATTTTCCAATTAATATTGCACATTGAGGAAAACAAGCTCAAGTTTGACAGAAATGAGGACATTCACTCACATGATACTAGGGGTAAATCAAATTTTCGACAACCTTTCTCTAGATTAGATGTATCCCAACATGCACCTGAATATATTGGAATAAAATGTTACAATAAAATAGACAATATATTAACTCTCAGTAATTCTTCCCATAAAGGTTTTCGCCAAACTGTGTATTCATTTTTAATGGACAACACATTCTACAGTGTTGATGGATTTTTAAATTTTTAACATTTCTGCAACAATAGTTCTAAATTTGTATTTATAACTTGTATTTGTAACTTTTATTTCTTATTTATTTTATTGTAATCACTGTTTTATTTTAATCATGTGTACTTTTGCTATATATTATACTCTTTTGTACTAAAATTTTGACTAGTCCAATATACATTTTTTTTTGTAAGAATTGTGTAAACTTTGTGGATGAATAAATTATATCTATATATCTATCTAACTGTAGAAAATGCACGGATAGTGATGAAGATGAAAATCAACGAGCTCGTGCGATTAATGAAGAACGGGAACAGCATGAAACTGCCGTATGTAGTCTAGCTGAAATAAATTTTCCTTCTAACAACACCCTAATTTCAAGAAAAACTGGTATTAGTGCTAGAACGAATTAATATTTCTTTTAACGTAGTTCAGAAATTTTTCTCGGTTAGTGTGTTATTTCATGAATCAAATCCGAATAAAAAACAACTTTTTAAATATACTCGTGCAGCTACTATTTATGAATATTTAGAAATTAATTAACATAAATTTCTATATAAATGGCAGAGGAACAGACATTTATTTAAATTGCTAAATACGAGAAAAGATCCACACCATGAATCAAAGATTCGCAAAAAATATAATGAAGTGGACAAAAAAATATGATGACGCCTTACAATAGAAGTAGTTTTACGGTTCATTAGGCTTCATGGCCACATAAGTATTTCATAATTAATTTATAAAAAAACCACTAAATCATCCGGTAAAGTTTCTGAAAATTTGCAAGTCTGTATATGAAAGTCAAGGATGATATGATAATGCAAAACCGTTGTTTAATTAATGTGTTCAATCACAAATTAACCCCTTAATTTGTAATCTCACATTATTCTTAACTTCTTAATCTTTTATAGTTTCACCGTGTATAAGTTTGCATTATATATATTGCAAAACCATATCGTATGATAATTTAATAATTAGTTCATTTACCTACAACTAAATAAATTGCCGAAAAATAATATTTTCTAATTGAACTTCCTAAGTGTCGCAATTAAGGCGTAGATTAAATTGTATTATAAGCAAAAGTTAGGTGGTGTCATATGAACGAAGCAATGACCTAAGGTACTTATGTATCTATTATGTGTGAGATTATAAATTGGGGGATTTGAGTTCAAATGAACACAGTCAATATTGAGTAGTTACCGAACGAACACCATATTGTGTAATTACGAGTTGCTGTCAATAAATCATCACTTTTACTCGACAACTTCAACATTTATTAACCCTATCATCATCGATCGACGAGAAGCGGACAAAGGGGCATTTACGAACCGAAACGAACTTCGAAGAATTCGGTTCATCCAACGGTTGTCTTCCATTTTTCCTATGTATCCTGCCCCGTTGTATTTCAATATATCAATCATTTGGCTTACATCTCTGAGTCACTTGTTATATATGTCTTTTTAGTTCTTTAAAGATTTGACAATTTCTTTGTAGAATTACTTGAATTCCCCATCTTCGTGATCTGATGTCGGGGCAAAGATTTGAATAATTTTACATGTATAACGCTAGTTAATTTGGATGTCCATTGATATAATTTTCCGATATACTGTATTATCTTGGATATTACTTTTTTATTAATAAATAAGTCCACGTCGCCTACCGCTTGAATTTCGTCTCGTTTGTAGAAAAGTTGGTGGCCGCTTTTTAGTTCGATCCATTGCTCTACTATTCGTCATACTTCTGCCTGTCCTATCACTGTCCACTTTATTTTCTTAATTTCTTCTGTGGCTTCTAGTAGCTGTTCTTCCGAACTTAGTATGCGTATGTTGAATGTAACTATGAACCACTCAGTTGTACGATTTGGGGTAATTCGTTTCGGATATTCAACATTTTATAAGGAGTGTTTTAGCCTTAATTTGTCACGCTAGCCAGGTGGATTGAGAAGTACCTATTGGTCCACCAGAGATATTTTATTTACTACCCACCGGTAAATCAGGCCGGAAATTCCTTCCTTCGCCACCTGTGGACGCGCTTTCTATGGGTAGGTACCACCGAGAGTTAAGAAATGTAATGAGCTGTTCATAGTTTGTGAAAATGTTGTACTTGTTGAGAACGAAAACGAGAACGATGAAAAAACAAGAAATCAGCTGGACCATGTATTAGCAAACGAAAGATATTCAATGAATAAACTAGAAATAAGATGCCAAAAAGGAACATTTGTAGAGTCAGACCATAAAGGATAGGTTTCAACAAACGGAAGGAAAAAGATGTAATACAGATGTGTTTAATAATAGCGAAACGCACAAACAGAAATACCAGACGGAAGTAGTTGCACAATTATGAAAAAACATGTCTTTCTTTCTTTCTTCCTTGACTGTCTTTACAACTTGGGTAAATCTTCGTCGCGTTCATAATAGCCCTCGATCTTCTACGATCTTAGGCTTCCATTTCCCATTATTGTACCCCAATTCTAGATAAATCAGCTTCAACATTATCCATCCATATTTTTCTTGGACGACCTACTGATCTTCTGCCATCTGGTCTCGCAAAAACACTATCTTTGACACTATGTCTTTCTCTGATCTTAGTGAGTCACCAGTTCAGCATTGCGGCACCGTCTTCACTCTCCTGTCAATTTATCTCTTTAAGGGCCAAATATCATTTTGAGAACCTTCTTTTCAAATACCAGCAGCTTATTTATTTCTTGCTGTTGCTGATGTAGAGTCCATGTTTTACTTCCATATGCAACAACTGGGCAAATAATTGATATGTAATAATGTATATGTAATTGTTGAAGGTCTTCTAAAATTTCTGTAAGAATGGCTGTATCATCAAAATATCTGACATTTGTTTCTCCATCAATTTTTATTTCTTCTGGTGTGCAACCCAAGACTGGAATATACATTAAAAATATTTGGCGATAATACATTATAGCCGCTTTCCAAGTTTCCAAGCAATCCACTAGCTAAAAAGCAGCAAAATCACTTTGAGTAACAACATCACGCAAAACTCATAAATTATGGTGAAGAGCAGCTCCATAATGTTTGGTGGAAACGATATGGACCTGAAAAAATGCCGAATGAATGGAATGAAGATTTAACCATCCCCATTCATAAAAATGGTGAGAAAGAGTGACAGAGTGCAAGAATTATAAAGATATGATGCTGCTAGATATAACCTACAAGATACTATCAAATATATTGGGAGATAGAATATCTCCATATATGAAACAGAACCTTGGGGTCTGTCAGTGAGGTTTTTGGCCGGGAAGATCAGATTATGAAGTTCAGATTTTTACTATTAGATAACTGCTGGACAAGAATTGGGAATTTAGTAAAACTTTTAATCGGTTGTTTAAAGATTTTCGACAAGTTTATGACAGTATCGTAAGGATGACCATAAAAAATATTGGGGCCAAGTAAGATTATTAATTTAACCAAAAATGTATGAAGAATTCTCAAGGTCAAGTATAGAAACATGCCAAGTTAAAAAGTTTCTCTATTACTGGTGATTTGAAATAAGGCGATAGACTATCGCCTCTACATTTTAACAGTGTTAAAAATTCAAATTAAAGGAGCTAACATAAAGCTGTAGATATTTTCACACCAGAACCCCCGAATGTTTCTACACAGTTGACTACACAGACACTGTAAGCAGTAATACAAAAAAATAAATAAAATGTTTCTGAAAATAGAAAATAAAGCAAAGAAAGTAAAGATAAACATCAATTAAGAGAAGATAAAATGATTATGGACACATACAGTGATTAGGCCAGTCATAACATACGCCTCAAAATCCTGGACCATCACGAAACAAAACTAACTTTTGAACAGCAAAATATTAAGAAAATATTGGTCCTGTAATGAATAGCACAACTGTCCAATATCTAATTAGAACAAATGAAGAATTGGTAAGCATATAAGGTTATCCAAATAAAACCAATGCTATAAAAGCCCAGGAGCTGAGGTGTGCAGGCCTTATATACGGTCCAGGACGATCGGCTCATCAAATAAATATGGCGGAGAACTCAGTCAGCCAGAAGCCTTAGCCAAACCCAGACTTCGATGTAGGAATAATATCTTAAAAGATTTAAATCTCATAGGAATATAAGATTGGAGAGAAGGAATGATGGATCGAAGTAGATGGGGGCAATTTGTACGGGCAGTTAAGATCCACGAAGGATGAAGCTACATAGCGAGAAAGGGAGAAAGATAATTATAAGTACTAATCAATAACTAAAAATTCATTATACATAAAATATTTGTTATTTCTTGCACATATCATAAGGGTTGGCAAAATCGTAAATCTTGTATATTTTCTACAGGTACTATAAATTGTAGAATTTAACGGGGTCAATTGGCCCCGTACACCGTTTTACCAAAGAATATAGACGCTTATATATTCTTTGGTTTTACACTGTGATCTGAATGATCTTTTGTATATATTTACATCTATATCCAAAAGATCTAGGCTTCTAAGGAAACCTATCATCCGTTTCTATTTCGTTACCTAAATAAGGGTTACTTTGGCCCTGGGGTCCTACTTTGGCCCAAATTAAAAATAAAATAAAACGTTTTTAAAGTATCTCGAGAGAGTAGATTTTAAGCCGATGTCGGTAGTTTCCGATGAAGTGCAGACCTGCGCAACTCGTAACGACCTTCAAATGTTTCACGTTTCGCCTCCAAGAAACCAGCATGAGTGCTTATGATGTTGTATGTGCAACAAGTGATTTTTATAAAGTCTCAAACTTTTACCTGCAAAAACCGTTTTAGGCCTGTTATAATATTGGTAAGTACTTTTTTAACATCAGAATTTAATACGTAATGCAGTGGAATGGCTATAATTTGCATTATTTTCGCTTTTTTTATTTTAAAATTTAATAATAAAACCAGTTCAGATAACCTCAAAAATATGACCTTCTTTGGCCCAACGTATATTTGGGCCAAAGTAGTTCTGACGTTTATTTTATTTATTTATTTTTAATTATTACCTACCTACTGTTATAAATCAACATTCTGGGTGTTCTTGTATTGAATAAATTTATTTTTAGATTACGCAAGATGCCCTATAACTACAAACGCCAACCAGGAAGCCGAAGTTATGCCGACTACAGTCAAGATCATCTCCAAACCTGTTTAGAAGCAATCAGATTTGGTGAAATGACACAAAGGCAAGCCGCAGATATTTTTAAAATACCACGAAGCACTATTAAAAACAAACTAAAAAATCTTTTTTCGAGCTCACCGGGGTCACCGTCAGGTTTGCATCAAATATAACAAGAAATCGTGCTCAGATTGATAGAAAAATAATCTCAGACTACTTCGATCACTTAAAAGAAGTAGTTGAGAATGTACCGCCTCAGAACATTTATAACTATGACGAAACATGTATGTCTGACGATCCAGGCAGGAAGAAAGTAATCTGTCGTAGGGGTTCAAAGTACCCAGAGCGTATCATGAATTCGACTAAGTCCAACATTAGCGTTATGTTTTGTGGTAATGCCAATGGTACCTCTGTGCCACCTTATATTATTTATAAGGCTGAACATTTGTGGACCACATGGTTGGAAGGTGGCCCCGAAGGAGCGCATTATAACAGGACAAAACAAGCTTGGATCGATGGAGCAACATTTGAAGATTGGTTTGCTACACATCTTCTTCCAATCTTAAAAAAACAAGAAGGTAAAAAAGTAATCATCGGTGATAATCTTAGCTCACATGTAAGCTTAAACGTGGTCAGGCTTTGTGAAGAGAACAATATCCAATTCGTATGCTTGCGTCCAAACTCCTCACACCAAACACAATCACTTGATGTGGCCTATTTTAGGCCTCTCAAAAGTAAGTGGCGACAGATTCTTACCGAATGGAAACAGTATAGTGGCAAAACTGTTGCGTTATGTTTTGTGGTAATGCCAATGGTACCTCTGTGCCACCTTATATTATTTATAAGGCTGAACATTTGTGGACCACATGAATGGGGGGTGGTCCCGAAGGAGCGCATTATAACAAAACAAGGTTGGATCGATGGAGCAACATTTGAAGATTGGTTTGCTACACATCTTCTTCCAATCTTAAAAAAAACAAGAAAGTAAAAAAGTAGTTATCGGTGATAATCTTAGCTCACATGTAAGCTTAAACGTGGTCAGGCTTTGTGAAGAGAACAATATCCAATTCGTATGCTTGCCTCCAAACTCCTCACACCTAACACAACCACTTGATGTGGCCTATTTTAGGCCTCTCAAAAGTAAGTGGCGACAGATTCTTACCGAATGGAAACAGTCTGATAGTGGCAAAACTGTTGCTACATTACCAAAAGATATTTTTCCAAGATTGTTGAAAAAATCTTTGGATGACTTAGAGCTTCATCAAAAAGAAAACTTAAAGTCTGGTTTTAAAAAGGCCGGCATACATCCCTTAGACAAAGAAGAAGTATTGAAGCGCTTGCCTTCTAACAATGTGACAGTTAATTTGGAATTGGTAGGAAAAACATTTATCCGCCATTTGGAACAGAAAAGGCAAGAAGTTGTTAAACCTCGATTAATAAAACGAAAAAAAAATAGACATTCCTGCTGGTAAAAGCTAACGATATTATTCAGTATCAACAACACCAAATGAATAAAAAAGGTCAAAAGAAAAAAGAAAAGAAGATGGAAAACGGGAAGAAAAACGAAGAAAGAGAAAGGGAAAAACTAGAAAAAAAGCGACAGGCGGTTTTAGAAAAGAAACAAGAAGTTAAGAAACAAAAGAGAAAAATAAACAAAAAAGACATGGAACTTTCGAATTCGGAAGAAGATAGTGACCATTACAGCGTCGTTTCATCCGGTTATGGTGACATGATTCTTTCAACGGACGAAGAAGAGGAAATTAACACAGTCAGTGTTCTCCAGGAAAATCACCCAAATGTCGATCCAGTTGCATCTTCTTTCAGTGACATAAAACCCCCGGAACAAAACGAAGAAGAAGAATTAAAGTCAAATCTGCAAACAGGAAACTTCGTTGTTGTTGAATGGAATAAGCTACAGTTCCCTGGGATAGCTGTTAATGTGTCAGAAGAAGGTGCTGTTGTTGAATGCATGGAACGTACCAACAAGTGTTGGAAGTGGCCAAAAGAAAAGGACTCTTTGTTTTACAAATGGAGCGCTATTAAGAAAAAAATCCAACCTCCAAAACATTTAAAAAGAGCACTATTTTCCGTCAGTAATTTGTAAAAAATAATAATTGTTTGCTAAAGCTTTATTTTTGTACCTTTTTAAAAAAAACATAATTTGAAATATATTTTTCTGTCATATAAATATACTGAATAAATAAACCCATGTCTTTCTTTGGCCCTAACTATTTATATAATGCTTGAAAGTAGGTAATATAATATTGGGCCAAAGTAACCCTAACATAAGGATAACATTGGCCCAGATGAACAATTTAAAAAAGTTATTTATTTTTTTAAAAAACACTAAAATGCTTTATGCATGTTATTTAAGATAGTTTAATTATGTAAAACAGGAGAACATAGCTTAGTAGTAGAAAAATGCTAAGATTTATTGAGACTTGATTTAAAAGGTTTTAATAAATGGGCCAAAGTAGCCCGAGTTTACCTTTAACTTCTAGAATATCGTATTTTCATAAAAAATATGTTTGTAGAATCTTATAATTTTACAATATTTGTTCTTCTTTCAGGTTTACTTTCTAGAAATAACAAAGAATCTCAACGATTCATAAAAGTACTCATAGATCTCATCGCGATAGCTGCCCAAGTGACAGGTTTCATCGTGTGGCCAATCATGGAAGGAAGACCGGATTTATGGATTATCCCAGTCACACTATTTTTAATTTCTCTTGGTTGGTGGGAAAACTATATATCCAAATATACCCCAATTCCTTTTATCAAAAAATTGGGTAGACTGAGAGAGCAATTCGATCAAACGAGATACTTCAACTATATGTTTATATCCATTTGGAAGATCATATGTTTCTTGATTACCATTTTGTTCGTCATCTTGGCGAGAGAAGGGGAAGTTGGATTCTTCTTTACGGAATTTTCGGAAGGATGGGGATCACATCCAATTACAATTTTAGAGGTAAGAATATAAACGAATTTTAAAATAATATATTAAATTTGATACACAAAAAAAAACTAGATTAGCCTTTGAAATTTCGATTTTTTGATCAGTCATCGCTGGAATGCGCTCAACAAGGCGTCAATGGTAAGATGAATTATCCAAAACTATGACAGAGCCACTATTAACACTCTGGAAAATGTTATTGAATTAGTTAGAGTTTATGTCTTCATGATAATCCCCCGATTTTTTATCTATACACTGCTAATCAAAAATCCGTTTCCTCTCGTATCTTTTGAACTGTTATTGTTATAATAGTGAAGTTGGGAGGGAGGTAATAAACAGACGTAGAATTCTTAACTAGTCATAGCAAATGGCGTAATAGTGATACATGACATTACAGCGCCACTGTGACAAATAATTTTAAATAGGACCTTATGGCAAGTGATACCTCGTTTGACAGGTATTGAAAATACCTATTCAGTCATAATAATTTTGTTTGAGCTTAAGCTCATTTTGATAAATAAATTAAATAAATCCTAAAATTGGAGCTTCCCATTTAATTAATAAATATTTAACAACCAGTTCTTATAGTAAGTGTTCATATGTGTCGGAGTAGATTGAACTACATTCTTCAACAATTTCTTGTTTCAAAATGTCAATATTGTCGGGTGCTGTAGCGCAAACTTTAGATTTCAAGTAAACCCTCAGAAAAAAAACTAACGGTGTGAGGTCCGGTGACCGAGCTGGTTATTCTATCGTACCTTGTCGTCCAATCCATCTCCCACGATATTCCTCATGTAGGTAACGTCTTACTGCACCATAATGGTGTGCAGGAGCACCATCTTGTTAAAAAGTTAGTTCCAAGTTTGCGAATTCATCTGGATTATCCTTAATAATTTTAGGTATTAACGGTTCAATTGCATTTTGTAACATCTCTAGATACACTTCACCGGTTAAGTTACAATTGAGAAAAACAGGTTCAACTATGTGGTTTCCTAAAATACCTACCCAAACATTAATTTTTTTTGGAAATTGAGTATGTGTTTCACGAAAGACGTGAGGATTTGTGTCACTACAATGTCTCACATTGTGTGTGTTAACGTTTCCATTGAGAGAAAAAGTACTTTCGTCACTAAAACAAATTACTTTTATGTAATCGGGCTGTTGGTTAATTTTATTGGACATATTTTCACACAAATCTAGTCTTCGGTCGGAGTCATCATGTGAAAGTTGGTGCACAATTTTTAATTTGTATGGATGAAATTTGTTTTCAGCCAACACTCAGTGCACTGTCTTTTGATGTGATTTCATAGATAGATGCAACTTGGGCTGTAGAAGAAGTATGGTTCATTACCATTTCTAAAATTATGTCAATTTTTTTGTCATCACTAATCATGGTCTGGTATCTTATATGATGACCTTGGTTCATTCCCCCATCACTTTAACCCCAGCGAGTTAATAAAGAGAAATGACAGCCTATCTGTCTCACGAAGACTTTAACCAATCATTTATTTTAACACAGTCTCGAGGTGTCAATAAAATAATCAAATTTAATTTAATTCAATTCAATTCTGTCAAAAATAATGACAGATCTTCCGTTTGTTTATAGACTTGTAAACAGGTTTACAAAACTTGTTTACAAGTTTTTAATTTTATTTTATTATCTTTAACTTTCGTTTGCATTTATTCTTAGTAATTTTAATTTAAGTTGGTTACTTAGTTTTTAAAGGTTAGTTTGAGTTACCTATTGTAGTTAATTTTCACTTCGGAAATCGTTTGGAAAGAACTATTTCCGAAGTGGAAATTGAAACGCCAATAAACGTACTTTAACCTTTAATTGTGGCTTATTCCCATTTAAATAGTAATTCATGTATAACTAGTAGCAGCACTGAAGATTGACTGAAAACATTCTGTGGTGTAGCCCATAAGGGTTGTTTTGAATATTATACCTTTTATAAAAAAATTTTAATAAAAATGTTTGAAATATTTTATAGTTTTTGTGGACCAAATTCTTATTTCACAAAATTTTAGATATTTTATGACGTTTTTAAATTATCAATAATTTTCTTTTGCAGATTAAACCATTTTTGGGAGGCACATCTCTTCCAGATATTTCGGAAATCATACCAACAGGAGACGATGTCGTTATTCAATCCAGCGATAAGACTCCTGTCTATATTCTCTTAATGAACGTATTTGCAGCATACTTAGCTTATATTTTCGGTAAATTTGCCTGCAAAATTATGATCCAAGGATTTTCCTATGCTTTTCCTGTTAATCTTACCATTCCAGTCTCGATTTCTCTATTGATAACAGCTTGTGGTTTGAGAAATGGAGATCCTTGCTTTTTCCATGACACTATTCCCGATTATTTGTTCTTTGAATTACCACCACCTGCTTTTCTAAACGATTTTATTTCACATCAACATGCTTGGATTTGGTTACTATGGTTGTTGTCTCAGACATGGATTACTATACATATATGGACTCCAAAATGCGAACGTTTGGCAAGAACTGAAAAGTTACAAGTTATTCCAATGTATGACGGTAAGGACCTGCTTGTAGCAAATTTGATTTTTGTGTTAATAATTAATTGTATTTGATATTTCAGCGTTCCTGATTGATAAGTGTTTGGGTTTAAACAGACGCAGAGATGACGAATCCGATGTTAAGCCAGAAGATCTTGACGAAATTCAAAAAGAAAAAGCTGATGAATACTATGAAACGATTTCTAACCATACTGACGGATCCTCGCCGAAACATATTAAAAGTTCCGATAATATCACCAGGATTTACGCATGTGCTACTATGTGGCATGAGACCAAAGACGAAATGATGGAGTTTTTAAAGTCGATCTTGAGGCTTGACGAAGACCAATCCGCCAGAAGAG
Organism: Diabrotica balteata; assembly: GCA_918026665.1. Classification (NCBI taxonomy): domain Eukaryota; kingdom Metazoa; phylum Arthropoda; class Insecta; order Coleoptera; family Chrysomelidae; genus Diabrotica; species Diabrotica balteata. Next base: position 137,148,346 of record OU898281.1, read on the forward strand.
TTGCTCAAAAGTATCTGAGAGTTGTTGATCCAGATTATTATGAATTTGAAAGTAAGTATAAAAAAATAATACCCTAAATTTTTTAAGGACAGCATTTTTCATCTTCTTTTTATTGTTATCTGTTTGCTTTTAATTGATCTTTTATATTCGCAGTAGATTAGTCAGTCCAAGTATTAATTAAGTAATAAGAGTATTCATTGTAATATTTTAAAGCTTAGAATAAAGCAGTTTTTTGTTCTGCTCTGTTATTTAACTGCACTATCTCTGTTTTTTTATTCTCCGCCCAAATATATCTATCTTTATATATCCTATCTTTAATACTAATTTTAAATAAAGAAGTCCTTGTAGACCTATTCATACTGCAACCTTCGAATATGCTTCAACAGCTGTCGATGAGTCTCTTTTGGGTGAAGGTCTTGTTTCTAAAAATACATAAACCTTTTCCTCGCTGCGTCACTCATGTGCTTTTGCTGAACCTTATCGCTTCTTGCTGAGATGTAGATGAAGTAACTTTTTGTTAGTTTGTTCTTGGTTCATTTTGACCCTATAAAAAGCTCGAAAAATCTTAAAAAGAATATAATAACCGCAGCAACAGTGTCACTTGGAGAGAGGAAAGTAACGAACACTAACATATAAAAAAAACACCATGGTTTAAAGTGAAAGTGAAGACAAAATGTGAAGAAAAGAAGTTTTTGCAATACAGAACACAACAAACACTACAGGCATACATCCAATATAAACGAATCAGAAATAAAACGAATACTTTAGTTAGACAAATAAAAAAGGAACACTGGCAGATCTTCTCAAAACAGATGGAACACTACTTCTACGGAACACAAAAAGCAATATGGACAATTATGAGAGGATAAAGAAAAGAGATAAACGAACTAAAAAAAAAACGACCACCACTATCACCAGAGGTGACGACAAACGAAGAAATAAATATTGAGGAGAATGAGGAAAAGGAAGTGTCAAGGAAATTAAAAAATAGAAATTCACCAGAAGAGGACAGAATAGCAAACGAACTCCTAAAGTACAGAGGATCAGATCTGACCAAACAACTACTAACTATCTCCAAAAGGGAGACAAATCAGACCTGGAAAATTACAAAGGAATTAATTTATTAAAGCCAACATTAAAGTTAACAACCAAAGTGATAACAAATAAACTGAATGAAATTATAACACTAGCAGAACTATAAGTACAGGTATAAGATGTAGATGCAAGGTTAAGAACATCAACAACTGAGTAAGAAATAGAAGAGTAGAATAGAACGATCATATAAGCCGAATGACAACAAATAGAGTAGTAAACACGGCAAGAAATGGTTCCCCAATAGGAAGACAATCAGTGGAAAGACCACGAAAACGATGGAACAACTTACTGGAGGCACATTGAAAAAAAGCCAGAGTCATGTCTACATAAAAAGATAATAAGAAGTTAGGGAATCGATGGTTTTTTTTTCCGGCAGTGCATCGGGCATTGGAAGAAGGCTAACGAAATGTGAGTATCACATGGTATCTGAAGTTAAGGGACCTTATCTTTCATTCAGTCTTTACAGAATTAGCGACCTGCCAAGAATGAATACGCCCTTCACCACAACAAGGATCACGGCTCTCGAAGGGGTATATATGAATATAACTAAAGCTTCATTTTTTCTTAGGAAAAAACACTGTATCTTAGAAAATGGTGTTTTCATTATCGATTGCGCAGTTCCTTTTCTTATCTATTTTTATTTATCTATAAATTTTTATTGTAGCTCTATTATTATCATATAAAATTTAAATGTTATAACATACTCTAATGAGTAAAAATTGTTAAACTGACTATCAAACTTATTTCAGCTCACATTTTCTTCGACGACTCTTTCGAAATCTCCGATCACAACGATGACGATACGCAAGTGAACCGATTCGTGAAGCTTTTGATTAACACAATAGATGAAGCAGCTTCTGATGTACATCAAACTCATATTCGTATCAGACCACCCAAGAAAATTCCGACTCCTTACGGAGGTAGACTGGTTTGGTCCCTGCCAGGCAAAACCAAGATGATAGCACATTTAAAGAATAATTTGAAGATTAGACACAGGAAGAGATGGTCACAGGTAAGGCAATTTAAAGATAAAATACCACTTTTTAGCATTTGTAAAAATTAATAATATTTGTGATACGGGACAGCCAGTATATGTATAAACGAAATCTGTAATGATGAATGCGGATATTTACATAATATTTTAAGAAGTAGTATTCGTACAATCAACTTACTGCCAATACTTTGCCATTTGGGTGGCCTTTTCATTGGCTACTATTAAGTCAAGGAGAGTGCATTATTATCTTAAGTATGTAAAAATCATTTAAGTATTCATAATAAGAGAGTTACAAGCAGAAAGCTATGAACACAACTTACCAACGATAGCGCTATTCATCGACTTCCAGCAAGCATACGACAGAATAAAAAGGAAGAAATTAAAAGAGACCCTTGAGGAACTGGGAGTTAGCAGAAAGTTGCGTAACATGATACATCTTACTTTAGAGAATACAGAAAACAGAGTCAAAGTTAACAATCATGCATCGGACAAATTTATAGTAAAAGAAGGATTAAGGCAGGGCGATCCTTTGTCATCATTACTCTTCAATTTATGCCTAGAAAAAATAATGCGAGAAGCGAGAATTAATAGAGAAGGACTCCTATATCATAAAAGACACCAAGTTTTGGCATTTGCGGATGATATAGTGTTGCTGGCAAGAGGAAAAAAAGAGCTACAGGAGATAGTACAGAGAATAGTAAAAGCAGCAAAGAAAATGGGACTTTACATAAATGAAACTAAAACAAAATGTATGCAGTGGACAGATGATCAGTTTAGGGATGGACAAAAGTTTAAAGTAGAAGTAGAAGAAAGATTATCATACGAATTCGAAATAGTGGAAAGATTTACATACCTAGGTACAATAATATCACGTAAACCTAACATTAAAGAAGAAATACAAGCTAAAATAATGGCAGCCAATAGAAGTGTACATGCTCTTAGTGGAATGTTGAAAAGCAAGTTTTTATCAAGAAAGGCAAAAATACAGTTATACAAAACAACTATACAACCAATAGCAACATACTGCAGTGAGACCTGGACAATGACAAAAAATGAACAAAATCTACTGGAGATATGGGAAAGGAAAATCTTGAGGAAGATATATGGAGGAATAATAAGGGACGGTTTATGGATAAGAAGATCAAATGATGAATTAAAGAAATTATATAATCAACCTAACATAATAGGAGTCATAAAGGCACAGAGACTAAGATGGCGAGGTCACCTAGAAAGGATGCCAAACACGAGGACTCCAAAAAGGGTACTAAACTACAATATAACTTCAAAAAAGAGAAAAGGAAGGCCAAAAAATAGATGGAATCAGGAGGTAGAAAAAGATATGGAAGAAATTGGACTAGACGGCCAGAAAAGAAAAATGAATAACAAGAAGGAATGGAGAAAAGTCACATATCGAGCCAGCGAAGATCTCAGTACATAAAGGAAAGCGAAAATGAAGAAAGAACAAAATTCTTTAAGCCATGGGCCTCTAAGGCCTTTAGTGCTATTGTATATATATATATATATATATATATATATATATATATATATATATATATATATGTAAAAATCAATATGAGCCAAAGATTCTCTAATTTGTCACAATCACATCTGTTATCCTCTGAATGCTTCTGCCTCTGTTTTAAATGCCTCATATTTAAATTTGTCTTTTATCCTGACGTGCTAGTTACTAGCCTATTTGGGGATGTCCATACGATGTAAGGTAATTGGTAACTGCTGCCAGTTCTTCTCTTGAATTCAAAGTTTCCTTCGTTGAAAGAGTTAAAGCCGTGTGACTCATGAAACTTCTACGAGCTTTCAATTCCTTCTTTGGTCAAATATAGGATGGCGCGGATCATTGTGGTGATGGTGCGGATGTGTTGGTTTCTTCTGAGTTTTAGAAACCACATTTCTTTTAATGTGCGGAAACCATTTCTATTGCTGGATATATTATTCAGCTATAAGGGATGATCATGGTGATAAGGATGAAGTTTACTTTTTGTGATTTGACAACGAAAAATTATCTTTTAGGGATAATAGAAATATAAAGTTTAAGTCTAAATTTCATTATTAGTTGTAATAGCTCTAGTTTTTTCTTAAGTAAACGTTCACATAATGTTTCCTTTATATTCTGCTAAAGTGATACCTTTATCTAATCTCCAAACTATTATTACACTAAATTTATTTCAGGTGATGTACATGTACTACCTCCTTGGGCACAGGCTTATGGAATTGCCAATCTCCGTAGATAGAAAAGCAACGATAGCTGAAAATACGTATTTATTGACTTTGGATGGAGACATTGACTTCCAACCTTCGGCTGTGTTACTTTTAATCGATTTAATGAAGAAGAATAGAAATCTAGGTAAGAGAAATAGAGTACAACGTAGATTTTTGGTATAACTTTTATTATAAATTTTCAGTTGTTCAAATGTATTGGATAACCATTTTAAAGTATTTTCCATTTCTCTGAATAGTAGGGAGTGTAGGAAAATTTAAAAATAATAACAATGTAAGGTTATTTTCAACGGTTTAGCATTCTTTGATAAGTGTGATGCATTAAACTCCCTTTTTTCTAATATTTCCTAAAAGCCGCCTGTTCTAAACCGGCTATACTGTAGCCATTTTGGCTTCTTCTTCTTGATGTGCCTATCCGTTACGAATGTTGCTGCAGAGCTGTTGTATTGAACCAGGTTCTGAGGTTCTTTAACCAAGATGTTTTTGGCTCCTGGTTATTTTTGGAAGTGCAATAAACTCAGATTTCAGTCATTCATACGACTAGGAAAGAAAAGCACTATCATACGAACTACGTATGCTGAAAGACCTTGAAACAAAAAAAGGGAGTCCAATTCCGGAATAACACAGTTAAAGGATGGCAAAGCGACAGGCCCTGATAATACACAAGCAGAACTACTCAACCTAATGTACATACGATTATTCAACAACATATACAACTCTGGAGAAATACCAACAGAATGGCTGGAATTTTTGGTTTATTGTACATCTTTCTGGGAACTTGGGCAAATCTGGTATATAAAAGTTTTCTCCCAATACCCAATAGACATTTTATTTTGCACTGTCATATCTAGGTCCTTTGTATCTCTTATACCAGCCTATTGCCTATGACTCTCTATAAGGTAAACGTAAAAGCAGGTGTTCACCGACGCTTCGAGATTGTTACGATGCTGACGCCACGACTTTCTAGAAGCAGGTGTTCATTGTAGCGTCACTCTAACTTAACAAACGAGTGGACGATCTGTTAAGAGAATTCCAGATAACAGTTCACAAAATATATATAGGGAAATTTTGATTGTAAGAGTTAGTCTAAAATATAAATTTATATTGTCAAGTAATAGATATATCATGTAATAAATAATTGTGTTTTAGTGTTAGTCTAAATGAATTAAAATAGTGTTAAATTAACTGTAAAATAAAAACGGTGCATATTAAAGAGAACCTTCTAATACTAACAGTAGGTTTTGCCGAAGCTGCCCTAATGTGTTGGAAATTCGCGCATAGGAATGTTCCTCTGCGTCCTGAAAATTAAAATATCAATTCTTGTATGTTAAGATATTAGTGAATATTTTTTGAAAGTAGTTTTTCAAAATAAAATTAAAGTTGAGTATGTTTTATCAAACAAAACTTTGTCTGAGAACGTGCAAACAAAAGTAATGGAAATAAAGTCTTATATGTTCTTATTTGATTAATGCAGACTTCATTACTTAGATACCAGCTGAAAGGTTATGTGTATCAACGACCGAGATACGAATGAAGCTATTTGTCATCTCATCTTTGTCTGCAAATCGTGGCGGATGATATCAAAAGCTTGAAATATATATAGACGAGGTGTTAATATTCCTGTTTTGTTAATTCTTTTCGAATTAAGTTTCACGTGTTTTAGACTCATATTCGCTCCGTGCGTGACTGACGCGACACCTACCACCTTCATCTGACAGTTTTGGACCTCCCAATTTGATGTTAAACAGATGTTAAATACATACGAAAATGACAATTAATAATTAGTTTTTTAATTATATTTTTTCAGTTTATGTACAAAATAAAATGTAGTATTAAAAACTGAGTTATAACTATATACATAGTATTAAAACAATAATAGTAAAAGTTATGATATAAAAGCTAAAGTCATCAGGCAGGCAGCAGTTAGCTTGAAGCCTTATAAAATATCATTTAAGATACCTAAATTATTTAAATTTTTCCTATTTCAATTGCATAAAAATGAAATGATGTGATATTTACTTTTTCATATTTATAGCACGAATCCATCATTTTCTTTTCACTAATTTATATATAATCTTTGGAAACCTAAAAAAACTACACTTAATATTTTTGCTATTATTATCACAATTAAATACGCAAAATGTATTTGCACCCGGTTTTGATAAAATTTATGCGTAAAAAGATAGGTACAATTTTGTCATATTTCACCGCAACGCACGCTGGCATCGTTTCAAGGTACCCCTACCATGGTTACGCACGGAGCGATCACTGTTATGGTGAAAAGTAATATATGAACTGAATTAACTAGATATAAGAATGTAACTGAAACTTACTATGTGTTATTATTTTCAGGTGCAGCATGTGGTCGTATTCATCCAGTAGGATCCGGTCCGATGGTATGGTACCAGCTCTTCGAATATGCCATTGGTCATTGGCTGCAAAAAGCCACTGAACACGTTATCGGCTGTGTACTCTGTAGTCCCGGATGTTTCTCCCTCTTCAGAGGAAAAGCTCTTATGGATGATAATGTTATGAAGAAATATACCACCTGGTAAGTCCATATTATAATGCTCTTAATATGTTTTGTGTGGAAATTTCGAAACATTTTCGAAAATAAGTATTTTCCTAGTAGTGGAAAACCATTAATAATATTGAAAAACCTATTAATGGTGAAAAAATTATATTAGGATCCTAAAACTATTTTGTCGTGGCATTTTTATGTTATATGCTATTTTTAATGGGAAATAACGACCACAATTTTGATTGAAAATACTATTATTTTTACATTTCGATTTTCACCTCGGAAATCCTTCTCAAAATAAAAATTAAAAGATTAGGATCTCTAGACATAGAGATTTTCACATCTATTTGTATTTTCATTGTAGCTTTCTTGTAAATATTATGTATTGCTCGTATTACTCGTAATACGTCGCCATGTTACCAATTCCAACGGTAACTTAAATATCCTAATTTGTAATTATATATAATGTAAAACAACTATAAATTTATAACATTTAACGGATTTTGACCCATATATTTTGGTGGCTCATTGCATGTATACCCCGTTTACACTGATGATGGAATTAATATTCCGAAAACGTTCTGTAATGTAATTGTGATTACATCCTTTTATAGCCTATAATCCTTTTATAAAGGATTTGAAATAAAAAATTTTGTGATATATGCTATACAGCCAGCTACAGGAACTAAGTCTCCTAGTGGATATTAACCAACAAAACCGAATGCAGAAAAACCAGCAATATGATTATTTAGACGACACTGGCATATAATTACTTCGTGTGACGTTAAAACGACATTTTAATCTCAAGCCTGGCCTAAGACGTTCAATGTAATCTCAAGTCTGGCCTAATACGTTCAATTTACAATACGAGCAGGAATATTGTGTCACCTTTTAGATCTTTTCTTAACTATGTGGTAAATATACCCATTAGTAACTACTAAAAAACAGTTTTACCGTTAAGTAATTATAAATAGCATATTTACAGTTAGTGATTCATCATTTAATAATTAAATGACAAATGAACATTTTACGAATAAACAAGGTCGGGTTCATTCGGAAAAATATTCCTATGAGATATTTTTGCATAATCACTTTCATGAGATACCCCAAAATAAAGTTCAAGCAGTTGATCAGGCGAAAAGTTGTGCAAGTTCCAACAAACTTGCATATTGCAAATTAGCTCAGTCTGGTTATGTAAAAATCATCGGCAAAATTGTTCGCAGATATCTGACGCTTCTAAGACATGAGACTTAAACTATCTCAGAAGTTAAATGCATATTGCGTTGTCATCGAAATTATTTACAAAATAAATGTTTAAAAAAATCCTTCTATGGCCGATAGGAACGAAGTTAAAGACTTTTTTTTTAAAATCATATCCCCATTGTTTATAAACATGATGAAGTAAAATTTGCAAAAATTTTGGATGAAAATATATACTTTATATTGAAACTTATAGCTATAAAATTCATCCAATTTTTTGAAACTTACAGTCCTTCGAAACGAAGGTACTTTCGAAAGATCGACGTAGAAAAGTGGAGGAGATAACTGTTTCAGCTCCGTTTTTTTTTTTCGAGATCGGAACTTCAAATTGAAAGACGAAGTAAAAATTTACATTATCTCGACTTCCATTGCAGCTGGAAGTCTCTTTTTTATTCTGGGATAGCTCTTCGAAATATGAATAACTACATAGTTTTCACTGGCCGGAAAATTTGGGTTTTTTTTTTAATGTGAGTTTTTTACCAGCTATCCAATTTTTTTGCTGTCAGTATTAAATTTAGTGTTCTTACCTTTGTGATCCCCCTCTTCACTGCTTTAAACCTCCTTTTATTTTGAACTGCATTGAAAAGTTTGCTTTCATCATTACGCTATTTCTTGTGTTCCTAAGCATCATTTTTACTAGTCGTGTAAGCTTTTCTGGCATTTCTAACTATGTCATTTATTTTTTTTATTCAATCATACCAAGTATTAATTCGTATTAGGTAACCGAAAAATACGGTATTGATTTAGTTCCGTGTTGTATCGTCATTGCTTTTTTATAAATGATGTAGTATATTTGTTACGCTCTTTAATTTGATTCATGCCCACTAATTAATATTTTATTTGCAGTTCTGCTGAAGCTAGGCACTACGTACAATACGATCAAGGAGAAGATCGATGGCTGTGTACTCTCCTCCTCCAAAGAGGCTACAGAGTAGAATATTCAGCTGCCTCTGACGCTTACACTCATGCTCCTGAAGGTTTTAACGAATTTTTCAATCAACGACGTCGATGGGTTCCCTCTACTATCGCCAATATCATGGATTTACTTATGGACTCGAAAAAGACTATCGAAGTGAACGATAACATATCTATGCCTTATATTGGATATCAGATTCTTCTTATGGGTGGTACCATCTTAGGTCCTGGTACTATATTTCTTATGTTGGTGGGTGCCTTCGTGGCTGCTTTCCAGATTGACAATTGGACTAGCTTTTATTACAATATTTGGCCCATATTATTCTTCATGTTTATCTGTTTCACGTGCAAATCTAATATACAGGTACGTATCAATAATTGGTTAAGGTCTTACTAAAAAATAGCATCACTGAAAGACATTTTAATATATAAATTTTTGGTATGCAAATATCTTAATTCCACCTGTTTTTTAGCTGATAGTTGCCCAAATACTCTCCACCGGATACGCTTTGATCATGATGGCTGTGATAGTAGGTACTGCTCTGCAATTAAGGGAGGACGGTATAGGCTCCCCGTCGGCCATTTTCTTGATTGCGATGACGGGATCGTTCATGATAGCTGCGTTCCTTCATCCTCAAGAATTTTGGTGTATAGTTCCGGGAATAATCTATCTGTTGTCCATTCCATCTATGTACTTGCTGCTTATTCTTTATTCTATCATAAATCTGAACAATGTTTCCTGGGGGACACGTGAAGTACCGGTGAAAAAGACAAAGAAGGTAAGTCTTGTAGAGAATGGCATTGTCATTTTCTAGTTATAAAATCAGTTTAAAATAATATTAATGCTATAGGAATTGGAAGAAGAAAGAAAAGCTGCAGAAGAAGCTAAAAAGCACGCCAAGCAGAAGTCTTTATTGGGATTTTTACAAAACGGAGGTACCAACGATGACGATGAAGGCAGTATCGAAATATCGTTTGCCGGACTTTTCAGGTGTCTTTTATGTACACATCAGAAAGCAGGAGATGAAAAAGCTCAACTCATACATATTGCCGACTCACTGGATTCATTAGGAAAAAGACTAGACCATATTGAAAGGTAAGTGAAAATTTGGTTTTTAACCTATGTTAATATCCAAGAATATAAAGTTTCATATTCCAAATATTCTTATTAAAATATTTAATTCTTTAGAGTTGTCGATCCTTCGGGTCATCACGCAAGACGAAGGAGTATGTCATCTTCATCTCGTCATGGAGACCACCTTAAACCAGTTAATGAAGAGGAAGAAGAGTCCACGGACGAGTCAGACGATGACACCGCATCTCTTACGCCTAAAAATAAAAGAGACGACTTACTGAACCCTTATTGGATAGAAGATCCAGACGTGCTGAAAGGAGAAGTAGAATATTTGAGCAGTAATGAGTTGCAGTTCTGGAAAGACTTGTTGGAGAAGTATCTGTATCCTCTTGACGAAAATAAGGAGGAGAAGGTATAAGACGAATATTTTTAATAAAATTTCAGTATATTATTAGTAATTTGAGTAATATTGAAATTTATTTCAAGGTGGTGTCCACTTTTCCATTTATTTTCTTTGCTATGTTATTTATAATCGTAGGTAGTACTTATTTATGTCGACATGTTTTATTTTCTATTTTCTTTTAATTCACATTTTTTTGATATATTTTCAGTTTGCTCTGTCTATTCTGATATTGATTTAATTTTTTTAAGTTAAAAGCGTTTTTTTGCTTTTCAATATGTTATTAAACGTCTGTAACATCATTTTCATTCTATAGTTAATGTTTCGAGATATTTCACTGTGGGATATTCTTCTACTGACCACAATATTTGAGTTGCAAATTCTGTATTTGTTACAATTTCGTTTAAATAATATTTCCACTTTATTAGAATGTTAGAATACAATAATTTACACTTTATTTTATGATTAACTACATCATACTCACCACAATTTGCAAAAAATTATAGGCCCGTATAGCAGCTGACCTGAAGGAATTGAGAGACCAATCAGTTTTTGCTTTCTTTATGATGAATGCCCTCTTTGTGTTAATAGTATTTTTGCTGACTTTGAAAAAAGACTATCTACACATCAAATGGCCCTTTGGAGTCCGCACTAACATAACCTACGACGAAACAACACAAGAGGTAATTGAAATGGGAATCATGGCATCTTTTTTGGTACATTATTTGCTTTAACATAATAGATCATTTATTAGTAGTATTTAAAAGACTCTTCTAAACATTAAATATAAAAATGTTATACAAAATTTCCAACAAAGTTACCGAGAAGGAGCCATGTGACCCAACCCAACACCATATCTAATACCTATTGATTTTTTACAGGAAAGGATTGCAAAAGACTTAATCGAACTGAGGAACAAGTCTGTATTTGCATTCATAATGTTTAACGCGTTGTTCGTATTAGGGGTGTTTCTGCTACAACTGAATAAGGATCAGATTCATGTAAAGTGGCCTTTGGGCGTTCGAACTAATATTACGTATATCGAGGAAACCTCAGAGGTATTTAAAAGGTCTTGAATGTGGGCCCTCTGGAATGGAATTACTAATGAGTCTCTTTGGCATGGGACTTACCACAGTTGTGTTTTTTTGTGTTAACAAAGATTTCAGTTTTGGATAATTTATTATTTAGGATATACAGTGCCAATACTATATTTTTAAAGTTCAATTTTTAAAAATACATGTTTGTTGACCTGATGGCTCAATGTGCTGATGGACTCACTCTCATGTGAGCAATTTGATAGATTCATGGTTTAAGTATGATAGTAATATAAAATAGAAAATAAATCTGCTGTTTTGAATTGGAATTCGAGAACAATAGGTAAGTAATACGAATGCAATGTATTGATCATGATCAAGTGATCCATGATTACACATACCTCTAAATTTAAAATGGTGAAAGGAAAAATTATCGAAGTCCTGATGTCGATTTGATCTTGGTACAATTAGAAGGGGTTGCTGTGATATCTAAGTTAGATGCTAATAACGAGTACCCTTAACGCCAGAATGCATGTCATTCACAACACCTTTTGGTTGCTATAGATTCCGTAGATTGCCTTTTGGATTGTCATCAGCACCAGAGATTTTTTGTAGACTACTCAATTACTAGAAGGTCTAGAAGAAATCATCTGTCATTTTGATGATGTCATTTTTCATGCAAGAACTGCTGAGGAATACGATAAAAGGCTGTGAGGTATATATACCAAATTGTTAAAAGCAGGAAATGTTTATTTAGGCTGTTAAAGTAAAGGCCACTCGTGGATTTTCAAAACCTGTCAATATCACTGAATTAAAAAGACTACTTGGTATGGTTAATTATTCTCTAAGTAAATTCATTTCTAATTTAAGTGATATTGTCCATTCATTATACGAATTGCTACGCTCTGATGCTGAATGGACGTAGGATACAAGTAAAATTCAATCTTTCCAAATACTCAAAGATATTCTTGTTAGTGTATCAGTTTTAGCAAAGGGAACTTGCTCTCTGTAGATAGTTCCTCATATGAATTAAATGCTTATCTTCATCAGAAACAGGAAGATGATGAGTTCAAGCCAGTGGTAAATGCATCAAGAACATCTCCTGAGAAACGCTATGTCGAAATTGAAAAACGATGTTTAGGTATATGTTTTGGATATGATAAGTCCTCAAACTTTATTACTTTCAAAACAATCTTAGTTGAAACAAATCACACAAGCCGTTGGTTATAATTTTTTGCAAAAAAGATTTATGTCTCTTACTCCACGCCTACAGAGAATGAAACTAAGACTTATGCGAAATACTCAGGATGTTAAATATACTCCTGGTAAGTAACTGATGCTTGTTGATACACTTTTAAGATCACCAATACCAGGTGATAATTAAGAGGAAATTTCTGATGAAATGTGCAGTCAGCAAGAAGAAACTTTCCATCTACAGATCATAGATTGGTTGGAATTGTTGAAGGATAACGAGAGAATCCTGTATGCTGTGAAATTTTGAAATAATGTCAAGCAGGTTGGCCATCTAGGCTCAAAATATCTTTCAAACTCGGAACATGGTCATTTGATTTCTCTGCAAAAAATTTAATGTATGGTAGTAGAGTCATCGTACCACCATATATTCGAAAATATGTTATTAGAAGATAACATGAAGTCCACAAGGTATATACAGTGCTTTTCAGATAAAACTATCCACCTTAAATAACTTTTGAACCTCTAATTTTTTGGAAAAATTTCTGAAATCAGAATAAAAAGGAGAATCCAAATATAAAACAAAAAAAGGGGGAAGTAATTTTAAAAAAATAAAGGGTTGATACAGGGGGTCAGAGGGTGCATTTTCCAGCAACCTTTAATATGATATTATGTGTCCCCCTTCAGATATTAATTGACGTGTTTTTGCGTTTTTCCAAAAAATTAGAGGTTCAAAAGTTATTTAAGGTGGACAGTTTTATCTGAAAAGCACTGTATAGAAGAAATAGGAAGTGTCTTTGGCCATTAGCTAATATCAAGAAGGAACTTCCTGAAAGTAAGACAAAATTAGAGGAACCTCTAGAAATCATAAAAACAGATAAACCGACATTACAACAAGTTCCTCTGAAAATTTCTATACACAAGTATACCACTGAGAAAAAGAAGTAGAACTATCCGACCTCCTATAGACCTATAGTCCTATAGACTAAATCTTTGATGAGGGGAAATATGTTTAAGTATTTGCCTACTTCTGCATAAATAAATACGTGCAAAAATAGCATTTATTTTTCTCAGAAGGCTTTTTAGTTTGTTAAAAACAAGTGCTGGCAACTTAAGAAAAATATAACCTAAAATTTGTACTAAAAGCATAACCATACTCTTATAACGAATATTTTCTATACAAAACTATTTTTATTTTCATTGTGTTGGAAACTTTTAAAACGTATATTAGTAAATAATAAATTACGAATTGAAATCTAGTAACAAAGGCATACGTCACTAGAACACTTGTGATTAATACACTATATCTTTTGCAACATTTGTCAAATAACCAGAATACTACAATCACACGTTAAGCAAATGGTACTGATTCTTCTAAAAACATTGCTCACAATTAATGTCCACTAGGGCAAAACTAATGTTTGGTAGATTTTACAGTTTTTTGAACATTTCGGAGTGTACAAAATAAGATACAAGCAGCAACGCACAGTTTTTATAGTCAAAGAATCTATGCTTGATTATACTGAATATTCAATTAATGTAGTTTAATAATATGTCCTAAATATACAGTATTTATGATTTAATTGGTCATATCCAAAGCATCAAGCTTCAATCACTAAATCGGCTTGTAAGACTCAAGCTTCCTGGATATGTTACCAGAATCTATGCAGTTTTTATTCAACGAAAATAAATTAATTTTTTTTTATCAATAGTACTTTATCTACAACTTTCTCGTTGTTTTGATACCTACCGATGGAAATAATCAAAGAACTTTAAATGATACCAAACTAGAAGCCCACAAAAATTAAATATCATATCACTAAAACTACGGTCGGGAACAATACAAGCACTATGTACAGTTTCACTATATCAAAAAATCGTACAATTAACTCATTAAAAGGTTGACTGACTATCAGAGCTTTAACATTTTTCTAACGCACATTTCATTGCATTTTACTAACATAATCAACCCATCGCTCATCCTTCTCATTTTCCATCTTATCATATCACTATCATCCTATCATGCGAAATATACCTTTCATTTAGTAAATTAAAAAAAGTACATTGCGAGGACTAGAATACGGCTACAGGAGTAAATTAACTAATTTTCAAGAACATCTTGAATTTAAAATCAATAAATTGAAACTATATTTTTAAATATTGTTTATTGTATTTATGTACTTGTAAAAACATGTTTCATAGCAACAAAAATGGATTGTTTGTTACCATTTACTATTTAAAAAATCAAACAAAAACATGTAACATAAACAGCTTAGTGTGAACCAACCTTAACATGTGTTGGTTCACCTGTGAAATTACGTGTTACGTCTGTGACTTGTCACTTGAACAGATACATTTGAGCAAGTCATGTAGAAGTACAAAATAATAAATATTAAACTAAGAATAGTTGTTTCTATAAGACGTTACAGAACATGTATTTATTTTGATATCGATTTTGTCGTTAAGGAGAGTACCTACCTTATTTGGATCTCTATTGATTTCTAAACCTTTACAGTTTATTTGGTATTGAGAGAGATATTTACTTTTTTTTCTATTTTGTGTCCATTCATTTAGACACTGTACGTTGCATTTTCTTCTGTCTTCACTTCTCTTTCGATCTCTCAGCGTATTTCCTGTAATTCTTCTCAGTACTCTAATCTCTCCCGTTTCCAGTAGCCTTTGTGTTGTGGCTGTGTTGGGTCCTGTTTGCATATATCAGTATTGGTCTTAGACTGCCTGTATAAATTCTTGACTTTATCTCAGTGTTAATGTGACTGTTTCGCCATATAGTGTTATGAAGGCATCCTGCCAGTCTATTTGCTTTTTGTACTTGATCTCTCACTTCTTGGTCTAGGTCTCCATAGCTGGACAGTGTACTTCCAAGGTATTTTATTTCCATTACTTGTTCAATACTGATGCCATCAATTTCTATTTTACATTAATTGGTTCTTTGCTGATTACTATTGTTTTAGTTTTCTGAGATGAGATTGTCATATTAAATTCTTTTGCTCTTATGTTAAATCTATGCACCACTCTTTGCATATAATGACCTTGAATGTAGAAAAGAGTAATCCCAATTATATCTGTTAATACACCAGATATAAATAAACACGACGGGAAAACCCAGGACCGGTTCTTTTCTGATGACTATTGTTTTTGTTTTCTGAGCTGAAATGACCATGCTTAGCTTCTTTGCTATTATGCTGAACTTATGGACCATGATGATGATAATGTTGGTCCAAATTCGACAATTGTCCAGAAAAGATTTTCAAATTGTCGTAAAAGTTGCTTGAGATAACAGAGGAATGGAAAACATTATAGGCAGTATATCTACCAACTTGCATGAACATTTATTAACAAAACATCCACTTATAAAATGGGCACCGCGTTTGGTTATAATCGATCAAGAAAATAATTAAGACAATTCAGAACGTTGTTTCTTACTGTTTTACATCGATATATGATCTATAATAATGGATAAAATATGGATCTATATTATGGGATACTAACATTATTTTAATCATCGAATATCTTGAACAATCAAAATCACCAATAGCATTTCATAGCATTACTGGTGCGTTTGTTGAAATAAACTTTAAAAAACGGCCACAGATGCAGAAGTGCTATTTCACCAAGTCATTGTATCGTCTCACAAATCGATCTCATTGATGAAAAAAGTATATGAATTGCAATTCAAATTGTTTCCACATCCAACGTATTTGACAGATCTGAAACCCTGCGACTGTAGACTGCTTACAAACAAAAATAATGTTCCAGGGAAAGAACTTTGGATCAAGTGATGAGGTGATTTGCAAAACTGAGCACATTTTGAATACAAAGGCCAATCGTTTTAGAATCTCTTCTTCTTCGCGTGTCATATCAGAATTATCTGACGTTTGCGATCACCATTGCGAAAGCTTCTCGATCTTCTGCAATATGGAATAATTGTCCTGCATTTGATATCTGAGTCCATTTACGAATGTTTTTTTAGCCAATAAACTTGTTTTCTTCCTACACCTCTACGGCCCTCTATTTTACCTTTAAGGATCAGTTGTAATATTTATATTGACTTCCCCTTACTATATGGCCCAGATAAGACAGAGAAATAGTATTCTTAAATTTTGAGAAAAACGTTGAGATTGCTATATTACTCTTTTTTTTTCTTTATCCCATGAGGCACATTTTGAGTACAAAGGCCAATCATTTTAGAATAACAACATTAAATCATTGGAAAAACGTTAAAACTGCTGTATTACTCTTTTTTTTCGTTTTCTTCTTCTTCAGTCCATGTTTGCCCATTTTTGGACATATGCCTCTTCTATTTGTTTCCATTGATGTCTACTCTTAGCAATTACGTCTACTCTTAAAATATTAGATGTCAGTAGTTTTTGTTCTGTAACGAATATCGTTATTCCTAATCCTATTTCTCGAACTCATGCCGAGCATGGATCTCTCCATCGCACTTTGAGTTGGAGTGATCTGCTCTAAAGTTTTCTTTTGGCGTGGTCTCTGGTAAGATCCACCTGTTATACACTCTAAGCCTTGGACACATTGGTACATATTTATTAAAAGATCTCAACTTCAACCATTTCCAATTGACGTTGTCAATAATGAGATTAATTTGTAGATTACTCATTATGTTGGTTTTTTAAAGGTTGATTTTGAGACCTATTTTGTTTGACTGCTCAATTAATTCTTTTAGCATCTGTTCTAGTTCCTTTATAACTTTACTAAATAATACTATGTCATCCGCAAAGCTCAAATGTTTAAACCCACACCATCAATGTTTAAACTTTTTTTATTCCAATCCAGGTATTTGAATACATTTTTTAATCCTAAGGTAAACAACTTTGGTGAAATAGTATTAAGGAGTGTGACCTGTTCGTTTTTAATGACTATAGCTTATTGTATCGAATATATTCAAGCATCCGTCAGGGCTGGCAAAAAACGTAGTTCTTATAAAGGCCAATAAAAAATAAAAATTTATATTTAAATATTGAAAAAATATGCTTTACCCATTTCATAGCAAACATCGACTTATTCTAAATATTCATTTTCATTTACATTCATTACATTCTTTCAATATAAAGTAATTGAATAATTAAAAGTTGCAAAATAATAGAGACTACATTCGTAAATAATATCAAAACACTTTCATGAGGTATATACTTAACTCCTAAGTCTATTGTGTTCCTTACTTTCCTGTCGTTTTTGTCTATTTGTGAATAATATATTTATATACTAAAGACTGTCCACACCGTAACAAAAATCACTTAATGTCAAATTATTTGTCAACCAAATATTTATCTTCTAAAATTATGAAACATATAAATTTTAAATATCTGAAAGTTAATATCATCATAAAAAAACTGTAAGAAAAGATATGAAAGCATTAACAAATAATGCTGTAATGTCATTTAAGAATGTACACATAAGTTTTTGATTCCTCCTAGAGATGGCAGCACTATTCGTGTGGTTTTCCTCCTTACATTATTTACAGTTAACTTTTGTAGGTGGTAATTTGAAGCAGTAACGGTGTTGGTGTTGGGTTGATAATAAAAAAAAAACAGGATGCAGTGACAAAATTCTTTGTAAAAGAAGACTTAACACCAATCTAATGTATTTGCGCTTGCTATATGCGAATGGCGACTGCATACATATAAAGATGCGAGATATTGGTAATGTTCTAAGAATATCAAAAGGAGCATGTTCAACTTATACCATAAATCGAACATGAATAAGCTTTGGGACAGATTACTTCTGCGTGTACTTGTTGCGCATCACAACTGGTCGATACTTTCCCTGCTTTGTGAGTTATAAGAATAACGAAGATGACTTGTATAGATACGTTACCGAAACTAAACAGTAATCAATGGATAAAAACTGGTTTTAAACTCCAAAGATGGTACCGTTTTCGGGAAAGGTTATGGGATATGTGTTTTGGAAGACGTGTAAGGAATTTTGATGATTGACTATGAATGCACTTAACTTCTAATGAAGCTAGACGAAACCGTTAAGACAGTGAACATTCTCATTGAAATATCCCTGGTGGAAATGTATTGTAAATATTAAAGAAGATTATGTTGAAAAATAAAACTGGTTTGAAAACAAATTGTCATTTTCAAGCTCAACCAAAAATCTTCTGAACGCAGTCAAAAGAGGGACTAATGATCTATTACAAACTTCATTGATTAATATAAAATTAACCGAGAAAATAAGTAAAGAACATAATCAGATATATACAAATTGAGTAAATCACGTAGTATAGTATGTTAATATACTAAATAAACCAATATCCTAGAAGATCAACTTAATCTTAAAATAAGAGAAACTGCCTAAGCCTTAAAACGCTTATATTAAGTCTGATCATACGACAGTAACCCAAGATATATATATATATATATATATATATATATATATATATATAAATATATATATATATATATATATATATATCCGGTTTTTTAGGCGTTACGCCTGTCCGGTAGGGATCTATAGAGGAGTATCACCGAGCCGCAAGCCCTTATCTCTTGCCGTACTGCTCCACCATAGGCCGATCAGATCCCAGCATATCCTAGTCTAAGCCGCAGATTCATCTAGAATTTTAAACTGCTGCGTTAGCTTGGGCTCGATCCCACATCCACTAAACCATTCGACAGCGAAGCGAATGAGAGGCAGCCGCACAGTCCGCTGAGCTATCTGACCGACCTAACCCAAGATATCATCTGAAAATAAGACAATGAAAATTAATATTACCTTTGTGATAAAAACAACACATGTGTTTTAATACATCATTGGGATATGATAAGATAGGATATTTTACACTCTTTTTTCTTTTAATCATATATTATTTCAAGCTATAATTTAAAAATACTTCAAAAATTCGACTTAAAGTGATTTTTGTTATGCCATGCATGTTATATGTTGCAATTATGAATTTAAACCCAACTTTTTTTACGATAAAATGCTTAAGTAATATAAGAATAGTAACTGATAAGAATGCTTAAGGATTATAATTTGGCTAATATTAATACAAAATGGTATGTTGTCTGCGGCTGCAATTGGTACACTTGTGATTAACCCAAATTTAGCGATGATTAAATAAGTGTGCCACTTATTGAACTCCTTTGGTGATATAAAGATAACTGTAAGATACGTATCGTTTCATTATCCAATGCAATTCGATAAAAACCATTATTTCAAATATCTTTTGCTATAGGATCTATATAGCAATAGCTGTAGATAAACCTAGAGGTACGTTTGTTTAGATATTTTTTCTGCCACAGATGCTGTCTGATTATTCAATTTCTTTAAAAATGTTATTGATTTATTACACGTAACGAATACATCAGGATATTTTCATTAAATATTCGAATCGTATAACTGTACAAAACAGTACCATAACACTTTACCAGATTTATTCTTTGTTGAAGAGTTATTCAAAAAGACTGACAATTTTAAAATTATTTACCATAAATGACAGTTATTTAGGTACATTGTAAACGACACTCTCTAGATTATTAACGTAAACATCACTCACTATATTTTTATTACGTTTTTGAACTTATTGCAAAAACTCATAAGATTTACATACAATTTACTATAAAATGGTAAAAACTGTAATCTTTTTATCAAGAACGACAGTTTTCGTCTGAAACCTCCAAATATCCAAACGGGGCTTGTGGCGTTAGGAATCAGCAACCTAACACACACAAAAACGTAAGGGTAAGAAGAACGAAAATCGCAAGATGAAAAAGTCAAATATGGAAACACATCCCTGGGTGGAAATCCACACCTCTGATAAAGGGAGCCCCATCGAATACGGGAAGCAATGTTACGAAGAGTACGGAAGACCCATGCTTATCAAAGCTCAACCAAAAATCAAAAGGAAGAAAAGATAGAACATTCATATGTGCAACGCGGAATATACAACGATAGAACAAAAAGGCGGCGGAAGTGATCAAGGAGTTTAGAGAAAGCAACATCGACATACTAGTAATAATAGAAACCAAAAAGAAAGGAAATTGAACGGAAACTATAGAAGACCATATCCACTACTGGAGAGGAGTTATTAAGGAATGTAAAGCAAAGGCAGGAGTGGTAATACTAATCAAAAATAAGTGGAAGAATAGGGTTAGAACATGGGAGCCAATCAACGAGAGGATTATTAAAGTGCATTTAGACATATACGGTAAAGAGACAGTGATACTCGGAGTATATGCACCGACAGATGATTCGCCGAGAGTAGAAAAAGTCTCACAGAACAACTTCAACACCAAATAGAGTTAGTCAAGAAGAATGTGGAGATAATTATATCAGGAGAACTTAACGGCAGAACCGTAAGGAAAGAAAACGATAAAGTAGTGGGGAGATTTGGAGAGGATGAACAAAACGATAGCGGAAAACGTCTGATTGAAATATGCGAACTAAACAACCTAAAAATCACCAACGGATTCTTCAGACATAAAAATATTCATAAATATACATGGACGCAAGAAACACGAAAGCTGAAATCGATAATAGACTATATAATAGCCAAACAAGATACCACAATAAAAATAAAATGTGTGAGAGTCAGAAGAGGAGCAGAATGTGGAACTTACCAAATACTACTGACAGCAAAAATGAGCATTAATCGGAAACATAACATAACATAACTCTACTGAAGAACCGTTAAACACTATAAGAGAAAAACAGTACAATATAAAACTACTCCAAGAACAATCGATAAGAGAACTATACAAACAACGTCTAGACCAAAAATTAATAGAATTTAGATACGGCAACATCGAAGAAATATACGAGCGTATAAAGGATAGTATAAAACAAGCTTCATTCGAAGCCTTTGGAGAGAAAGAACATATAACAAATAAACAGCACTATTATGATATAAATGAACCAACAACAAAAATAATTGAAGAAAAAAAGCAACTATGCAGAAAATGGCTGACTACAAACAACGAAGTTTATAAAAAATATAGAAATAAAGATAGAGAAGTGAAAAAACAAAATATCACAACAAAATAATGAAGAATGGGAAAGAACCTGCTTAAATATTGAAACATACATAGGAGGTACAAAAACTTCGGAGTCATGGAAAGTACTGAGAGGATTGAAACAAAACTCAAAAGAAAAAATGTAACTGGGAAATATACAGGACAAAGAATGGAAGGACTATTACAAGGAACTATTAACAGAACAAAGACCACAATTCATTGAAAAAAAAAAACAGATGAAGACGAAGTAGGTCCCCACAACAAGAAATAGAAATTACAGATAGAGAAATAAGAACGGCCATAAAAGCAATCAAAAATAAGAAAGCACAGGGACGTGGAGGCATCTCACTTGAGCTTATAAAATACGGTTCAAAAAAATTACACTGGATGATAAAATGGATATTTCAGAAAGCCATAAATGTATAACAGCTCCCAAAGGAATGGACGGAGGCATATATGACATATATATTTAAGAAAGGAGATAGAAAACGATGCAAAAACTACAGGGGAATAAGCGCAATATCATCAATAGGAAGATTATATGGGAAGATACTGCAAGAAAATAGATAGAAAAAGAGTGATAAAACGCAAAATCGAGGATAATCAGGCAAGCTTGACAGCAGTAAGATCATGCATAGACCACATATACACACTGGAACAACTGTTAGAAAAGAAAAAAGCAAAAATAAAGATATACATTTGGCATCTGTGGACCTGAAAAAGGCGTATGACTCTGTAACAAGATCAGAACTATGGGAGGCAATATACAAATTAGAAATACAGATGGAACTCATAAAAGCTACAAAAGATCTGTATAAAGAAAATAAAGTGTCCATTAAAATGGGAACAAGAATCATAGGAGACTTCACCACAACAAAAAGGCTCCTGCAGTGTTGTTCCACATCTCCAGCCCTATTCAAAATATACTTAGAGAATGCCTTGAATGGAAAAGAAAATACGAAGGCATGGGAGTACCGGTATGAAACCAATACCTATATACGTTAAGCTTTGCAGATGATCAAGTAGTGATTGCACAAGGCCAAGAAGACCTCAGTTACATGATAAAGAAACTACAAGAAAAATATACCAAGGCTGGTCTACATATGAACCTCGCAAAAACAGAGTACCTATCTACAAGAGAAGAAGACATAGAAGATCTACAGATGGACGACAACGTAACAATCAAAGGAAAGGATAAATTCAAATACTTGGGGTTTAAAAAAACATTTATAAAAAACTGACTTCATTTGCGGCAAAATTCAAAAAATGCATAGAAAAGCTGCACTCTCTACCTTTAAAACACATTTTATTTTTGCTAATAGTACACTCTGATCAAGAGATATCCAATTTTTACCGTTGATTTGATACAAATTATATTTAAAAGTGATTTCGCACGCATAACTGACATTCAAAATCGCTGGTCGCTTCAGGCGTTGTTTCTTAGAAAACGGTTCATTCTACATAAAAGGTGCTTATAAACGTGTTTATTTAAAATTATCTCAGCTACATTTTTTATTTGAAACATTTTTTTCTATGGTCTAGAGATTCTTTTATAAATATTTTTTTCCGATTATCCCGTATACTTGTATACTTGTTGGTATAATTTTTAGAGGTTGATTAGAATATTAGAGGCATTTCATATTTTTTAGAGATCAGTAGGTATTTCAGACACAAACAGTGGTTTCTATTTTCTACTATCCAAAGTAAATGCTGCCTACGTACTTGCGTAAGTACTCTGTAGTGGGAAACATTTATAAAAGTCTGCCTTTTTGTCTACGAGTTTTTTCTCAGCCCACAACTTTAATATAACAAACTTTTAGATAGAAACAACAAGATTATGCTAGAATTATGCTAGATGCATAATACACTGCCCTTTATGAGAACATAAAAAGAAAATTCTAAAAATGTAACAAAATAATAATAGAAACAGCAGAAAACTGCAGAAATGAAGGAATTGGAAGAAAAACATGACGACTTCAATATATATAAACTCGTTAAATAAGTGACAGGTCATACATACCTTGCAGGTTTAACAGTATTGTGAAGAACAATAAATTAATTACTGATCCCAAGGATCTACTTCAACATTCGAGAAACTACATACAGCAACTATACTTAGGCAACACTAGAAGAAACTCGTGAAAGTGAATTTAAAAGTGAACCCTTGATATCTAGGTAGTTGGATAACTGAAGATCTAGATCCAGACATAGAGATACATAGCAGGATTGAGCAAGCCAGAACCGTAATTACTAATATGAGAACCTTGCTGAGCAACAGCAGCCTTAACTTAACGCTTCGATATCGCTTTGTAAAATGTTACATTTATTTCATACTGCTATATGCTGTAGAAACCTAGACCATAAAGGCAAATGTGATGAACCGGAGGCCTTGAAAATGTGGGTATTTAGAAGACGACTTAAAATTCCCTGGACAGATCACACCACAAATGTCGAAGTATTAAATCGAATGTGCAGAGAACGAGAATTGCTGCAATAATAAAAAGAAGAAAAACTGCTTATCTGGGTCATATATTTCGAAATTCGAAGTATCAGTTCTTAAAACTTATTATGGAAGGGAAGATAGAAGGAAAACGGGGTATCGGAAGAAAGAAATACTCATGGCTTAAAAACATAAGGGATTGGATAAACCTCGATGCCCATGCACTCTTTAGAGCCACACAAGATCGAGAGGAGTATGCCAGAATTGTCGTCAAGATCCACTAATTGGATAGGGCACCATAAGAAGAATAATAATAGAAACTAAGAACAAAAAAACGTTGCATCGTAGTATAGAAGGATCCGACCAAATGCTTAAATGTAAGGAAAAGCTGTGATGAACATACTTGTTTAAATCTGCAAAATACTATAAATTTATAAGCTTGTCGATCTGATCGAAATCTACGATATTATATATGTATTTTTGCAAAACTCATTTCTTACCGTGTATTTATGTCCTAAGAGCACTATTTATATACCAAGTTTCAAAATTCTACAGATACTCTATCCCAATTAACTGTAACTTTAATGTGCTTTGACCTACTGCTCCCTATTCTCCTTTATTTATTTCTTGGTGCAAGTGGCATCTATGTGCCTAGTGTCGAGATTCTAGGACTTTTTCTTTAAGAAACTTTTACAATCAAGTATTTAAAGTATTTTTTTTTTAATTATCGCACAGATCAACAGAAAACAACACGATTTCAAAAAGGGCTTAGTAGGTCTTTAATAAGGAATCAATAAAAATGATCAATTTTATGATAATATTTGTAAAACTTAGCACAGCTCTGCTGATCTTATTATCTGTTTTAATCACTTAGCTTAAGTATACATGCAGTAAAAAGTTTTCCATATAAAAAATCCAAAAATTTTCATCATTTCTTTATTTGTTTAAACTGAAGACAAAGTTACGAAGTTCAGACTGATATACTCACTAATAAACGATCTAATTAAAAACAAAAATTGGATACAATAAGAAAATAACACTGTTAGTTTACTATACCTGATATTGCTTAAGTTAAGGGCTTTTAAAATTAAAACGAAACATCAATTTATTATATTAATTCTTAAAAAAAGTTGGGTACCATCTATTGATGCACAATACACTTCTCTCGACATCTTTGCACCAAAACGTCATATCTATTTTTTAGGTACACATCAGTAAAGAATATCTTCAACTGGAACCGATTGGTTTGGTGTTCGTGTTCTTCTTCGCTTTGATTTTGGTCATCCAATTCGTCGCTATGTTGTTCCATAGATTCGGTACCCTAGCACACATACTGGCTTCAACTGAACTCAACCTGTCTTGCACCAAAAAGGTAAGGGTTCTATTATTTCAAATTTACAGAAATGTAAAACAAAATTTATATAACTCTACTTACAAACGAATACATTTTTTGAGAACTTGTTTTATGAAATATGTTATACTTCTAGAAAGAAGAGATGTCTCCTAACGCTCTATTGGATAAACAAGCGGTAGAGATTGTCAAACAACTACAACGACTTCAAGGTATCGATGGAGATTACGACAACGACTCTGGCTCTGGTCCGGATCGAATAGGAAGAAGGAAGACCATACATAATATAGAAAAGGCTGCGCAGAAGAAGAGGCAAATCGGAACGCTGGACGTTGCATTTAAGAAGCGATTTGCGAAACTCAACGCCAATCCAGACGGAGGTTGGTTGACGTTTCTTATGATTTTTTGTCGTTCAAGATATTCTTAAGCCACAAATTTATGATTCATTAGAATCAAAGTTGTCTATTTGTAGATATAATTAATTATACCTTTTAATATTTGCTTTTTTTCACAAGACAGTAGACACATTTTGCCCTTAGTTTTGTCACTATATTTATTCTCTTTGTCTAGCTATACTAAGAGTGGATTTGGATTTACAGCCAAACACTCAGTAGATCAATGTTCTTCAGAAATAGTGAAGTTTTTTGTAACACCATCCGTTTTCAAGATAAAGGGTGTTAAAAAAAGTTTACACATTTTTTATGATTTTGCCGAAACTACTGGCAATATTGTAATGAAATTTTATACTAATATGTTTTGTAAGCTGATACATCCCGTCATCTTTTATATCTGACCCATAGAGGGCGCTAGTTATAGGTAATGGATTTTGACAAGAGCTATGACCTTGTAAATAACAGGTAAACTTGTGTATTGCATCGGCATGACTCATATCTCTTGTCAAAATGCATTACCTCTACAAGTTTACTTTCTTTTCTACCTGTTGGTTCATAATCCACCTGTCGCTGGCATATATTATGATTACTGTCTCGTACGCTCAAAATTCAGCTGTTCTTGACACATTTTTTGCTTTTCGTATTGAATTTAGTAACCCTTTGCTCCCCTTCATTAATCTTTTGTCTATCTCCTTTCCTTCTTTTCCTGTGTTCTTTATGGTTACTCCTAAATATTAAAATTTTGATACATTAAAAAAAATACAGCATGTTTTCATTAAATTTTATTAACTTTTTTGTTATTGTTATTTATGTAGTTTTATATTACCACAACATAATTACGTGTCACATCAACATTATATTCATTATATTTTCAGGTACTCCTGTTCTCAGCCGTCGTATGACCATGCGCCGAGAAACGATGAAAGCCTTAGAAGTCAGAATCAATTCCGTTATGGCAGAACGCAGAAAATCGCATATGCAAACGCTTGGCGCCAAGAACGATTTTGGGACCAATAACAACGTGCAAAGAACTCAAAGAAGTAGCGTGGCCAGCAGTATACCTGCTAAGGAAGTTTTTGAAAACGGCCACGTAAATCAAGCATTTGAGGAAGAGATATATGGTAGCAGAAATTCTCTACCGATGCACGCGAGAGGAAACAATGTCAGTTGGATGGGAAATAATAGTCGAATGTGAAAAGGGGGCAAAATTGACTGAGCTCTTTTAATATGTTCATCATAGCGATCATTTTATTGAAATGTAACGAAAAAAGATGATACTTAGATATATTTTTCATACTTATAGGATCTTTGTACTTTCATCGATATGAACGCTCCTTATCTCGATATTCTTTATAAATATTATTATCTACAAGACTTATTTTTCTTTAAGCAACTTCATATTTGCATGTTTGTACTATTCACCATTCTCCATATACAAAGGCGGTCCAATAGCTACTCAACCAAAGTGGCGATTTATTTCTCAACGTAGTCTCCTGTTAGTTCGATGCACTTAACTTATGCTCCAACTTCTTTAACTGGTCCATAAAATGCGTTTTCTCTATGTCTGCAAAGACATAGAGAGGCCCCCTCCATGACGACGATGACCTCCTCATTCGATTTAAATTTCTGCCCGGTGAGTGACTTTTTTAAGTTTGACAACAAAACCAGTCGAACGAGGCCAAATCGTTCACTGATTTAAATGTTCCTTGGTCTGTGGTGTGTTCCAGTAGATACATGTATAGTCGAAACGACGCAAAAATTCCTTCGGATTGCTCTTAAACAGCTGAAACACGTCGCTTACTCTGGAATATCCTTACGGTTACCTTTGCGGAGTGAGCAAATGTGACTCCCATTACGCAGAGAGCTTTTCATGTCCAAAATATTATGTACGATATGACCCATGCGAACTTATGAGATGCCTTTTGTCTAAGCCTAGCTTCAATTCGCGGTCTGTCAATACGCGATCGTGAATTTTTGTCACTCTATCCTCTCTGGTAGCCGTAGCTAATCAAAAACGGACGTGCCACCACATTTGCACTCATTAAACCAATTTATGAAGGTCGCTATCGAAGGAGAAATATCACCATACACAGCATCTAAGCGCTCTTTACGCATCGATCGATATTGCTATCTATTTGAGTCTTATTCGGCTGAAATTTTGACATTAGCCGTCTACGAGAATGTACTACACAATAGTAAATTTCTCTTGCGATAGTGGCGCCATAAGGCAGTGAGGTTAAGTAATTATTGGACCGCCGTCGTATAAAGCACCCACAAAACGATATTAGCTACTTCCTCCAGTTCTATTTTTTTTTAATACAGGAATCACTACAGAATAATCTCAACAATTATCACACATTAAGGGAGCTCAGTTATTCAAAACCACTCATTTACTGCTCTTACTGAATAAACCTCGAAACACATCGAATAATGAAGCGTTTACTAAAAGTGTTCAATATTCCTCCAGTGTGTTCGTAATCATATATTTGGAATTAGTTTCTTAAATAAGGCAACCATATTTCATTTTTAACCTTTTTCTTATCTATTATTATTTTTTTTGCGTATTCGTTCTTTTATTTTTCTGAATTGAATGAATTCTGAGAATTGTTCTATTTATGTTCTCCTATTTTTAATTCCTTGCTTCCTTTTTATATTCATTAAAATCTGTCACTTATATTAATAAATTGTTTATAATGTTGCCTATATTTATCGAAATCAAGAACTATTTTGTACATATTCTTAAAAAAAGTACTTAAACTCTTATATATACTCATATTTCTAGTTTTCAGTAAATATCTAACAGTTCATTTCATTTTAACTAAATCTTGTTACATTATTTATTATTTTTGATTTACTGCCAACGAATAATACTCAAAATCTTTTTTATATTATTTTATGTAAATATTTCCCTAATTCTTATGTACATATTGCCTTTTTGTGTAATATTTGTTTAAAATATTATATATGAGTATGTTTGTTTCCTTGGAAAGGATCTAGCTAAATCTGCTGTTATGTTTCATGCTAATACCATATGACACGAGCATAGGTTTGACAGATATTCTTATTTACCAACCATTGAGCAAAAAGACAAAAGAGGAAATCTAATCGTATGAAAAGCAGACCAAAATTCAGCAAATGGAAATGCGAAGGCGCCAAATTTAAATTTTCCGACACTTATTAACAGTAGCTAAAAAATATTTTTCAGAATGTGTCTTAGACGAGAAAGTTTTAATTAAATATTAACGATCATAGTCTAAATTGTGACACAATTGTTAAAAAACTTCAATATAAATAAGATTTCATGTTACAGTTGGGACAAACAATAACATAACCCAACTAAATTTGATTTATTACTCAAGGAAAGAGACTCTCTTTCCTCGTTTAATGTGGCCTCTCAAAATGGGACTTTCCGTCTAACAATATTTTTGTTTTTTTACTCGATGTTACCAACTGACAGAAAAATGTTCTAGATCAATTAAATACTAGGTACAACATTTTCAAGAGTTTCAATGAAGGGTGCTCTCAAAGTGTTATAGCTACAGAAATACAGCCTAGTACGTGGTAAAACTGATATCTAAAAATCAATCTCTACATATATTTTTCAGCTAGTTTCTTCTCAATACTTATATATCTGTTTCCGACGATAACGATTCCTACCAACTGGGATTACGCAGTTGATAGCAATAATAGATCTCGTGAATCTCCTCTATATTTCCCTTCTCCAAAGGAGATTTTTGCTTGATGTTTTTCCTTTGAATTATATACCTACATTATTTAGATTATATGCCTTTATATAACCGTTTCTATCGCTACTACCTTAATTATTGATCCTTTGACTTTCTTTTCAAGTTTCTGACATTATTGGAATAAACTCTCAGAAATGTGTTGAGTCTTTTGTGTACAGTTTAGCTTGAAATTATGATGTGTAATTTTGTTCGCAAATCATAAATAAATTTATTTATTTTCTTCTTACTACCCTATTCCTATGGTCTTAGCGTCTTGTATTTTACGATACTTTGTAGAATTTACATCAACTGTAATTAATGATAACTTCACTTCCAGATAGGTATAAATATAATAAGTATAGCAAGATTGTAGTATCCTGGATCCTTTCCATAAGAAGTTATACAAATAAGACTTAATTTTGCTAGCTCAACTTCTTTTAGGCATAAAAATTATACGATTTTTATTATTTAAGTTATATTTATATATTTTTATAATAATGTGATATCAATTAAATAGGTTGAATAAATACTCTGGCAGTTTCTTTTACCACACAGGGCCTATTTTTATAAACTACTGGTAAAACTGAAAAACAAATCAAGTTTAAATTATTATATACCACTATTAGCAAGTCAATAAAGCACTTTGGGCCAAAAACCCTAGAGTGGCTCCCACAGCCAACAGCTAACTGTTGCGTCCATACATTCCAAATCCCCAAAATCTGGAGGAAAGTTAGAGTGGTGGCCCCAGCTAGTGGAGTTTAGACCCGGAAAATGCTGCTGCAGTCAAACTCTTAATCTCACCCAACATATTGAAGATGGGTTTAAATAGAAAGAAATAAGAGGAGAAGTGTTCATCGACCTGACTGCCTCCTATGACACAGTTAACCATCAACGGCTGCTAGTCAATCTATGAAATTACAAAGGATTTCCGACTAACAAGGTTAATGAAATGTTTGATGGATTCGACCGTTATTTACAATAGAAACAGAACAAAATCAATCCATAAAATTTTTAGATTTAAAAATTAGCAGACTTCAAAACAAACATGACTTCTCCATATTTCATAAACCTACCCATACTAACACGACTATACACAATTCGTCATCCCATCGAACACAACATAAACTGGCAGCTTATCATAGTATTTTACATAGATTAACAGAAATTCCGATGTCAAAATACAACTTTGAGACAGAATTAAATATAATTAAGCAGATAGCAGTAAACAACGGATACAACGAACAAACAATTAATAAAATGTTAAATCAAAAACTACACAAGAAAGCCCTGAAATTAGTATTTCCACCACCAGAGAAAAAACCCAGTACCTTCTGCTCGATTACATATACAGGCAAAATAACAACAAAAATTGCCAAGCACATAAAAAAGAAAGGAATAACACCAGCTTTCCGAACAAATAACAACCTAGGCAAATATATTAAAAATAACAAGAGCCAAAATAAAAACACTTAAATAGTGGTGTGTACAAACTTTAATGTGGCGACTGCCCAAAAACTTACATCGGTCAAACTGGTAGAAACTTTGATAAACGAATAGCAGAACATAAAAGGGCTTTCAAGAATAGAAAAACAGATTCGACATATGCACTTCACCTTCTAGATCATAATCATTCTTTTAATGACAAATTTAAAATTCTTCACATTCAAAATAAAGGCCTTCAGCTATCTTTGTTAGAATCTATGGAAATCAACAAATTAAAAAACACAGATATAATTCTGAATGACCAACTTGAGACAAACAGTTCTCCCCTCCTCAACCTATTTCATTAGAGACTATAAATTTGTAAACCCAAGCCAAAATAGATCACTTGAGAAAGGCAATTAGCCGAAACAGCTGTAGTGATAATATTTAAAATAAATTTTGTGGAAGTTTGAAAACAAAGTTTTCAGTGTTTTATTGTTACATTAATGAAATGTCTTCTCCAGAATAATATTAACTCACCGAACAATTGGAAACAGCCAGGCCAAGCATCAATAGATTGGTACAAATGATTTCGAAAACGGCATCCAAATTTGAGCCTACGAACCTCCGAAGGTTGTAGTTGAACTAGGGCAGCAGGATTTAATCCTGCTAATGTAAAATTATTTTTTGGAAAACTAGAAATGTTTTAAGAAGGCACAAAAATTTCTCAAATATTCTGAGAATTTATAAGTTAGATGAAACGGGGACTTTGACAGTCGCAAACAGTTCAGCTAAGGTTCTAGTCCAAAGGTCGTCAAGCAAGTTTCGACAAGTCAAAGTGGTGAACGAGGAACATTAGTTACAAAGTGCTGCATCGCAAACCCATGGTAGTGCAGTGCCACCTGTGATGGTATTTCCACGGATGCATTTTAAAAGTCATATGTGGATAGGAACTCCTCCGGGCACCGTAGGACTGGCTACGAAAACCAGCTGGATGAACACGCACTCATAGAAAAGGGACAAAAAGTAACATCTCCTAAATATAACCTAGAAAGCTTAAAAGAAGATTCAACAAAATTTCTTTACAAATTACGATTGGCCACAAAATTACAAAATGTGGATCGAGAAAATATAACAGCGGAAGAATTATACCAACAACTTAAAAAGTACATTCATGAGGCTGCAAGTGAAGCTTTGGGGTATAAAGACAAACATGAAACAAAAAATCAAGAATGGTGGTCGGAGAATATGCAAACGTTAGTAAACAAGAAGAAAACTGCTTATCAGAAATGGATGTCAACGAGAAAGGAGGAAGATCACAAGGTATATACGAAATTAAATCGAGATGTAAAAAGAGAAGTAGTGAAAAGTAAAAATGAGATGTGGGATCGAAGATGTGCAGAGGTGGATAGGTATATGGGTGGAACAAGAGTTGGGCAAGCGTGGAAGGTGATAAAGTCTCTCCGGAGGGAAGGAAAGGAAAAATCTAACTTAAAATTAATAGATCTGAAACAGTGGAAACAGCATTATGAGGTCTTATTGACAGAGGATAGACGTAAATTCCAAGATATCGAAATGGAAGAAATATCTGAACATACACAAATAATTGAGATAACAACCGGAGAGTTAAGCGATGCCCTCAAAAGATCGAAAAACGGTAAAGCAGCAGGACCTGGAGACATCCCAATTGAGTTGGTAAAGTATGGACCAAAAATATTACACGAGATGATGGTTAAACTATTTAATAAATGCTTAAAAGGACAAAATATCCCTGATGATTGGAATGTTGGATACATCAGCTCAATATACAAAAAAGGGGATAAACGCAATTGCTCTAATTATAGAGGAATAACTGTTACTAGCTCAGTTGGGAGGTTGTACGATCGAATAATAAAAAAACGAATTGAATCAGAATATGAAGACATAGAGGAACAAAATGGATTTCGGGCAGGAAGATCGTGCATTGATAATATATTCATTCTGCAGCAGGTAATCGAAAAACGGAAGGCAAGGAATCTATCTACCCACCTATTGTTTGTAGATTTAGAGAAGGCATATGATACGGTACCTTTGAAAAAACTATTTTATACATTGACGAAAGTAGGTCTCAGTAGAGAGTATGTGGATGTTATCGCAAATATATACAAAAATGCAAGAAGTGTCGTTAAAGAAGGAAACATTATATCTGAATCATTTCCAATAACCAAGGGGCTTAAACAAGGATGTTGTCTGTCTCCGACCCTGTTTAAAATATATATTCAATCATCGCTAGAGCAGTGGAGAAAACAAGTATCCGGAATGGGAATAGACATAGGCGGTGGTGAATGTCTAACAGCTTTATTTTTCGCAGATGATCAGGTAGTCGTAACGAATGACGAGGAAGACATGGACTACATGTTTAGAAAACTAAAGAAAGAATATGAAAAATGGGGCCTCAATATGAATATGGCAAAGACAGAGTATCTTAAAATAGGAGATGGTGAAGAAGATCCAGAGTTAGAAATTAGAAACACAAAAACATGCAATGAATATAAATATCTCGGATCTATAATATCTAAAGAAGGCACTACCAAAAGAGACATCGAAAACAGAACACAGCAGGGAAAAAAAGTGGTAAACATTCTAAACTCTCTACTTTGGTCTAAAGATATTAGACAAGAAACGAAATTGACAATCTATCGAACCTTGGTAGAGCCTATTATGACTTATGGGGCAGAGGTTTGGCAGATAACGCAGAAGGATAGAAAAAGAATAGAAGTAGTAGAAATGGATTTTCTAAGGAGAGCGTGTGGTATATCCAAAAAAGATCACATCAGGAATGAAGATATTAGAAGGAGGACAAATACTGTATATTCCAGTGTAGATAGAATTGAAACGAGACAACTAGTGTGGTATGGTCACGTGAAACGAATGAATGAAGATAGATGGCCAAAGAAAGCTTTAAATTACATACCACAACAAAGAAAAAGAAGGGGAAGGCCTTCAGTTGCCTGGGAAGAAAATGTACGGCATATAATGAGAGATAGAGCCATCAGAGAAGACGAATGGATGGACAGAAAACGATGGCGGTCGAAATACGAGAAACGGCAGAGGCTGTAGGAACCTCGCTTATATATATATATATATATATATATATATATATATATATATATATATATATATATATATATATATATATATAATATATATATATATATATATATATGAACACGCACTGCTTGATAAAAGTATTGAAGCATTTTATCAAACATACCTAAGTTCAAAAGAAAACCCTTCGCTAGTAATAATGGACAATCATGAGAGTCACATCTCAACAGAAGGAATTAATTTGAGCAAAGAGAGTGGTGTTACAATCCTGACTGTTCCTCCTCATTGTACACACAAATTACAGCCGCTTGATGTAGGTCTTCTAAAACCTTTTCATATCTTTTACAATGACGCCTTACGTTCGTGGCATAAAGCTAATCCAGCAACTATATATGTGGCATCATTTGTAGGAGTGACCTATCCCCGAGCAATGACTCCAGTAAACATAGCTGCAGCTTTCAAGAAGACAGGGATTTTTCCATTTGATCGGCATGTCTTTAACGAAGGAGATTTTCTCGGGAGTCATGTGACGGATAGACCATCTCTACTAGTGAAATTCAGCTTCATCAATTTGACGAACAAAGGAAAAAGACACCAAAAAAGATATGAAACTACAATTTGTGAGTGCTGTGGAAATACGAAAATATCCAAAGAAAGCCAACATACCAAACAATACGCGAAACAAGAAGAAAGGGAAAGACAATAATCGCTAGAGATACACCAGAGAAAGACGAGCTATAAAAAATTAGAATAAACAAGACGGCGATTGAAACTGTTAAGGTAAATATATTGTTAAAGGTTAATGATTCGAAAGAGGAAACAATGATAGAATCTGATTCTTCTTCTTCAATTTTTTTAGTTCACGATTCATATAGTTCAATGGGCCTTGAAAATTCAGATGATAACGAAGATTTTACCAATTTAACAGTTGACCTACTCATAATTTCAAGGATCAAAGATTTCATATTGGTTAGACTTGATTACAATGCCAAAAATAAAACAGTGAAAAAGTATTTTGTGGGGCAAGTTGTGAAATACAATATTATGGCTGTCGAAGTTAACTTTATGAGAAAAAGTTCAAAAAACAATAAACGTTTTGTATTTCCTAATGTAACGAACGTTTGTACTATTTCTGCAGGTCAAATTGTTAAAATATTTTAAAAAAACCGCATGTTACCAGAGGGCGTAATTTTTTCGTTAATTTAGTAACTGATACTATTTCTTAAAGTATGTATGAGTGATCCAAAATGTGTTTTTCTTCTCTTTTTGTAACCAATCTTAAAAAACAACAATAAATTTCGATTTAAGAAGACTGTCTAATAGTTTGAACAATAATAAATCAAAAAGATACTGTTGTCTCACTGTTCCCCAAGGAAGGGTACAGTGAGACAATTGCAGCTATTATTTTGTTTGAGTGAAACTTTTTTCTATACGATATTTTTGGTACTTTAAGTGTTCATATATATTACCAATTAATCTAGTCATGTCTTTTCGCCATACTTTAGTAAATAAAAACATTTTGAAAAAAAATATATGCAGACCTAAATTTTTTCGTATCAGTGTACCCACGTTTCACCATGATACACGCGTTTTAACCTTTTTTAAGCTGTCTACTTCTTCAAAGATGAATTTTTGTTTTTGGGTGCTTTTGCATGTTGGATTATGTTCCTAAGACATCGGGCATCGCCGCTAAAGCAAGAGTGTCAGAAGAACAATATCCACCGACAGAATCGAAGCCGTGTGGTCCAAGCCCGCTACTAAGTACAAGTTCCATGGAAAAAACTATTCATTTCAGATTGTTGGCCTTTTTTGTTCGTTGGAAAACGCGTGGAGGATAGCTGTGGCTATGTCGTCACCTAGAATCAGGTGGGCTGATCACGTGGGATACAACTTATAACAGGGGCTGCTTTTGTAGATCTGACAGCAGCCTATGACACAGTAAGGCACAAAACATTGCTCCGCAAATTATACGACACTCTCAATGACCACCATCTGGAAAAGGTCGTATATTCCTTACTACAAAATAGACGTTTTTTCGTTATCCTGGATAGTAAAGTAAGTAGGTGGAGAGTTCAAAAAAACGGCCTACCACAGGGAAGTGTTTTAGCACCAATGCTCTTCAATATATACACAAATGACCAACCTACTCCGACCGAAACCAAGCACTTCCTCTATGCTGACGATCTTGCAATATATGCTCAAGGAAATAGTTTTGAAGAAGTGGAGGAGAAACTCGAAACTGCGTTAAAAACAATGACAGCGTACTACCTGCAGAATTCTCTGAGTCCCAATTCCTCTAAAACCCAAGTCTGCGCTGTCTACCTTCGCACAAAGGAAGCCAAGCGAAAACTCCAAATTGTGTGGAATGGTAATACATTAGAACACACAAACCAACTTATATATCTTGAAGTAACTCTGGACCGGTCCCTCACCTACAGACAACATTGCTTAAAAACAAGAGGGAAAGTAACAACTAGGAACAGCATACTCAGAAAGCTAACGGGAAGTAAATGGGGCGAACGTCCTGGCGTTTTAAGAACAACGGCACAGGCACTGTGTTTCTCAACTGCTGAATATGCGTGCCCCGTTTGGAGCAGATCTGCCCACACCAAACAAGTTGATACTGCGCTAAATGAGACATGCAGGATAGTAACGGGGTGCATGAAACCAACGCCACTTTCAAATCTATATAGAGCAGCGGGTTTTGCAGAACCCTCAACACGCAGAGACGTTGGAGAACACATAGAGAAAATTAAACAGATCGCGGACGATCGGCATGCCCTATACAAAGCTCGAACACCACGAAAGCGACTAAAATCTAGGAAAAGCTTCCTTGGAACAGTGCAGGATGAACCGCCTGAGTATTTTCCACTTCCCCAGGTTCAATGGACCGGCCAGACCCTAGACTCTAAAACGTGGAAAACCTTGAATAGGATAAGAACGGGGGTTGCTACAGTAAAATCAAACATGGCAAAATAGGGAAAAATAGACCAAGATGATGTAAACTGTGATTGTGGAGAAACACAGAATATGGAACATCTTCTTACATGCAGAAACTGTCCTCATCGATGTACCCTTGAAGATTTGTGGCTCGCCAACAAAGATGGAACCGACGTAGCCCGATACTGGGCCGAAATTTTATGAATGACATGCCGGACACGATAAAGTAAAGTAAGTACCTAGGATCAGGTATCGTTGTGCAATGAGATTGGGAAACCACAGAAAACCAATCTCCCCCTGTCCTTGTGATATTTATTCGACTCTTAAGAGTGTATGTGGTGCTCATGATGTAAGTGTTGTGTTTAGATATTTATGAATTTTATGAATTTATGTGTTTATTATTTAGGATTGTGAGCGGAGTGGAGGTAAAGTATGTGTAAATGAGTGATGGGTGTTTGTGTTAGGTGTGCATGTGTGTAATGATGTGTATTAGATGTGTAGATGGGTGAAGGTTTGGTTTATGAGGTTGTTTGTGCAGGAAGTGGCTATGGCACATCCGTACATTGCGTTGGATATTTGGTTTAGAACGCGGCTGGTTGCGCTTCTGTTTTCAGGGAAGACGTTGAATAGGATCATGGATGTGAAGTGTATTAAGGATTTCATATCGGAGGATAGGTCGTAGGAAGGGATTTGTTTCTCTGTATATACTGGTTGGGTTTGATTGTAGTTATTGAGATGAGCACTGCGATGTAGACATCTTGGTGAGAAGGCGGGATGGGGACCGTTACAGTTCGGGCATTTGGGAGCAGATATCGTGAGGCAGGCAGAGGACCTGTGTCCGAGTCCGCAGAACGGACAAGTGATTGATTTTTCAGGGCATTCGCTGTTGAAATCACCGCTTTTGCAACATTTCGAGCGAACGGGAACGGAGTTGCCTGATCGTGGGATCTCACAAGCTAACCGCTCCCCCTCGATCACGATGCCGCTCGAAAGTGCTTCAGCGAACTTCAGTTCAGAGTTTGTAAATACTCTGATATAAGAGGTAGGCTGGTTTAGGTTTCCCCTACACGTCGATTGGACGATGGCCATGCTTATCCGAGCAGGACTAGTTCACCTTCGATCCAAACTAGATACATGGTGTATTCTTCCATCCCATGAAACTAAGCTGCTCTTAATCCATCAAAGCAACTGTTAGGATGTGGCCTTATTTCAATTCAAAACACTTGCACAACGACAGTGCTTCCTTGCCACTTATGAATCTTTGAAACAGTTTTATTAGAAGTTCATATACAGTTGTGTGCTATATTTCAATAATTCTTAAGTAGGCATGACGCCGAGTCACGCAGATTTGTTGTATTTGAACGATTTGTAGATTGTACGTTGTTAATATCTTCGTTTCCTTCTAATTCTTCTCTTTTTTCATGTTATAGCATTTTGTAATATTATTTTCATTCTTTTGGTGTTTTATGGAACTATTTCTTTACTCTTTCTATTGTTACTTCGGTTCTTTATCTTTATTTAATCGGATCACGATATATTCCTTTTAAGATTGAATTTTATTAATCTAACTATGACATCAGTTCGAAATACTTTCAGAATAACACATGAAGGCGCTATAGATGCATTCAACAATCTCTTGAGTAAAGAAACATGGCAAGATGTTTATCATGCAACTGATGTTGAGAGTAAATATAATGCCTTTCATGATAAATTACAGTTCTATTTCAATATTAGTTGTCCTATTAGAGAAACCAAACATTACCAAAACAAAAAAACATGGGTCACCCAAGAAGTAAAATCTTCTTCAGATAGTCTGAAGGATTTGTATATATTGAGTAAGACTTACCCTGAGCTAAAAACTCTACATAGACAAAAAAATATCAGCACAAAGTTCTTGTTGAGGCCACAAAGGGTCAGTTTTATTTTAACAAAATCTCTGAATCTTCTCAAAACCACAAAAACAAAACCACATGGGCTGTTATAAATGAACTTAATGGAAAACAAAAAAATCACAAAAATATCTGTCTAAAAATAGATGATACTAGGATTACAGATTCAGATATAATATCAAACAAATTTAATGATTACTTTATAGATGCACCAGTGGATATAATTAGTAATATAATTAAACCAAATTTAAATTTTCAGCATTCCAATGATTTTGTTCAAAGTAGTTTGTTCCTATCTTATGTAACAGAGGAAGATGTCTTAGATATAATAAAATATAAAATTAAAAACAAAGCATCGTGTGGTTTTGATGAAATATCAGGTATAGTAATTAAGAAAATTGCGTCTCAAATTTTGACACCACTGGCTCACATTATAAATGCTTCTTTCAATATTGGTGTTTTTCCCAATATGCTGAAAACTTATATCATTTCACCGGTATTAAAACAAGGTGATCCTGAATTAATGTCAAATTTTCGACCATTGTCTGTTCCATCTGTGATATCTAAGATTATTGAATATGCAATGCTAAAAGAACTTTTATTATTTTTAGATATCAACCAAATTATCACAAAGCATCAACATGGATTTCGAAATAAATTTTCTACTTCCACAGCCATTAATAGTTTTTATGAGGAAGTCTTACTCTCAATTGAGAACAGTGAAAATCCAACTGCCATTTTTTGTGATCTCAGTCGTGCATTTGATTGTGTGCAACCCGATGTACTCCTCGATAGATTGTACAGATATGGTGTTGGGGGAGTTTCTCTCATTTATCTTTTAAGACTCATTGTTGGAATGTATGTAAACAACTCAATTCTAAATGTTATCAATTGAGAGATTTGGGTAGAATACTTAGTCTGCAACACCTTCGTCTCTTTTATTTTGCTGAGGTACAATCGACAATAAGTTACGGTATAACTGTCTGGGGTGGTTCTTCTAGTGTAAAGGACGTTTTCAAGGCCCAAAAGCGTATTGTCAGATGTATAGCAGGTGTTCCGTATGGTTGGTCTTGTAAAAACCTATTTAGAGATTTGAATATATTAACAGTGTATGGAATTTACATTTTGGAATTATTGATACTAATTCATAAAAATAAAAGAACTTTTTTATGTAACAGTGATATTTACTCACACAACACAAGAAATAAGAGACAGTTTGTAGTACCCTATCGACATTTAGAAATAAGCAGGAAGTCATCTACTACCTGTGGTTTACTACTGTATAATCAACTTCCTCCAAAATTTAAAAACATTAATTCAACTACAGCTTTTAAAACCCAAGTCAAAGAGTACCTAGTGACCATGTGTCCTTATACATTAGATGAATATTACGAGGGTGTATCTGTGAATGCTAATGAATATCTAAGCTGTGAATATCTAAGCTGCAACATAACCAAATTTATTATTATTTTAATTATATGTCTATATTGTACTTACGTTTTTTAAGTATTTTAATGTTTTAAATATTTTTAATGTATTCTTTCCAATATATTGTTTCCATTTTTTGTAATATTTAATATTTAAAATTTTAGTTTTGACTTGATGTAAACCTAGTTGTAATTTACAGTCAATTAAACTATCTATCTATCTTATAATTTTCCAACTTCTCCAACTTCCATCCAGGTAGACATCAAACATTTCTTTCCAATGCTTTCCATGTTTCTTCAAGAATGTTATTATTATTCTATGTAATAATGCTATGTTATTCCCGACATATGTCTTGTAATAATTTTTTATGCAATGCCTACTAGAAATTTTGAACTAATTTGAAATAACAAGACACTCGGTTAAGTAATATTTTATATAAATTTGTTAGTTTAAAAATAATAAAAATTATGATAAAGATATTTATAAAATTCTAACATTTTGAATGTTTAAAAATTTTATAATCCAATATACTGGTACTGCTTCCGTCCACTTCTTCATTAAAGTTAAGTTTCTCATACTTTATAGTTATTTCATTATTATCATCATTTACTGAACATTTTACATCAGTCCCACTAGATTCACTTGAGTCATCCGATTCTTCTGCATTTTGTAGTGGAACTGCACCTTCTATATCTTTCACATTGCTAACATTCACCACTTTGGATTTCACCACTTTACAATTTACAACGTTCCCGTCATCATCTACGTCTTGTATAGTCAAAATCACGTTATTTGCCTTCGCTTTTTTTCTGGCATGCTCTTCCTTTTTAGAAGTCGATAAAACGGTCACCGACTTGCCATCGTTGTCGTAATTGAGGTTATAAGTAGACGGTTCTATCACACTATTGGTTTGCATTGACTCGCTGCGTATCATCTCCTGTGTAACTTCCAGGCTCTCGTATCTGACAGTTTGAAGTCTGTGAACGCCGTCTTCATCTTTTCTGTATCTGTAATATTACCATTAGTATAAATTAACTATTCAAAAAAATACATATATAAAATATAAATAAGAATACACAGAATAAACCGATACACCGATGGATCGAAGGACCCGATAGCGAATACTAGCAATTTACACGTATGTGGAATTGTGATGTAAAAAAGTACCTAAAATACTCGTTACAAAGTAACGGGTATTTGTCCAATACCCGAAGTACCGATTCCTCGTTGTTAGAAATACTCGTTACTTTTGGTACAGAATAAAACAGGACCAAACTATAACTAAGCGAAATACCCGGATATCGGTAACACAAAACAAGGTACTGATGGCTGGACCTATATCGACATGGAAGGACCCATTTCATATCGAAGGACTGTAAATTTTATGGATGATTACTTCCATGTTTCAACTATAGCGAACGACATACTGCAGAAAATATAGTTAAGGAATTAAAACGACTTAGTGATGAATAAAATGTCTCATTGAAAATACGTGCCATTAATACAGAAAACGCAGCAAATGTTGTAGCAACTTCTAGACTGACCTTATGGGATCACATTTCTTGTTTCGTTCAGACGATAAATTTAATTTTTAGAGATGCATTAAAAAACGGAAGACTTGCAAAAAAAATCAAAAATATTGTTCACCGAAGTTCGAACGCGACTGCTTAACTCAGAGCTACTCAAAATCAAATGAAACCCGACGAAACCCCCTTAAAGTTGATTAATGATGTAGCAACAAGATCAAACTCGACATACTATATGTTTGATAAACTAGTTACATTATCGGAACCTTTGGCTGCAACAATAGGTCTTTTGCTCAATCCTATTAGTCTTCTAACTGAAGAAGACTGGACGATATTAAAAGAACTTTGCCATATTTTAAAGCCTTTTGAACCAGTTACTGTTGAAATGAGCGCAGAAAAGCAAGTAACCCTCTTCAAAGTTATACTCATTATAAAATGACTACTTTCGTCTTCAGAGCGAATTAAAGGTAAAGTATTTAGTCAAGCAGGAAGAACTGTAATAAATTTTCTGCTTGCCTCCATTATTGCCCGTTTTGTAATTCCTGAAAACTAAAATCAAATTCAGGATGAACTAGTTCATCTTATAGAATATCAATCTACTGAAAATGAAACCGTTAATGAAAATATAAAGAAGGACCTATTGGACAGAAAATTACGATATGATTTGGCAGGATTTTGATACATGTGTAAAAAGCTCGTTGCATGTGACAAGTCCAACAGCAGTCGCCATCACCGAAATCAAAATGTTTTCTGAAGAGCCAAACCTTGAAAGAAAAAAGGATCCTCTCGTTTGGTGGTAAGAGAGGCAAAGAGTGTATCTCTGGTTATCTAAATTATCCAAAAAGTATTTATGCGCATGTGCTACCTCTGTTCCATTCGAACGCATCTTTTCTAAAGCCGGTCAAATAAAGCCGTTTCTAAAGCCGAACGCAGAAACAGATTAAAGTCAAAAAATGTAGAAAAGCTTACTTAATATTACTAAAACGCTATATTATACTCACTTAAATCTGGAATGACCAGAAGGCCAATGGTAATTATGAAGTTTGGTTAAATGTTTTGTCAAATATGTGCCCCTCTTAAACTTTTTCTTACAGCAATGACATTCATACACTAAACCAGCCTAAAATAAATTCAAAGAAGTATAATAACGAGTTAATAGGTTATACGTTTGTGGTAAATTCAAAGTGGTATACAATAAAGTGTGTCAATCACAAATTAAACCCTTAATTCGTGATCTCACATTAATCTTAACTTCCTAATTTTCCTTCATATTATTGTAATAGACTCTATAATAGACTTTAATTTCGAGGATATTCACCTTCCGGTAGAATTTGATAAATTGCTAAATTTGATTGAAATAACGTCCTTGTTAAAAAAAAATACTTGTCTGAGCGTTTATGTACAAAGCTGCAATCGCCTTATTTGTGACGTTATAAATTAGGGTTATAAGTAGGGGTACGGAATTTTCGTTTATACGAAATAGATGCGAATTTCGGCGAAATTTTGAACATAAATGCGATAAATGCGAAATATGGATTTTTTGTTTATTTCCGCGAAATATCTGCAGGTGCTCAACTCACCCCTAAATAAGTAGGTAGTTACGAAGGTATAGAAAGATTTTACAGAAAGTTTTCTATTGTAATTTTTGAAAGGATTGTTTACTGTTGTAACACGTGTTGAAACAGAAGGATCTTTCATTGTTCATCATTAAATAGATAAAGATAAGATAAGGAATTGATATTTTTCAATGTTGATTCTTTGAGAAATATAAATAAGCCGACTGTTGTTGATAAAAGTCGGCTAATTCTTATTTTCTAAACATATAAATTAGTCAACCAGGACAATCAATGCTCATTCCGTCAATTTTTACTGAGTGAGAACATAGTCTATCAAAAAAGTTTTCATAGTGAAATAAAGTTACTTAAAGTATCTCCTAAAATGGGACGCCCTAAAACAATTTTGAGTGACCGAGTCAAAGAATTTGCAACCGATGGCCTATATCTGTGTGACACAAATATTGTGATGTGTAAGTATTGTAATACTCGTTTGGAAGGTGATAAAAAGGACACACTGCAGAAACATGTGAAGTCGACTAACCACATTAACAAGAAAAAATCTATAGCATCTACTTCAGGAACTAAGCGACAAATGTCAATTGCTAGTGGCTTTGAGAGACAGAAACGAGCAAAAGAAGAAAATGATACTTTTGTGGAGGATACAGTTAGTATGTGTCTGAAAGCCAACATTCCACTTCATAAATTGGATCATCCAGCTGTGCGTGAATATATTGCTAGATATGTGCCGGGGTCGGGTGCTCTTCCATGTGCGGACACTTTAAGGAGAAAGGTAGTGCCTCGGTGTGGGCTGTCTGAA
Organism: Diabrotica balteata; assembly: GCA_918026665.1. NCBI lineage: Eukaryota > Metazoa > Arthropoda > Insecta > Coleoptera > Chrysomelidae > Diabrotica > Diabrotica balteata. Next base: position 137,192,635 of record OU898281.1, read on the forward strand.
AAAGCCAATACAAAGCAACAGCTGAAAGACAAGCCCATTGTAATAGTAGCAGACGAAACCTCGGATGGACAAGGAAGATGTGTTTTTGCTATTCTCTTCAGAACTATAGATTCTGTACTACATCAAGAATGTTTTTTAGCAAGTGTTAACTTCCTTGATACTGCCAATGCATCAACGTGTTCACAGGCAATTATAGATACATTAAAAGACTTTGAAATTGGTTATTCACAAGTTAAAGGCCTGGTATCAGATTCCGCAAGATACATGTCTGCTTGCTTTAACCTATTAAAAATTCTAATAGGGCCACATATCTTACATTACCAGTGTTGGGCTCATAAAGTTAATCTTGTTGGTGATGTGTTTGTAGGAGAGTTCAAGGAGTTAAACATGTTTAACTTTATCCAGCACCAGTTGTAACTAGATGGAACTTTTGGTTCTCAGCAGTGTCGTATCTAAGTGAATATCTTAATCACTTACTCAATTTTTTTGATGTGTGGGAGAATGAAAATTCCAGTATTAAAATGCTCAAAGACAATTACGCCGATGAAACTTTCAGGCGTAAACTAGAAATTCAAATGACCTTCACCACCGAGTTCTGTCCAAAATTAATGAAATTAATAGACGATTTGGAAGGAGCCAGTTATCCATTCGCCCATCTTTTATGGAACAAATTAGAGGGCTTAAAATCGTCACTTGAACACCATCGCCAAGGTTATTTTGGTGTAAAAACATCTCGATTGCTCACTGAAAACGAAGAAATTGACGCTACACTGAAGAAAATGCTTATGAAAGCAAACGACAAAGCCTTTAATAAACTAACTCTCCATATGACTTTAAAAGGCACAAACGAGGCTTTCTTACACATTGGACAGTTATTTAACCCATGTATAGCTGCAAGTTTTACTGTGAACCCGAGTGTACTCTCAGAAAGCTTTGCTAAAATTCCTCTTTTTAGAACAATGACACAATTGGAGTACATAGATGGATATACTCACTTTCACAGATTAATCATTCAATCGATACAAAGGAACGAAGATCCCAATGTGAAGGATATTTTGCTTGCTACACAATGCAGTTTTCCGTCATTTGCTAAAGCAGCATTACAGAGCATCTGGAGTCCAACGAACAGCGTAGATGCAGAACGATTCTTCAGCAAATATAATATTGTAGTGACAGATCGAAGAACAGCTCTTAAAGAGTCGAATATCGAAATTACAACGATGTTAGCTTTTAATTGATGTTTTTTGTTGTTTACTCGTAGTTAAAAATAAATGCGAAATAAATGCGAAATTTTGTAATGATAAAAAAAGTAAATGCGAAATTTCATGTTTTTTATTTGCGAAAATTCCGTACCTCTAGTTATAAGTTAGGGTTGAGCGCTTTGGAACACGTAGTCTAATTGAGAATATTCACATTATACAGAGGTCATTGTTTGAAGTTCCTTCCAGTGCACTTATTTTATTAGCTCCAATTTTTCATGACTCATGACAGTGCCTTAACCTTTCCCATGCCAAAGTGCCAATGTACCTAATTTAACCTAACCACCATCCTTAATAGAAAACTTGATACATACTAGTTATAGTATATATAAAGATGGAACTTTTTCATTCATTGTAATGGAAACGTCGTATATTTAATATTTTTAAAACAAATACTTACCGAATCGTGCTTCTTTACATAGTGGCTATCCAATCCTACTTTTGAACGACAACTAAAGTTACACAAGTAGCATTTTAGAGGGTTTTCTTCTTCATGAGTTTTCATGTGAGCTTTGAGATTGCATTTTTCAACAAATCTACAAGAATACAATGCCAATTGAATGAAAATTAACCCAAAAATAAATGAGCAATTATAACTTCAACAATGGAAAATACATAATAAAGCAAAGAAAGGTTTTAATATTAATTACATACTAACATGAAAGAAGATTTTATTTTAAATATCTTTTATGCCTATAGCCGGTAAAAACTTTATAATGTTGTTTAGATGATTATGGTCTCTAAGAAGCTCGCCTATGTCGCTGGGAAGGTTGAGTTTACTTCTCGTTTCCTGGAAAATTTGACATTCGGTTAAAATATTTTACTGTATTGTTGGTTTGACACTGGTTGCAGTATGGGGAGTTATCTCTCGTGATTCAGCAAAGATCTGTATGGCGGGTGTGACGAAGTAAAATGTAAGACCGAGGAATTTTATTTAAGATCAGATTCTTACCACTCAATGTTAAAATTGCATTATCCTCTTTTCGATTTTTTTTGAGAAGATCAAGCATTTTGTTTTTTCTTTAGAAAAGTCGAGTCCTGTTTTGTCAGAGCATTTCTTGAGATTATTTAATGCGTTTTGAAGGATTCCTTGGGTGAATTCTTCTTAGTAGGACAACCAGATCGTCTGCGTACAGTCTTCCTTTAACTGGTTGTTGACATTGTTCCAAGATATCGTTAATTGCAACAAGAAATAAAGTTACACTTAACATCGACTCTTGGGGGACTCCGTTTTCCTGGATTGGAGTTGATCATCGAGAGAATCATCATTCTCTCTGCTGTTACCCGCCAAAGAATGTAGAGCGTAGAACTATTTTAATTAAGTGGACAGTCTCATGCGGAACTTTCAAAAAATCAATTTGAATTTTTTTTTATAAATCGCTTCCATTTACATTCAAAAACTCCCTCCTAAAATTTTAAAAAGAAATTCCCACTAGAATATAAGTTATAGTTATTTTATTAACATCATCTACGCACGTATGAAAACCGGTTTCTCTCCTCGCGGCGAGCTCGAGACTCCAGCTGTTCTTGCTTTTGTATATATGTTGTATGGTCAAAGTCAAACAATAAAAATTGTACACAATTTTCCCCTTGTTGCCATATTTTAAATTTGAACAAATAGATAGGGAATAATCAGATTTTCTTGACATATCACTCCTATTACACCGAGCATTTCATTGGCTAGAACTAGTGACGAGTTTATATGACGTCATTATTAGATGAAGTGAGAATCGTAAATTCTACCTGACGTCTGTCATAATATTGGAATCAAAAAAGAATAAGAAAAATTTTTAGGTTAAGATTATAGAGGCGCAAAATTTCGGGCCAATGCTTTTTAAATGCATTAATTTTTTTCGAATCCTGAGAAAACTAATAAGTATTTTTGAGAAATTTTAACACAGAATGAAGGACTACATTATTACCGAGGGCCGAAATCCCCTGAAAACTTCTTTAATGTTTATTTTAAAAAGTTACAGTGGTGAAAAAAAGAAAGATAAAATTTAGTGTGATTTTTAATTACAAATATCTCATTCAAAAGAAACTTTTTGTTGATTCTAAGGGACTTTCGGCCATCGTTAATAATCTTTCGTTCTATTTTCAAATTTTTGAAAAATATTTATTAGTTTTTTTCAGAATTCGAAAAAAATGAATGCATTTAAAAAACATTGGCCTGAAATTTTATGATACACTGATATTTCTATGGATCTAAAATAATCTTTTTATTGTGGAGCTTAAATATGTGAAAATATTATTTTCAAATTATATTTTAGACATTTATTTCTTAAGCAGTTTTTCTCCTAGTTTGTGGTGTGTTCTTAAGTTGACAATGTGTGAACATAAAAACAGTAATATTGAAACTATGGAAGCAAAATGAAATGTTGCATTATGTCCTCTTCTCCCTTTTTTTGATTAATATTACATAAACATATGTTTTACAACTATGCTTAGAAATGAAATTCACAGTTATGTTTTATAAGTATATTTACAAGATATTACAAACAACATGATGACAATACAAATATATATTACAGTACATGTATTTTGCATTACATATATGGCATATACTCTACACATTGAACAAAATTTATTATAGGAATATCTATGGGCAAGTAGAATGTGAATAAAACCTTTTAGATTTTTTTACTTATCTGTTTTTTCAAGTAATGTTTCTACTAAATGTTTTAAGTTATTATATCATATTTATTTCCAAACTCCATACAGCGAGCCTAATACTTTTGATTCTTCTTTCATTCTGAAAGTAATATCTAGAAAAGAATATTCTTAAAGGTATTTTTTCATATATTTATTTACCCTGTCAGATAATTAACAAGATCTTCTGTTTTCCAAGATTTTGCATTTATAACTTATTTATTTATTTGTCAACGAGCAGTTGCCCAATTTAAATGCAATATTGCAATATTATAATACTAAAATATAAAATTTTTAAACCCTAATTTATTACATGTCATGAAATTTAAAACTAACAAAGACAATATTTAAAACCAACAAAAGAAAGAAACAATACAAAATAAAAACCAGGTCACAATTTAAAATTGATTAAACTAAATTACACAGCTAGTAGCATCAAAGAATCAAGTGCAAGATATTAATTGCACTTTAAAATACTTTGCTTTTCAAAGCAATCTAACCTGTCTGTATACTGATTTGCAAACCTAGCAGACCTAGATAGATAAGAATTATATCCGTAGTTTGTTCAATGGTTGAACAAATTCTAAGTTTTTACTTCATTGTACTTAAGTTTTTTATAACTATGGTATACAGCCAACCACTGGGATTTTCACTTTTATATTTTAATAAAATTATTGGAAATAAAAATACTTATTTTTACTGATCAAAATTAAAGTCTTCATCAGTGTCACTGTTTTCGCCGTCTTCATTAAAATTAATAACCACAGGTGCAATGTCATCCCTATCAAAACGTACCTCTCTTTCCCAAGAGTCATAAATGATTTTGTCCACATGTTGAATAGTGTTTGACCATATTTCAGGAGTAATAGTTAATAATGCTTCTTTCCACATAGCCAAAGTCATTTTTTGTTGTTACGTCCCTACCTATGTAGATTATAATAATTTTTTGATATTCCCCAAATATGTTCAATGGGATTAAACATACAGTGATATGGAGGAAGACGTAGAACTCTATGACCCATATGTTCAGCCAACTGATCAACTTTATAAATTTTTGGCGGTTTATTTAAATTTACAATATTCAACATTTCTGCTTTTAAAAGTTTTTCATCGAATGGTAGTTTTTGTTCCATAAGCCACTGCTGAATCTTGGGCTTGAATTTGGTTTGAAACCAGTGTAAAAAATTTTCTTCATTCTTCTCACCATGGTAGTCTGAAGTCGCATCTTTTGAACTGAATATTAATTCAGCATCATGAATAAATCCATTTACATTACCAGCATGAAGAATAATAGATATATCTTTTACCATCAACTTTGGTTGTTTTCAAACTTTTTTTATCATTATCTTGCCAAGAATGTCTTGATTCAGCCATTTTGGAAAATTAAAGTTTCGTCTAAAAACACAAACTGATAAATATCTTCCTCTCTTAGTTGTTTATATGCCTTTAAGTATTGAATTCTTTTACAAACAATATTGGGAAGTTCTAGAAGGCCCCGGCTTGGATTGTCTTTCTGCCACTTAAATCCAATTTTATGCAGTACTCTCCGTAAAGATGATTCACTACCTTCAAATAGATCTCTCTCTTGTAAAACTGCATGAAGAGTTTTAACAGTTATATGTTGCTCTAAAAGAAAATTTAATCTATAGTCTATAATATAATTGACAACAAAGTCTTACATGTGTCAATAAAATATTAAAATATACTTACTTTTTTCATACATTTCGTAAATTACATTTCGAATTAGAGGTGCATTATTGCAATTAGTTATCGGTTTTACAGGTCTCGGTCTTTTCTTAGGTGGAGAACATAAAGGTGTATTCTCTTTTGCGGATTGAGAAACTTTGCTGACAGTAGAAATACTCAACTTAAACGCTGATGCAACTCTCTAAAACAGTATTTTTAGTATACATAATTGTATTATCTGTTCTAAATAAAATACTTTCTAAATATATTTAAATAATAAGACCTACATACCTCTATAATTGCTTCTTGTGGTAATAATAGACCACCGTTTTTCTTCTCCCTTTCAAAATATTCAATTAAATTTGCAATTAATTGCTTGCAATGACTGGTCAAATGCGACGGCATTTTTGTTTTAACACAATTAAGTTAAAATATCCAAAAAATTGAATCGAAATCAAATCGAGAAACTAAAGTAACAGAATTTGTTTTGTAGACAGTTTATAGGTTTATATTTTAACCAACTTCACAACTATAAACAAATCTTACATAACCTTCTATAGGACAACATGGGTTTGACACTTACAGTACATATAGTTATCTTTGTTTCACACTCTTGAATGACAAAGAGAAACAATGTAGCCGGTAGTTGCTGTGGTAAATACATATATGTTTTTTATTTGGCAACAGCGCTTTCCTGCAAAACTTAACGGTAGCGAAAAAACTTATATATGAGGAAAAATTTGTTGAATTTGTTTGCCGTCAAGTTTGTACCATTGAGTTATGACGTCATTAAATCTATGACGTGCACCGCTAATTGTTTGCCTTTGAGTTTATATACGTTGGGTATGTATTAGTGATTCATTTTTATATAGTATGCATATCTGTATAATGTTTGGCAGTTACTATACACATTTGGAATTTTAAATCCCGAACATAGGATTTTTTACAATACTAAGATTCTCTGCGTTGCAATTAACCAGTGTTTCTTTATAACGTCGCGATGTTTTATAACTAATTTATTTGTTCCACTGGATTTATAGTTCCACTTCTCCGCAGCGGTTTATAGTAGCGTATATGGTACGCTGGCAGTGTTGCTCCGTCTACCGATTTTTCCTGAAAGTCCGGTTTTGTGCAGATAATAAATAATGTTTTATTAACATCAATTTTGTTTGTGTTCATTATGTATTATTTGAGTTATAAAATTTATACTTAAATACATTTATTAATCCAAATATTGTTTATAATTTCAAATTAAAAAGAGGGTAATATAATTATTTTATTTTTAAAATTCCTTTTTATTTTTAATTTTAGAAATCAACTTTTTTTTTCAAGCCGTTTTTGGCAATAAAACAACCATTTTTTTAGTTATAAAATATTTTCATATCTACATTTATAAATAAGTATGTTTTCGTTAAATTGACATGCGATCTAGGTGTGTTCCGTTTTTACACTTACACTGGCAGCATCGCGGCGTGAATTGAGAGTGAGACTCCAGTCAAACAAATGAATTAATTATAAAACATCGCGACGTTGTATTGAAATTTACAGCTTTACAAAGCCATTTACAACAACTGTTGGATGAAGACGGTCCCCAATATTCACCAGGAATGGCCGATTAAACTTGAGTATAAAGTTATCAGCCTTTTATTCACGAAAATTATGTAAAAAAAACTTTAAATGCTTTTTTCTCAAAAGTAACATTTTCAAACTGGTCAGACACTTTTCTCCGAACCTTCTTAACCGATTTTAAAAAACCAAAAATTTTTCGAAGGTATATAGAAAGTACTAGATGATAAACCTTTAAAATATTTAAAAACCACCCTCCCTTTTATTATATATGGGTAAATCCACCGAAAAATATAGTGATTTTTCGACTTTTTTGAAAAAATTCGTATAAACTCTTCAAAATAATACAATTTTGCATATTTTAAAGGTTTATCATCTAGTTTTGAGTCTCACGAATACAACCCATTTTGAATTTTTTTAATATCTGTTAGAGGTGATCCACAAAGTGTCTTAGCGCCAAAAACGCACTTTTTACTACACGCCATCCACAGGACACCAATGAAGTTAAAATCGCTATTAAAAATTTTTATTATGTACTTCAAGACTTACTTAATCATCTCCAAAAGGAATTATGTTAATAAATATTATGGTTTTTTTTCTGTTTTAATTTTAAAATGCGTCTTTTTTTTCAATCGCATGAGACTGTCCCCTTAATTTTAAACTGTTTGTCCTTGTTTTAGTGTAGTGTTTGTAAAATTTTATGTTAACATCCATGTTTATCACATTCTACGCTTGCTGGATAGATCATATTTGACGAAATGCCCCTGAAGATGCTATATTAAGCGAAAGTACTTAGGCAAGATTTGATTAAACTTGTGCTCGATATAATTGCCTCAATTTTCAAAGTTAAAAATACTATTAGCGTTTGCGGATGACGTGGACACAGTTACACTCATTGCAATTACTTTGAAAATAAATATGAAAAGGACGTGGCAGTCAGGATCATTCCAGTAAACAGGGCATATTACTCATTAATGACCGTACTTAAATCAAAAATACTCTCAAACCAGCAAAAATAAAAGTGTGTAAGACAATAATTCGTCCCACAATAACGTATGGAAGCGAGACCTGGACTCTGAACCAGCGGGGAACGACAAAATTACTGGTACTGGAAAGAAAGATAGTGTGGACTATGTATGGGCCTTGCAGAGAAGAAACAACAGGAGAATAGAGAAGAAGACACAATGATGAACTCCAGACAGTATATGGAGATGAAAACATAGTGCGCTACATTAAAGCACACCGAATAAGATGGGCGCGAAGATCGAGTGACGAAAGATTCCTGAACCAGAACCTGAGCCACATTCTGGGAAAGACCGATGGCAGAAGGTCAGTGGGTCGCCCAAGAAGAGATAGAAGGACGCAGTAGCCAGCGATCTACGCAAAATGGAATACAGCAATGGGAAATAGCTGCTCAGGACCGACAACAATGGAGGAAATAGGACCGCGGCCAAGACTCACCTAGAGTTGTAGAGCCAAATGATGATGATGATGAACATTCGTATAATACAATATACTACATACCCAGTACTAGTATACTAATGCTAACACCATTTCTTGGAATTCTCGAAGGTCCCATGTTATGGGCTCTACTGCCTACTTCTGAGTCTGGCCTCACTCATCAAACCTCTCCATTCCTTATGGCATGTAGCCATTTTCCTTCACGATCGACTAAGTTTTTTTGAAAGCAAAAGATTGTATCAATGATTGGCAATTCCAAGATGTATTTGAGTGCAAAAATTGTTTTATCTATTGTTGCTCTTATTGAAGACAGAAGACCGATACGGCGTTTCACGCAGTGCAATGCAACGTATCTTTACTCGTTTTTGAGGGACAGGAACATACAAACGACGTCCTAGAACAGGTCCTCAGAGAAAAATTGCTCATCGGAACGACCGTTTTATGGTGTCTACAGGACTAAAAATCGTCATTTAACTGCTATAGAGGTTAGGAACAGTCTTTAACATGTCAGAAACGTAGATATTAGTAAACTAACCGTTAGAAGACTGTTTCAGGCTACTCTGAATGCTTGATCACCTGTTAGAAAACTTTAGCTTTCCAGGGGACTTCGGATTGACAGATACAGATTACATGTCGCTAGGGAGACGTCTAGAAAAATGTTATGTGTACCGAACTACTAAAATGCATATTAAGATTTTACAGACAGAAACACAATTAACTATTTACACTGAAGAACCAAGTTTTTATATAAACTATAAACCAATATTTATTACATACACTCAGAAAGTATCTACACTGCGGAATTATTTCCCATCCAAAAACAGTAACTTATGAAGGAGTATTTACAAACCGTAGACTAGCAATTGTTTCTTCCAGCTGTTTCGTCTGTAACTACCACAGAACTTATAAAAGACGATGAGGCAAGCAAGGTAATTGTTGTCTGACCACTACTGGGCTGTGAGACTACTAAATAGTAAGCGATCGTGACACGATACACTTTTAGGCATATATTGGATCATGTATTTTCTGTGAGTCTTCAAAGAGATTTTAAATAAAAGAGGAGACAAAATAATCCTTACCTTACAAATTTCTTAATTAATTCTATTTTAGTTTTTATTGTCTGTATTGTATTTTTAAACAAATATTTTGTGAATAGTTTACTTACGATTTGTCGCATTCAGTGCATTTGTAAGGTTTAAAGCTGATATGTTTAAATCGAATGTGCTTCGCCAAAATAGAAGGTTTCGGGCACGTCATGTCACACATAGTACACTTGTAATGATTTATGTGAGATCTCATATGATCTCTCAACAGTCTTTCGGTTGGGAACAGTTTTAGGCACTGGGAACACTGATAGCATTGCACTAAAAAAAATAACTACTATAGACAGACATGACATCATTTAATTTCACTAAATTTCAAAACACATTTAACATAGTTATTTTACACACTTATTTTCACTTTTTATACAATATATTTTTTTATTTATTTGATTCAATGTATTTAAAATACCCATATAATGTAAATTTAACTATTTCTTTGAAATTATTGATAATTTAATCATTCAAAGTCTATGTTAGTAATTATTACTTAATAATTTACGAAAAATGGGAAGTCAATAAATCAATAGGAAATTCATTTTACTACAAGATGATTTACAGCATATGCTGTACAAATTTGCCACATAGCTGAGTAGTATTGCGTCGTCTGCATAGCAGGCAGCAGCAGCATCAGGTTGAGCAATAGAGGACTCAGGGAATCTCTGTGTCTTATCCCATTGCCAGCTTCATTAGGGACAGTTAGTTCTTCTTCTATTTTTTGTATTGTGTTATTTTGATAGACATTTTCGATCGTTTTGATTATTCCTAAAGGTATCTCTCTCGCATACAATAAATGGATAACGTCCTTTAATTTGAGCCGATCAATGGCCTTCTTAATGTCCACAAAACACAGATATGTCGCTTTATTGTATTCTAATGGTTTCTCTTGCACTTGCCTCATTATAAATATAGATTTGTCTCCCTTTTTGAAGAGAGTTATGATGCTTGATCTCCATTCTTAAGGAATTCTGTTAAACTCTAGCTACCTCAATGGCTTTTTTCATTTTTACAACAGAGGACATTTTCCTGATCATTATATAACAACTTATAAACCCTTAAATAATAAATTTATATTAATATAAATTGTAAGTACTTACAGGCAGATGACATCTGTCGCTTTCTGTGGTCACTAAACTTTGTTTTACTGGAAAATAGTCTGCTACAAGTGGCACATCCTACGCATTTTTCTTTTGTGTGCATTCTTAAGTGATCCGCTAGTTTGGGTGGTGTGGAATATTTAGTATTGCAATCTTAAAAGTAAACATCAGTTTAGGAAAATGTATTTTCCAAATAATATACCTACTAAAAATTCCTTTTTTATTATGTAAACCGTTGGCCATAGAACCAGTCGCATAGGTTATACAAGGTTAATTCATACTGTGTAGTGTAGGTGTTGAGTAAATCCGTTATTACTAAGTAAAGTCAGTTTCATTGTCTCGTCTGTCTTTCATTTCATTATAATGGACTCTTAAAGAATCTTTTAGTAAAAATTGAATGACAAAAAATACGGTGTGTGATTTATGGCTTATAGTTTCGTGTTAAAATGCAATAAAATATTTTATGACCGGCTATTAAAACTTTTTACTGAGAAACAGAACATACAGGTGTCGGATTAGATTACCTGTCTTGGGGCACCAACGAGATTATTATGTAAACAATATTTTCTTATAGGACAGGATCTTGAGGTAATAAAGTTAATGAAAGACATAATCCAACTCGAAAAAATGAACGTTAAACCACAGGTAAATTCATAAATAAATTGACAATGAAACAAGCCTACTTGGAAAAGAAAAAAACGAAAAATTTTGATATCAATGGATCTTTGCGAAAGCGAATCATAAAGTGGATTGAAGTAAATGGTGGGCATTTTAAATATTTGCTTTAAAGTTTTTTATTTTTGTTTCTTAATTTTCTATTCTATTTCTAATTCATTGGACTTTTTAGAAGCAAATAACTCAAAGACCGTTCGAATTACATAAATCAAGCAAGAGTAACTTTTTTTGTAGAATTTAGTGCTTCTTAGCTTTAGTAGTATAGCAGATTTACTAAACACAAGCAAGTATAACTGACACCCTCTATTAGCAATGCTAAAAGTAAATTAGCAATCTTCATGCCAAAAAAAGTAAAATTGTCAATTTTTAAATATAAATTGTGAATACATACATACAAAATTATTGCGACAATTAACACCATATTTAAACTTTAAACATCCATTATCTGGGAAACGAGCAAGATTTGTACAAGGAATGTTGGACAGAATCATATTTTGAGGTCTAGAATCTACAACTCAGACATTGGGCATTCTTAATGAATCACCCTGTATAGATGAGTTTACAGACCGACGTGCCAATCATATCTCAGCTACATGATTTTATGCACTACATAAAAAACGAAACAAACAATTGATTCATATATAAAATAAAAAGGTTTACAATGCAAACACTCAAAAGATTCGTTCATTAAATAATGACTTATTTATACACGTCACCGACATTTCTATAAGCAGGTTCTAGAGAAACTGTATCATCAAGAAGTGTAGATCGGTGTTTTGTAATGATACATTGTTTTCGAAGTTTATCATTACAGACGAAATGTCAGGAAAAAATCATTGTTACGGCTGTTGCTGCATCCCCTTCGATAATGTCTGCTGCATATGCAGACGACACGTCATAATTCACAAGGCACGTGTTAAAGGCAACGTAACAAGACTTTAGCTAGACGCCGACGAGGCTCTCGCGCGTTCAGACTTTTATTGATTATGATCTTGGATTATTTCACTGGCGCTACAGCAGGACCTTTTATATTTCAAAGGCAGGTAACTAGGAGTATCAATTCTCTAATTTTGTTGTTGGTTCTCCCACTAACGACTTTTTATCCCGACAGGGTGTCTATATCTTTTGGCTTTGTAATAATTGTAAATACTAGTAACAGTACATAAAATTTTGCAAATGCATATTATCTTATCGGACTAGTAACCGTGTAAAGATTAGTAATTCCCAGATTCTTATTTTTTAGACTCGTGAATCATAAAGCTTGGTAACCCGGATATTTTCAGTGTTTCCCCTAAATATGATTTGGGTTCTTTTGCATCTCGTTTGGTTAGTTTATGTTTGAATGGCATAATGTGTGCATATTGAAGTGTAAAAATGAATAAAAATAATATAAATAGACGATATTTTACCAAGTGGCTCAAATTCAAATAAAACAATAAAGTTAGATATGAAAAAAAATTATCAGATGAAGGACTGTTTAAATTATTAGAAGCAAGCGATGAAGAATTAAATGACTTCATCAGTGACAATCAGACAGTGAGTATTTATCAGAATCTGAGGATGAAATTGAAAATAACTTACCTGCAGCATTTATTGAGGATATGGAAGATAATGTATGTTATAAAATTAGATGCAAATATTAATTTTTTAATAAAAATATATTTAATTGTAGACTAAGCTGGTCGTTGAAGTTGATGGAGGCGATAAATGGGAAGAAAATGTTGATGGGATAAAAAATTTCCCTTTCTCAAAACACCAGGAGTTACTAATACAAATTTTCGATAATAATCTAGTTCAATTTTTCGAATGCTACTTACAGATGAATGTTTGCAGCAAATATGTGATGAGACATAAGAAGTAGGGTTAGATGATAGGGACTTGAGAATCATCTATAATTTATATTACAACCAAACAGCCAATATTAAAGTGGATGACCAATTGACAGAGGCAGTCTCCATAGATAGAGGAGTGAGGCAAGGATGCATTCTGTCCCCGGTGTTGTTTAATAAATACTCTGAATATATCTTCGAGTAAGCGCTGGGAGAACTACAAGAAGGCGTATTGGTCAACGGAATGCATCTAAACAACATTAGATATGCCGACGACGCAGTAGTTTTTGCAGGTAGTCTGGACGATTTCAAGAATTTAAAAAAAAAGATAAATCTTTACGAATTACGTTTAGAGCTCGTTACATCACTTTTAAAAATTCATAATTCTGAAAGAAAACATGTTACAAATGATCACCTAATAACCTTGTCTGGATTACTGTCAAATACCCAACATTTAAACCTTAGTTCCTGTTAAATGTTCCGATTAAAACTGATTTTTATTAATATTATTTACAAAACGCACCAGCGCGTCGTATGGCGTCTGTATACAAATACTAGAGCTGGGGGCCAGTGACGCTCTGACGCTTTCACCATCAACCCTTATTGTATATAAATGTGTATTAGTTCAAAATACTTACTCGATTCAAACTTTTCCAAAAACTAATAAATAAACGTCTATGTATCTAAATCAGTAAGCGGCTCTTGGTGAGAAACTACTCAGAATATATCGGCAGTTAACGTGTTAAGCTCCGAAAACAATGTAAAATTAGAAATTATTATTTTCAACTTATTGGATCAAAGTGATCCGGGGTAAATACATATTAAAGGTAAAAAGAGATATAATTTTAAAAGTATTGCTTCCTTACAATTCCAATGGCACACGATCTCATATTCTTCAGTAGCGGTCTTCGGATTATTTTTTATATGAACAGGCATGTGATTAAAAAATTCAAATAGGGTAAAAAATACTGCTTGGCAATATTCCCATTCGCATTTGTATCCAGACGCTTCAAGAGGTATTTTATATTCATGAGTTTCCAGGCATCTTGGCAATTTATCTCTCTCCACGATATTTTCGCCGATATTGTTGAGTTTCGAGATATATCCATGATGACAGAGATGCTGCTCTAGTAAGATTTGGTTGCTTAACTCATCTGTGCAGTCTTTCCATTGGCAACGGAAGACGTCTAGAAAACATTAGAAAAAATTAATATGTTTGTACAATCGGGAAATACATACATAATTAATATGTTAAACAATAAAATCAGCCATACATCACACAATACAACCACCTTCATTGAAGAAAAGGGTATCCACCTAAACAGAATATGATTCTTAACACTATGAAATATAAAACCTCTTCACACGGTCAATGAAAATGCAACGATTCCTACCAACAGACAAATCCCGGTGTCATATGATAGCGGCGGATGACACTGGTATACTAGCATCAGATATCAATCAAATATTAACATTTAACAAATTGCAAAATCATCTTAATGAACTAGAAGACCTATCTTGTCAAACAAGTCTTGTCAAGTAAATTTCACAAATTGAAGAATTAGATGTCCACAACTACACCTAAATAATTCACCTATACCAATAAAAACAGAAGTTAAGTACCTGGGCCTTCACCTAGACGAAAAACTTACTTGGAAATCACATATTGCGGCCAAACGACGACACCTCGACCTAAAAGTTAAAAATATGAGCTAGCTAATCAACAGAAGATCGCAACTTTCATTAGAAAACAAAATAACCATCTATAAAACAATACTCAAACCAGTGTGGACATACGGAATTGAGCTGTGGGGCTGTAGCAAACCATCCAACACCAAAATAGTGCAGACTATGGTATGTATCAAACCAAACTTGCATGCAGACCTCAACATCCCCTTCATCAATGATGTGATTGCTGACCACTCCAGAAGATACATGAATCGCAGCGCAGACCATCCAAACCATCCCCTTAGATGAATTATTCAACCCCCCACTGGTCGACAGACGTCTAAAAAGACTTTGGCCAGAAGACCTAGCTGCTAGGTAAATTCCAGAGAGTTGTCAATGGACGACACGTGCCACAAGCCAAGAACATACATCATATTTGCTTATTACTGTATTGAAGTAGATTGTAAATTAGCAATAAATAAATAAACAAATAAAAAATATGATAGCTAAAAATAGTGTAAGGACTTATCAGGAAGATGATCAACAGACATCACTTTTAATAATTTAAAACGAACATTTTTGACGAAGGTTCATTTTAAAACTCTCCGTACAATGTCTGATACTGAACGTTGACTACCATATTGGTTATCATAATTTGATTCACTGCAGCAGTGAAGAGTGACAACGAAGACTGATTTAACCACTCCGCATCACTGTCATTATCTCAGATCTCTGATCTTAATTATGTTTAAAAAACTTATAAATTTAAATGAAAGTCAGTAAAAAATACAAAACTATCAAGGAATAACTTTGAAATTAAAATACATACGGGTGCTTTTATTAAAACTGTTCAAAATACTACTAGTCGCTGCAAAAACTGTATCATACATGTGATACAAGAAAAAGAAAAACGTAAAATAGGTTGCAATATGTTTTATATAACTAAACCTTTAATAATTTATTAGATACTGCCGACTGCCGACAGTGATAGTAGTACAATCACATCAGATGTAAATACATTGAACTAGGTAGATCAGATGATAAAGGAGGATTTATTCGGGAGGTTTTCTTCATATAATCTAAAACACATCAACCAAAATATTCAATATCCTTATTTGTCACCATATCAGCACAAGTAAAGGTAAAATAAAGAATTTACAGTACTGAGTACTATATAGATTCTATTTATCTAATGTTTTGCTATGTTTATCAATATTTATTGGTATTTAAGGATTGATTTTAAAATGAAAACCAATTCAGTCATTGTTGTACTTTTTTTTTAACATGTTGTAACGTTATAAACGAATGATTTGAAGTCTATCGGAATTAGAGCATGGAGAAGAGTTGCCAGAGACAGGGGCGAATGGAGGATTGTTCTAAAGAAAGGTTTTGGCTCATAAAGAGCTGTAACGCCACTGATGATGATGATGATGATAACGTTATAAACGTGACATGTTTGATGTTTTTCTTTAAATAATTATTTTATTTCAGTTTCTTTCGATTGTATTCATTTATTAACTTTCTCTTTCATTTTACTACTTTTATTCTAATGATAGTTCGCGCTTAACTTTTCGATCAACTTTCTATTTTTTAAATATTCTGTCATAATCTAAATTCCAATTATATTTTTCACTTAATATTCTAATTCCCTATATTCAGACCCCGTTATGTTCTATGCGATAAACATATATAAATTTCTATGTCCCACTTCAGTCGACAAAGTATATGTCAATTGGCAACTCCGATCTGTCATATCAGTTCAATGTAGAAGGGAGATTAGTTTTTATAATGTCTTGTGTCTACTTCAGGTGTATTTTCAGTTCCAAATTCATTTATATTTTTTAAAATCTTTTCCTGAAGTACATTTCATATTTATAGTTGATCATTTTTATATTTGTCTTTATATAACCTTTTATACATAACCTCCAATCCACGTGTATCTTTTTAAACCTTGTTCAGTTAGTACCTTTAATACGATTTAAGTAATTTATTTTAATAATAATTATATTCATTTAACCCTTGCCAATTTGCTATTTTCTATTTAATATTGTAATTATTTGCAATCTCCATAGGGCAAGAAAAGATTTTAAAACGGCCTCTAACTCAACCTTTTTATTTTAGTTTTTTCTCATAAAATCAATTTTTCTTTTTCCTTCTCGTTGAGTGGAACTTGTTACTAAAGCCTTGTGATGCACCATACATATGGGATGACAACTGCAGCAACAGATCAGATATCTTCTTCAAGTGCCATCTCCGCGGTGGAGGTCGGCAATCATCATAGCTATTCGGACTTTTGAGACGGCTGCTCTGAAAAGTTTATTTGATGTACATCCGTACCACTCTCTCAGGTTGCGCACCATGACATTCTACGCCTCCTGCTTCTCTTTCCTTGGATCTTTCCCTGCATAATCAGTTGGAGCAAGGTGTATTTCTCTCCACGTGTAATGTGTCCGAGATATTCCAAGTTTCTTGTTTTAATTGTATTTAAAATTTCTATTTCTTTATTCATCCTTCTCAGAACCTCTTTGTTTGTGACGTGTTCTGTCCACGATATTTTCAGAATTCTTCTATACACCCACAGCTCGAATGATTCCAGTTTTTCATTGATGTCGCATTCAAGGTCCAAGATTCCATTCCATAAAGCAAAGTCGAAAAAACATAGCACCTCGCCAACCTAACTCTTACTTCCAATTTTAAATCCCTTGTACATAGCCCTCTTCTCATTTTGTTGAAATTTGCTCTAGCCTTTTCTATTCTGATTTTGATCTCTTGAATATAATAATTTGTGGAGTTGCCAGATACGCATATTTGTCCACTTGCTCGACGTTGGTTGCGTTTATTAGAAGATTCTCGTTATTTCGTTGAGTTTTTGATATTCTCATAAATGCTGTCTTCTTGGCGTTCATTGTTAGACTGTACTCTTTTCCATACTCCGCTATTCTGGTCACCAGTCTCTGAAGATCTTAAATATTTTCGGCTAAGATCACAGTATCGTGCAGATAGTAGATATGCAGAACTCAATAGCTGCTTAGCACTACAACGGGATCCCCGGCATCTCCACCAAACTGAAGTCTACTCATTCAGCTACAATCCATCCAGTCAACATTAGAAGTCATCAGCAAGATATTCTGTGAAGCCATAAGTATCAATTTAAAATTTATAAAACTATAGGCAAGATTTGCTCTATTTTTAATTTAATATTAAAATTTCAATTGTATTTTATGTACAATAAATATGATTAGTTAATATATTAGTTTATATGCCCCAGTCAAATGCATTTTTCAGATTTACTTCTAAGATAAGACGGTCTTATATTTGAGAAACTAAGCTAAACGAGGCGTAAGAATTGAAAGAAAGTTGTGATTTTTATTATTATACATGGGCTTCCAACTTTCAGATGTAGTCATATTGTGCACCCATTGGCACCATTTGTGACGAGTCGTTTGATAGTTACAATGTTAAATTCACTCTCGTCTCAATATTTTGTGTTAATATCGTCTGTTGCTTAAAAAAAAATATTTTTTGCATCTGTCAAATAAATTGGTAAGTACACTTTTATAGTTGCTTACATATACAGTTAATTTTCAATTTTACCTGTATATTCACTTGCATGTTGTATAATATGCGCATTGAATACTGCCCAGGAAGTAAAATGATCATCACGATCACAATCCAACCACATGCACTTTAAACTAAGAGGTTCTTCTGACAATTTTATAAGAGGTTTGCTCTTTTTCTTCTTTTTCCGGACCTACAATTATTAAAAAAATCAAATATTGAATTATTATTTCAAGAAACAAACCCTACACTATAATATGTTATATACACTGTGTGTCAGCCAAATGGAATAAATTAGCTAATAAATAAATGAGAGAGTATTCGAAAAAACGGTCGAACACGTCGATTAGTATTTATAGTTGCGCATTTTTTTCCATAAAAACTATTTATACGGAGTGTATCAGATAACGGTGGCGAATACCAACTTGCTTATTTTAAATAGAAATCCCTGTATAATAATTAATTTTTAGATTCCTCAGATCATTTTAAACATTTTTTGAATACAATGTCCTATCCCTATCTTTGACTATTTCAGAAATATTAACTAAAATACAAAAATTCACATTAAGAAAAGAAAATTATTATTTGCCGAAAGTCGCTACAACATATTCAAACACTTCTAAATAATACAACTCTAAACAATAATGTCAATGTAGGAGATGTTCAAAATACGCTCCAAGATGTAGGAGCCGCGCCACAGGCTAGAAAAAGAAAACCTTTTTCCCCTCCTCCATGTGTGTAAAATAATTAAACTCTGACCTTTGGCAACAGCAGCCTTAAACAGTTGTTTGACCATCATCCCATGATTTAGACATTGTATAATTGCTGTGAAGATACATTTTATCAGTATAGATAATATCACAGCCCTCTGCTCTATATTTTTTTTATTTTCTTTAGATAATCTGTTCTTTTGACTGGAATATCCGTTTTGTCCATCAGTATTTTTCTGATGTCCTTGTTTTTTGTCATTTTATAACCTAAGTTCTTTACCACTTCTCTGAACGACGATAATTTTCCTTGAAAATAATATCATCCTTAACAGCGCTGTAAACAGCTGACATTGTAGGTCTGCTGCCATGAATCATTGCAAAGGTATGAACTATGTTTCTTATTATTTCTTCCTCATAAACATCGACGTTTGTTTTTGGTTTTGGCTGATTGATTTTTTTTTTTTTTGTTCTAGGGGATTTAAAGATGTTTTGCGAGCTACATAAAGGAGATGAAGAATTGGAAATTCTCTTTCTTTCTTTAATACTTCTACTTTTAGAAACTCCAGTAACTTCAACAACGATATTTAAAACAGAAGATTACGTCCTGTTTTTTTTTTGTCCAAAATGTTTTATAAGTAATAATTGTTGGACTTGCGCTTTGAATTGCTGAATTAAACAAATCTGTCTTAAGAAAAACAGTTTTTAATAAATTTGAGTAAGCGACAGCGAAACGGGAGAAAATTTACAAAAGTTAAAATTTTTAAGTCGATATTTTTAAGTTGCTTAGTACACTGTGTTTCTCATGGAAAGGCGACTGAACCAAATTTCGTCTGCTGAAATGTAGTCAAGAGTGGTTGCACTAGCTCTACCAACTATTTATATCGATTTAATATATTAAATTATTTGAATCCTCAATATTAATTCTTATAACTGGGTTTGTAATAAAAGTGACAATGTACCACTAATCCCTACACCAAATCCGAGACGAATGTAACACTACGTTACTTTAAAAAAATCTTATTTACAATTTAAATTTAATCGCAGATAGATTACGAAAATACGTTAATCTAGTCTTGTGAGTCGGAATATTAGCCACAATCAATTTACTGTCAAAGTCAAATACTAGACGTAAAACATATGTGTCAAGTCGTTTTAAATTTGGGATTGTTTTGGTATTTTTGTATGTTTTTTAACACAATCGGAATATGTAAGTCGTATAATTAACAAGAAATGTAGAATCGGTATATGGCACTATTGTAAAGTTTACGACAATAAAATGTTATCCAGTTTAAAAGAAAAAATCTTGAATGTGTCCCTATTTCATACTGGTGATGAAATACAGTTAACTAAGAAGAAATTAATAAATGTTAATGCTGGCGCAGAAATTTTAACACATTTCCAAGATCAATGGGAAGAATTACATAAAATTAATGAAGATAATGCAAGGAAAGCCGAGAAAATTGCTCAAGAGATAGACAAAATATCTAATTATGTCAGTGATAACAAACAAAACCTTGGTTTGATTAATCATATTTTGATAACATCCCAACTATCATCTAATATAGATAAGTGCTTAAAAAATATACAGGAATTATACAATACTTCACAAACTATAGAAAAGGATTTAATACAATTAGAAGACCTTATTGAACAAGCTGATTTTAATAAACTAAAACAAGAACATGAATATCATTTAGAACAGTACCGTTCTAGAAAGGAAGACTCCCTTGCAAGTTTTAAAACAGAACTTAATGCTAAACACTTGAAAACAATTGAAGAGTATGAAATAAAAAAGAATGCAGTTCTCGCAGAACGCCAACAGGTGTTTCAAGATGCTTTTAAATCTGATTTAGAAATGTATAAAACCTCAGGGGCGATTCCTGGTCGAATTCAACAGAAAACTCAAAACAGCGCCTTGCTAGAAGAAATACAGCTAGATTTGGACCAAAATGAACTAGACCAATTTTTTAGTGATGAGAAATCGGGCGGTAGCTAATGAACTAGATGATTTTACTTAATTTTAGTGGTGAGATTAAATAACTTAAGGGATTAAATACTTTTACTAGCTTAAGGGAAATTGTAATAAAGTTGTATATACACTGTTATCATTTTTGAGACATATTTTTTGTATATATTGAAATTTATATTAAATATTTTATGTGAATAAAATACTCTATTGAACATTATAACTTCAAAAATTACTGTATATGAACCCAATAATTGCATTACTTACCACTATTGAGATATTTAAGTAAGTTAATCCAAGTTGTATTTCTTAAAAAAAAAATGTTGAAGACTTATTAAGAATTCAATGATTTATTAACTCTCTTTTGCAAGTTCTGCTGTAGGTTATCAAGGTTTATATTATACGAAAACAATGGGGATAATGATTACATTGTAAATAACCATTTATTGGAACAATTAATTCTTTTAAATTAATATTTATAGTGTATAGTTACTGTGACCATATGTACTTATTTAATTAGGACAGTACTTGTTTTTAAATATTGTTCTAATGTACTTTAAACCCTTTCTAAATACACGCAAATGTACTTATTTTTCTAAAAGAAGGAATATTGTCATCTTTTACTACTTTTAAACAATTATCTTAGACTCTGTCCTCAGTTAATTCTCTTTGGCACTTTTTCTTAAATTTTGGCCCACTGTGCAATGTTGCAGCTAAACTATCATTCAGATAATGACCTTTTCAACTCTTGCCAAATATCAATTAGTATGGTTTTGTCATTCATCATCATTGTGTTTAACCATTGAAGTGGTACGTAATGTTGTTAGTTTTTGTTTGCATAACGTTTTAGAATTCCCATAGAATTATTATCTCCACCTGGACGAAAATGCAATTTTAAAGCATAACTGCAAAAGGATTACCCTTTTATGAAAGTCAAGTCTGTCTCATAACTGCATATTATTTATTGTGAAGTATGTAAAAGTGACATTGATATTTCCAACAGTAGACGAAGTAATATTAAAGCACATTTGGGCAAGAAGAAACACATATTCGCAGCTAATGCAGTAACAAGAAGCAATAAATTACATTCATTTTTTTAAATCTGTAAGTGTCAGCTCCAAGAACTTAATAATTGCAGCCAAAGAAGGGACATTTGCATACCACCCCATTAGACATATTCACAGTTTTAGATCATTAGATTGTACTTCCAAATTGATTTCCAATGTATTTGAGTCTAAATTTTGTTCTGCTCGAACTAAAAGTGAAGCCATTGTGAAAAATATTTTGGCCAGAGAATCGCAGTTATGGCTGGAAGTTGATATGCAGAAAGTAAATTTTCTTAGCATCATTATTGATTCTTCAATTCACAAGGATACAAAACTAGTACCTTTACTAGTAAAATACTTTGACGGCAAAACCGGCTTCTTCTTAAAGTGCCCTCTCCTCAATGGAGGTTGGCTACTACAATTTTAAACTCTTCTCTATCTTCAGCTGTTCTTATTAGCTGTTCAAAATTTAGCCCTGTCCATTGTCGGATGTTTCTGAGCCATGATAGTCTTTTCCTTCCTAGGCCTCTCTTTCCCTCGATTTTTCCTTTCACTATAAGTTGGGCATATTGGTACTTATTATTTCTCAGTATGTGGCCTAGGTATGATGTTTTTCTTACTTTTACTGTGTTAAAAAGTTCTCTTTCCTTGCCTATTCTATGCAGCACTTCTTCGTTTGAGGTATGCGATGTCCATGAAATTTTGAGTATTCTCCGGTAGATCCACATTTCAAAGGCCTCCAATTTATTTACGGTTGATGTTTTAAGGGTCCACGTTTCAACTGCATATAGAAGAGTCGACCAGACGTAGCATTTTGATAAACGTAGTCGAATTTCGAGTTTTATTCGAGAATCACAAAGCAGTTTTTTTATTTTTTCGAAGGATTTTCTAGCCTGTTCTATTCTCGATCTTATTTCTTGATCAGGATTTAGGCTGCTATCGATCCAACATCCCAGGTACTTAAATCTATTGACCTGTTCTAAGATGTGCCCATTTATTGTGCAAGGTTGAGGTACGTTTTGGTTTTTTCGGATTGACATCACTTTGGTTTTTTTAATGTTTATTTTCATACCAAATTGCTCACAGGTCGAGTTGGTCTTGTCGATGAGTCGTTGTAGACCTGAGTCGGAATCCGCAATTAACACTGTATCATCGGCGTATCTGATACTGTTGATATTTACGCCATTCACCTTGACTCCATCCTTGGAATCCTCCAATGCTTCTTTAAATAGAAACTCGGAGTAAAGATTAAACAGCAGAGGCGACAGAACACATCCCTGTCTAACTCCCCTCCTAATTTCTACTTCTGCGGATGTGGAACCTTCGATCCTAACTCTGGCTTTTTGGTTCCAGTACAAGTTTTTTAAGAATTTGATGTCTTTTCCATCTAAACCGACTTCTTGCAAACGTTCTAATAGTAGGTCGTGTCTTACTTTATCAAATGCTTTTTCGAAGTCTATAAAGCATATAAATATATCTTTCTGTTGGTCGTAGCATTTTTGGGCGAGAACTAATAAACTGAACAGGGCTTCTCTCGTTCCCATGCCGGCTCTGAATCCAAACTGATCGTCTCCGATGATTGTTTCGCACTTTCTATAGATACGATTATGTACGATTTTTAGTAGGACTTTTACAGCATGACTCATAAGGCTTATCAGACGGAACTCATTGCAGTGTTGTGGGTTTGGCTTTTTTGGTAGTGGGATGAATATTGACTCCAGCCAATCTTGAGGTATTTTACCTGTATCATAAATGCGATTGAATAAAAGGACAAATAATTCGATATTTTCTTCGCTGATTAATTTGAGCGTTTCTGGGTATATTCCGTCTGGACCTGGGCTTTTATTTGTTTTGAGATGATTAATTGCATTTATGATTTCAGATTTCAGAATTGTTGGCCCTTCGTTGTTATTTTCCAATCTTGGTTCTTCTCGTATGTCGTGAAAAAGAATTTTAATATAGTTTTCCCATTCTTTCAGTTTATCTTCCGTTGATTCTAGCAGTTTGTCATCCGTGTTCAGCATGGTGTGAAAAGTCGTTCTCTTGGTAGTCGATGTAAACTCTTTTACCTTTTTATGTAAATTAAAAAAATCGTGCCTTTGTTGCAGTTCTTCTATTTCAACGCATTTTGTTTCCAGCCATTTCTCTTTTGCTTCGGTTATTTTTTTTCGAATTATTCTATTTAGTCTTTTGTATTCTACGTCCTTGTCATTTTTTCCTTTAGATTCTCTTCGTTTGTTCATTAATTGTAAAATCTCTTCTGTCATCCATTCCTGTTTGTTATTTCTAGGTGTTACTTTTAGATGTTTTTCCGTTACATTGTTAATTTGTTCTTTAATAGTTTTCCACAGAACGTTTATGTCATCGTACTCTCTAATTCTATTGTGGTCAATATTTCCTAAATTTTTGTTTAATTCTTTATTTACTGTCTTATGTATGGTGTCGTTTTTCAATATTTGGATGTCTAATAGTTGGTGTTGAGGTTTTTGTTTCTTGATTAGTTTCCATCTTGCGCGAACTTTTGCAACAACAGGATTATGATCGGAATTGATGTCAGTTCCAGGATATGTTTTTGCACTGATGATTGCATTGTGATATCTTTTGTTGACCAATATGTAATCTATTTGGTTACGGATTACTCTGTTTTCATTGTGTTGTGGTGAAGTCCATGTGTACAATCTGCGAGGGTGTAATTTAAACCATGTATTTGTCACTACCATGTTGTGTTGTTGGCAGAATTCGGTCATTCTCTCTCCCCTGTCGTTCCTTGCTCCAAGTCCGAAGTTTCCGATCAATCCAGAAACTTTTCCTCTACCTAACTTGGCATTAAAATCACCTAAGATAAATGTTAGGTCTCGTTTTTTGGTCATCTTTATTAGTTTTTCTACGTCAGCATACCACGCTTCTAGCTCTTCTATGGGTTTATCGGCCGTAGGGGCATAAGTTTGAATGATGTTAATATTTACTGGCTTTCCGGATAGTTGAATAAGAAGACATCGGTCCGAAAATGGCACAAAGTTTGTGACGGCATGGTTATATTTGTCTTCTAAAATTACTCCAACCCCGTTACGATGAGCCGGATCGTTATTACCCGAGTAATAGAAAGTTTTGTTCATGGTTTTAACTTTACCTGAACCTGGCCATTTAACTTCACTTAAACCCAATATCTGCAACCCTAAACGTTTCATTTCGTGGCATGCATTTGCTAGTTTTCCTGTTTCGAACAGACTTCTAACGTTCCATGTTGCAATCTTAAAGTTTGTATTTAAAATATTTAGGCTATTCCTCCCGGGGATTCTTCGCACCCCTTGATCATCTAAGATCTGCCGGGGACTAGGGGCCAATTCTGTTTGTGCTTTCATTGTAGTTTTCTTGGGAAATATATACCAGAGTGGTTTCCCGTTGCCTTCTCTGGTTTGTATTTTAGCCGATCCTCTGGACACAGACGCTATTTGCAGCCGCCCACTCTGGGTCAGACGCTGCGTGCTAGTTTGATCCCTACCACTTACCAGCTCATCCGCCCGAAGCCGTTGGACAGCAAGTGGGAGATCGCTTATACCGGCAATTGCTCGGTAAATATTTTCGCCATATCTGGCTACCCTCACTTAGTTTAGCCTGCAGACCAATGCAGTTGCCCGGGGTGTGGCACGTGGAGCCATAAGTGAGAGTTAGTTGTCTTATGAGGACCAGTTAGCAAGAACCATCTCCCGTCTATGACGCTCGATGTGGTCGTTCCGATAAAAGGTGCTACCTCTATAACACAACTCTAACAAAACTCTCGGCAAAACCGGCACTCAAATAAAATTATTACAGTTAGTGGATTTACCAGGTGAGACATCCACTAAATTACATGATTATGTATTAAATATTTTACAAAAATATCATATTCTTAATAAGATTGTTGGACTAACAGCAGATAACACAAACACTAATTTTGGTGGTATGAAAAGACAGGGAACTAATAATTTATTCACTAAATTGAGTAATTCTTGCGGGAGAGCTTTAATCTGTATTGGATGTGTTGCTCGCATATTTAACAATTGTATTCAACATGCTACTGATGTTTTACCAATTGATATCGAAGTAATAACAGTGAAAATTTATAAGCATTTCTATATTTACACTGTTAGAGTTGATAAACTAAAGTAATTTTGTGAATCAGTTAGAGTACAAAAAAATTTTGTCATTTTCAAAAACATGATTTCTAAACATGATGCCTTCAATGGATTTTATAAATATTTGAACCACTTAAAGTCTATTTTCTATCATCTGAAAATTGTCCCACAATTTTGAGACAATTTTTTAATGATCCCATTGCAGAGATGTGTGTGGCTCATTCATAATGTGGCATTGCAGTCTCATGAAGCTATTCTAAAAGTAGAAGGTGATAAAACAAATGCGACAGATGTTGCCCAAGAAGAATACTTTAATCTTAAAAACAAGTTAGAACATCAGTTGGACGCATTATTTTTGCTGCTTAAAGTGAGGGAATGTCTTGGTAAACTTGAAGACGGGCAAGTAGCTACTGAAAACTTCACTGCACAAGTGAAACATTTTTACACAAGATGTGTAACCTACCTAAAAAAATGGAGTACAAATCTACATGAATTTAAAATATTCAAATGGATAGATCTAAGAAGTGAAATAACATGGAAAGATGTTTGTTATTCTCTCGAAGCTTTTAAATTATACATCAAGGCAACTATTTTAAATGAAGATCAACTCTTTGAGGAACTGGGAATTTTGAAAGACGTGGCTATAAGTGAAAACATTGCTGAGTGGAACAGAGAAGAAAAAAATAGTGAGGATCAACGGCTTGAAGTTTTTAAGTGTGTCTTCAAAAATTAAGACAAGCCCAAAAGAACTGGGTAATTGCCAAATGCCAAGAAACGAAGCGCTTGTATGCTCTGTATGATGACGTAAATTTTCATCGAATGATTAAAGAAATTACTGGCATCACAAATATGGCTTTACTCTGACCAAAACGAAGAGCAAAGATAAGACAGTAATAAACTTAATTGGTTATACTATAGGACCAAACCATGTCATAAAGCCCGATGGTAGCAGGCTGCAATTCTTGTTGAAAATGATTTCACTAGATGACACAGTATCTCTTAGAAGGATATTGGGTATGTTTGTACATTATGCAAAATGGATTCCTAATATTTCCGAAAGGGTCCTCAACATTAGCTTATGTCAACAATTTTTCATTGAACGAAACTCTACTTTATCATGTTTTGGAAATCTAATCTTGGCTATTTTTGGCTATTTTCTGTGACATGCTTCAGAACACTTGGTTGCTGCTACCTTGAATCAGAATTCCAGACCCGTTGCTTTCTTTTCAAGATCGCTAAATTCTAGCAGCTAAACCTTATCATATAGGTTTTGCTTTTTTATTTTAGTTTCAGAAACTGAAAGCTTTTGAAATATAAACCTATTGGTGTATGCAGCAAAATGTGTCAATTGACAGAGTTTCAAACGCAAAAGTATTAAACCAAACAAATGAAAAATATTTCTAGAAACACCTTTTTAGAAACCTCTAATTGTTGGTCAATTTTGCTGGCAACAATTTTCAAATTTCTCATGATTGTATCACCTGTTGGTTAGAATTTGAACATTTTAGGTTTTCTCCATTAATGATAAGGACTTCCTTTAATCGTCTTCAAATAACCTTCAAACTACTAGAATATTAATCCTGTTCATCTACTTATTTGCGCAACTGGTCTGAGTAAGATGTTTCCTCAAATTAATACAGACAAATTTTTTAAAAGCACGATCCATTTTAAATAAATTATTTAGGTTCAACTTTTATTTGGTTGTACCATTGCTTCTTAAATATTTTTACTGTACAAACTTTGTGACAAACTGTAGGTTAGGACATTGGAACTTAATGTCATGACATTAAATACAATGGACCTTAACATAAATTGTTTGCTAAACATCCCATATAAGATGAAACATTATCAGGATCATATTTGATCTTTTTACTGGTCACAAAATACAGTTGGTAAATGGACCAATTTATAAACATTCACAGACTAATACTAATCATTTCTTAATTTATATATTTTTTTAAAACGATTTCTATGTTGGAAATCGAAACATCAAATGGTGTAGATATAAAAAATATTTAACTGTAAAATTATCTATTCAGAAATAACAAATTGCTCTGCCAAATGAATGATATAACATATTATACTGTGAAGCATGAATAATATAATATATCAATACATTTTTGGCAAAGTAACGTATGTGATATTTTTGGCGAAAATAATGTTTTTCAATTAAACTAATGCTATTACTGTTAAAAAGGTACTGAAAGAGTGTAGTAAGCCTAGAATTACTTTAAACCTTTTTTAGGACAAGTAGAATTGAATTAAAAATTGTTTTTTGTACAAATCGTTTTTGGTGACTTACGTTACTTTGCCAAAAATGTATTGATATACTGCATTAAATTAGGCACCAGTATCAACACTAACATTTTTTCTAAATGTGATGTTTAATCAATGCATTTATAATATGTTTAACATAATTTCTTCAACATACAAATAAAAAAAAACTTTCATTTATAATTAACATCAATGGCTTTGTTGATAATCAATTTACTTACCACCGGTTCTTCGTCATCTATAACCAACTCTGACTCAGAGGGAGACGAGTCTTCTGAAAATCTTACAGATTTTCTCTTCTTTGGGGTCTTCTCTTTATGTACAACATGCTCAAAAACTGCTAACCTATTCTTCCTTTTTTTATTTACTTCCTGATCTTCCATTTGAAGAAAAAAAAAGCGATTGGTTTAATTTGATTTTTCTATATAAATTTGCAAATTGAATATATCTGATTCTATTGTATGTAAAGGTACTATATCAGCAGAATGACAAATATTTTCTGTTCTGTTAACTTCAACCCAGGGAAAATGCTAAAAAATTATTTATACATTGAAGGAAAAAAAATTGGTATAGGTTTATATTGTAGAAATTTAAATAAGACAAATTTAAAATTCCTAATAGGAAGTAAATGATTGATAAACGAAAATATCTAATACATACATCATAATTAGGAGTTTGATTAAATTCTAAATTTGAATAGGTTGTCACTTGCAACTGTACACTGAAAGTGGCATCCTCACTCAAATCATCCAAATAGTTAATAGTGTTGTGAAGTCTTAAAATGAAATTCCTCATACACTGTTCCAGATCAATTAATAGAGGATCACTAAAAAACAGGAGCACAGTATCAGATTGGGCATTTCCCGTGGGATTCTCTACACTTACGCGTCAATAATGTTTTTGAGATCCAGTATTTCTAAAACATACTTCTCTTGAACAGATCCTGCTGAAAAGAAACAAATAAAGATTGCTTTTAGTTGACTC
The DNA here is from genome assembly GCA_918026665.1 of Diabrotica balteata. Taxonomy (NCBI): domain Eukaryota; kingdom Metazoa; phylum Arthropoda; class Insecta; order Coleoptera; family Chrysomelidae; genus Diabrotica; species Diabrotica balteata. The sequence continues at coordinate 137,222,278 of OU898281.1, forward strand.
TTCTTACAATGAAAGCTAACACTTTTTAAAACTTCTGTAATATAATTATTTACATCAGGCTGAATACATTGATAAACTACCACACCATACTTCCGTTTTCTAGAAAAAATTGTTTCAGGATACAGCTTCCTAATATATACAATATTATGAATTACTACTTCCAAAAATTCGCATAAAATATCGGATGGTGCTACAAAAGAATAGATTTAGTATGATTATAATTATCTTATTAAATAAAAACTTTATACCAAGTTTGACAGACATAACAAATAATAACCAACCTAAAATAACATTTTCATTTTCATTTTAGCCGTCATTTTTTAAGTACTGTCATTGATTCCCGCTTAGAAATAACATTGTTGCCAAATAATTGTTGGAAATAAAAATGAAAATCTAGTTCTACAATTCCGTATTACCTAAAATACTGTTAATTTGAACTGAAAAATAATTTTTCATCTTAATATGTGATGTTTAGCAAACAATTCCGGTTTGCTAAATAGGTCCATAGTATTTTTGTGCCATTAACTTCTCGTGACCTTTGTGTCCTGTCCTACAGTTTGTCAAATAAAGTTTGTACAGTAAAAAAATTTAAGAAGCAGTGGTACAACCAAATAAAATAAATAATTTGTTTAAAATAGATCGGGCGTTTGAAAAATGTGTGTGACTTCGGTAGACGAAACATCTTATCCAGACAAACATCTTATCCAGTTGCGCGAATGAGTAGAGGAACAAGATGAATATTCCAGTAGGTCCAAGGTTATTCGAAGACGATTAAAGAAAGTCCTTATTACTGATGGAGAAAACCTAAAAACGTTGAAATTCCAACCAACAGACGATACAATTGTGAGAGATTTTAAAATTGTTACCAGAAAAATCAGGCTTTATGACATGGTTTGGTCCTATAGTATAACCAATTAAGTTTACCTGCTCTTTGCTCTTCGTTTTTTTTTATAGAGTCAAGCCATATTTGTCGGTGGTTTCAGAAAGTCTCTTCGAGGTTTTCTGTGCATATAAGTCAGTCGATTGTTTTTTGGAAACTAGCTACACCATTGCTAATCTGGCTACACCAAACGGAAAACGAAGAAATTGGTACAGTTTTCGGATATCTTAGCAAAGATGGGGATTGATATTAGATATGATTAAGACAATTGCAATGACAAGCAGAGGCATAACACAAAAATATTGTTTGGTTAGACGACGCTGGAAGCTAGAATGCGGGAGGCGGCACAAGCCATAAAATAAATCGCATACATCTGATCTGATAATGGTTAAAAACAAAATGGATTCAGAACTAGCAAACTATATGCACGTAACAGTCCAAGATATAGCGAATTTCCAGATGGAACAATGGCTGAACGATAAGATACTCAGTTTATGGGGGATAGAAGGATTGCAAGAGGCCAACAGCAAAACGAAAGTATTATAAACTTTTTATTACGAGAAGTATTAAATAAAGATGCAGATAAGCTCAAAAGAACTGAGTAATTGCCAAATACGAAGAAACGAAGCGCTTGCATGCTTTGTATGGTGATGTAAATTTTTATCTAATAATTAAAGAAATAACTGGCATCACAAAAAAGCACATGTATCACTAAAATACGATTGAGCCGATATAAACTAAAAGCTATATAAAAGGTATGCCAAATTTCTCTTTACGGGTCATAGAAAATGATACTTTTCATGACGATCTACATGCAGAAGCTCTTACAATATTGTACCAAAAGTATCTCACGTAATTATTCAACCGAATGCAGAATTCAGGAAAAATTCCAAATTACCGGTTAAAATCAACCTTTATAACAATTTCGAAGAAGGTATATCCCAAAGATTGATCTATCGACTATCGACTTGTCTCATGGGTAATACTCTGAATATTTCTTTGAGTCACGCACGCTCTAATTTGCTTGAAATCGGATGAAAATAACGAAGAAATAGAGTTTGGCTTCATAAAAGGGTTAGGTACGAGAGAGGCCTTGTTTTCAGTTAAACTATTGATTCAAAAGCATTATGATCAACCATAATATGTTTTTTGTATGCTATAGATTATTAATATTATTAACGTTATTAACAATATTATCGTTTATTAACGTTAAACATGAAAATATCTTATTAAATAAAGATTACTCGCAATCGGTATATAAGGCAAAAATATCAAAATTATACAAGAGGAGTATTGGAACCAAACGACGGAAATAATAATCAGCAGAGAACTATCCACAGATTTTTTCAATTTTTGTAAAGGAGCACTCAAGGCGTCCGTCAAGGCTGTATAAGATATTTATGATGAGACATTTTTCAAATGTTTCTGGAAGGAGAATGTAGAGGAATTAAAATTAACGGTATTCCAATAGACAATAGACGATACGACAATTCTAGAACCAACTTTAGAGGATCTTCAGCATATATTAGACAGGATTGATATCATGGGTAAACATTTTAAGAGTTAAGATCCATACTACTATGATACAAATTTATATATTATAGGTAGGTCGTATAATAGGTCGACAGCCGATAATCAATACCATCTTCACTTGACAATCAACGGAAATCTATAGAATAGGTATCTGGACGCCATGATCAACAAAAAATAACACTGTTATGAAGAAATTAATTAACTATGCAAGAACAACTATAGTTAAACTTTAAAATTCCCCATTAATTTTCTCTCTTTCATAATCTTCCATTCTTCTAGTTAACTAATTAGAAGATCAATCTGAAAGAAATATAGAGCGACAATATAAGGTTGGTGTGTTTGCTTCTCTTTTTTTTTTGACTATGCATGCATATTGGTTTTTTTTAAATGTTTAGCCTATTTTTTTATACTCTTTAAACCAATCTTCTCATAGGTCAAGTGTTGAGTTTTCCTCGTCCCTCGACAAAGGACTAAGTGGCGCCCTTTATTTTTCCCCTTTCGTTTAGTTCTGTCAATATTAGGTACCTTTCAGTTCCGCCTAAATGTTTTGAATATACCCCCATACCAGATCTATCGACCCACGTACCAAAGCTCACCGTTGTGTCTTTCAACGGTTCCAAGCAAGTTTTTAATAATTTTTCCTGAGCTCATGATTCCATTTTAACAATATTCCAGTCTTTTACTTGTTTTTAAATAATTTTCTGGTTCTGCATTTTAGCTATATATGTGTCTAGTCCAACTTCATCTTCATCAGTTACTACTTCTGTAATCATATCATGAATTTGAGTGCATAGCACTACATTTGACGTCTGAGGTGAATAGGACATATAATGCGAATGAAACAAAATGACCCAATTAGAAAAACGATCCTTATAAACCCTTTGGTCAGGGATGTAAAGTATCTTTGCAGCTGAACATGACTTAATCGTGCTAAACTCATTTTACAAACTACCACGTAGATGCCTGTATACGTGGAAATCACCTAGAGACAACGGAGAAGACGTTATTATAAGAAACCAAATAGACTATATACTTGTTAACAAAAGATATCGAAATAGTTTCAACAGTGTTAAACCTACCGAGGTGCTGATTTTCAGTCTGACCACAATCCTTTAGTGGGCGTGTATAGAACCAAGTTATAGAAAACACGCGAAAAAACTGTGAAACAACACGACATGAGAAAACTGAAATATAGTGAAGTAAAAGAAATAGTCAGCAAAACAATAAACATAAAATTCAAAGAAATCGATAATACAACGGAAAGCACAGAAGAGAAGATAGAATTCCTTAATAAAACGATAGACGAAATTAAAGACAATTTTATGAAGAACGAAGAAGGTAAGAATAAGACATGGATGGCGACAGAGATGGAAGAAAGAAGGAAAAACAAGAACAATAACTCTATGTATAAAATATTTCAAAGAGATATACAAAGAAAGATCAGAGAAGCCAAACAGAAAGAACTGGAGAAAATGCCAAGAAATCTAAATTCCTAAATTGGCAAATGTAAAAACAGAAGATTAAGTAAACTTGGTAATGGCAACATAGAGGTAATAGTGGACAAAGAAAGTATTAATAATACCTGGAAAAATTACATACGAAATTTATTTTTGGATGAGAGGAAGAACCAGTCCCCATTACCTGCGGTAACAGGACTACCTATACTAATGGCAGAAATAAGAGCAGTCATAATATCACTAAGAGAAGAGAGAGCTCCAGGACCAGACGGAGTACAGTCTGAATTTCTTAAACTTCTTGATGATGAATCTTTAAGAATACTTAAAAATTGTAAAATCTTCAATAATATCTATGACACAGGCAATATTCCAAAAGATTGGCTAGTTTCAGAATTTATTACATTACCAAAGAAATGTAATGAACCATACACTAAAACTTTTTTCTAAAATTATACATCGCACAATATACAAGTTATGCGAACAGAGAATACAAGACACACAGTTTGGATTCATGAAAGGTGTAGTAACGAGAGATGCACTGTTTATTCTACAGTTATTATTCCAATGATGCAGAGATATGACGTGCGATATCTACACCTGCTTTATGGATTATCAAAAAGCATTTGACATAGTTCAACACTAAAAATAATGGATGTTCTAGCAAAAGCCCAAATAGATGATAAAGACCGACGTATAATACAAAAATTTATACTGAAACCAATCAGCCACAATAATAACAACTCTTGACAAGATGAACCCGCATAAGCGATCCAGACTCTGCGAGACGTTAGAGAAGGATATATACTTTCACCTATATTATTCAACCTACATTCAGAGAAAATATTTAGTAAAGCCGTGGAAAATTGCGACAACAGCAACTAATAAACATAGTAAATGAAGTAAGTGAAAGATTTGGACTACAAGTAAACATATCAAAAAGTAAATTTATAGTCATCAGCATAAATAAAATTAGAGACGTCCAACTGCTTATCAAGAATACACCAGTGGACCGAATAAAATAGTTTACCCATCTTGAAACAATAGTAAACGAACAATGGGATAACTCGCAAGGAGTAAAATGTAGAATAGAGAAGACTAGGAATGCATTCAACAATATAGCCAAATTCTTTAAAAGCCACAACCTTAATCTGGAGATAAAAGTAAGGCTCCTACGATGTTATATCTTCTTGATATTATACTACGGAGTTGAATCCTGGACAATCACTGAAACGATGGAGAAAAAACGTGAAGCCTTCGAGATGTGGCTATACAGATAAATCCTAAGGATGTCATGGACGGACAAGATAACCAACGAGACTGTATTACGAAGAATGGGGAAAGAAAGAGAAGTGATGTATACGATTAAAAGGAGAAAGTTAGAATATCTCGGACACATAATGAGAAACGGCACTAAATACAGATTTCTAAAAATAATCAGAGAAGAAGAATATCATGGTTAAAAATCCTAAGGAAATGGTTCTCCACAACAACAACTAATCTATTTAAAACATCAGTTAATAAAATAATTATAGCCAGAATTATCGCCAACATTTGAAATGAATAGGCACCAAAAGAAGAAGGTCAGAGAAGAGGAAGATCCAGAACAATGTGTCCTGATAACATCGATGATGACATGAGAAATATAGGAATACGTGCTTGGCAGAGGAAGGCTATGGATAGGAACGACTGGAGAGAAATTCTTGAAGAGGCTATGAAGATGATGAATATACAAAACCTTAATAAGACCGGTACTCACATACGGTTTAGAAACCTGGACACTCTCTAAAAGGGAGGAAACGTTATTAGCCACCTTTGAAAGAAAAATCCTGCGACACATATATAAGGGCACAAAAGAAAACGGGATTTGGCGGAGAAGGTATAACTTTGAACTATACAACATATACCAGGATCCGGATATCATAACATTCATTAAAATAGGAAGGCTACGTTGGATTGGACATGTGGAAAGAATGGAAGAAGGCGAAATACCAAACAAAATATTCAAAAAAGTGCCAGTAGGAAAAAGAACAAGAGGAAGACCGAAGCTGAGATACATAGAACAAATAGAAAATGATATAACAACATTACAAATTAAAAACTGGAAAAAAAAAGCACGAAACAGGTCAGAATGGAGAAGAATCCTTGAACAGGCCAAGACCCAAAAAGGGTTGTCGAGCCAGTGATGATGATGATGATGATGATGAAGATGATGAACTACACTTTTACTTCTGGTTTTTTTGGAATACCCACAGCTTTGGTTCTTCTATTTTCCTTTGTGTTCTTATTTTTAATATGTATATTACGTTCAAAGTCAAACCGAAGAATATCCAATTATTCGCTCTGTATATCATAGTCAATATCTTTCCTTATAAACCTCTTTTAAATATTTATTGTTTACGTAGGAGTTAAGTTAATTTTAAATGAGTAGAATCTAACCGTTTATTAACGATGAACATAATCTATACTGTATTGATCCGCTGATAGTAGTGAAGGCATTTCATTCATGGCTTATAAATATTTTATACCATGTGCAGGTCTTTCTTTAAATTAACTTTATTTTTGATTCTCGTAGCGATCATGACGGAGATTACACCCATCAGAAGTAAATGGGACCGAACAAAAAAAAATTTTCCTACGAGAGTAAGTTTTATTCAATTATTTGTAGAATTATTGTGATTTTTGCACAACATTGTTCTTCTTTATTTATTCAAATATAAACCTGTTGAATTTTTAATTTCGATGAATATTTAATGTTTGTACGATTGCTATTCATTATAGCTAGCATCTTTAATTTATGTATAATCCTGATAAGTTACGTCCCATTTTTATTTAAATATACTTGTCCGGTTCTCTTAGTCTTATCACTCGTTTTAGTAAACTCGTCTCTGTCTTTTGCTAAGTCCGACTTTTTTTCTTATACTCTGGATTCTTCTCCATTTACAGATGTTTTTTAGTTAATTTCTTTTTAACTACAATTTCCTAACAACTATTTATAGCATGCTTAGACGTAAATCAGGACATATTTGTGTGTTTCCTAGACTATAACAAAGCATTTGATACAGTAAAACATAGGCCACTGATGCAAATACTGGAAAATAAAAATATTGATACAAGGGACATGCGAGTGATAAGGAATCTATACTACAAACAAGAAGCTACAGTACGAATTAACAGCTCGATATCAGATAGAATACAGATCAAAAGAGGTGTTCGGCAGGGCTGTGTGTTGTCTCCAACCTTGTTCAATGTCTACGCGGAAGAAGTTATTAAAAAAGCTCTTATGAACGAAAAAGCCGGAATAAAGATCAACGGTCACCCCATTTGCAATATCCGATATGCTGATGATACCGCGCTCATAGCAGAAAATATTGAAGACCTACAGAGATTACTAAACAAAGTGGTAGAAGCAAGTGAAGAATTTGGTCTGTCACTGAATACAAAGAAGACCAAATTCATGATAATTACAAAGAAACGTATCAATAATATCAACTTGCATGTAGGACAGAATCTCATTGAACGAGTACAAAATTACAATTACCTCGGAACAAATATTAACGAGTCAAACGAATACACCAGAGAAATAAGAATAAGAATAGAGAAAGCCCGCAGTGCCTTTAACAATATGAAACAAATGTTGTGTAGCCGTAACCTAAGCCTAAAGCTGAAAATACGAATGCTTAAATGTTATGTTTTCTCGGTCCTGTTGTATGGGGTGGAGGCGTGGACACTAAATAAGCAATGTTTGGGTAAGCTGCAGGCATTTGAGATGTGGGCGTACCGAAGAATGTTAAAAATCTCCTGGAAGGATAAGATAACTAACCAAGTTGTATTAGACAGGATGAACAAACAAAAGGAGGTCGTATTGAGTGTTAAAATGAGGAAACTACAATACCTGGGACATATTACACGTGGGAATAAATATCAACTGTTACAACTAATTATGCAAGGAAAGATTGAAGGTAGGCGCAGCATAGGTAGGAGAAGAATGTCGTGGTTGAGAAACCTCAGGGAGTGGTTTGCTTGCACTTCCATACAATTGTTCCGAGCGGCAGCCTCCAGGGTCAAAATTGCCATGATGATAGCCAACCTTCTTAGCGGAGATGGCACGTGAAGAAGAAGAATTTATAGCATAAATATAGCTTATTCCATGCGTCCCCATTTACTATTGTTGTCTTTATTAATCCTAATTTATTGTTTTTATTATTTATCAAAGGTTCTATATTTGTAACACTTACAACTTAATTTAAAGTTTATTTATACGAATTTATCTTACAATAATAACTGCATAATAACACTATTATTTTCGTTTTTTCCTTTCCATATTGGACTTGCCGTTTGCTTCATTCTTCTTCTTCATCTACCATGTCCTTTCAAAACGTTTTTACCGTTATAGCTATCTTAATTTTGTTTGTTTGTTTATTTAACGGGATGAACCCTTTTTCATTACAAAAATTACAATATACACATATAAGTAACATATAAACTGTAGTCATATATTACAATTTTAAAAAGTATTAATAACATTAATGTCTCAATTTCTTTAAACTATTCTTGAACGAGGACACGGATAAATTAAACAATTCAACACTATCTTGCAAATTATTGGCAGTTCTCAACATTCTTGTGATTGACTTACTTTTACCATAATTAGTGTGATGAAACTTTAGTCTAAACAGGTCAGGAGAGCTTGTTCTTCTAGAATTTACATTAAAAACAAATAATTCCAGCAGTTCCGGACAATCAACATAACCATTAAGAATTTTATGCAAAAAACGCAATTCACACTCAGATTTTCTAAAGTTTTCATATTAAGTTGACAAAGAATATAGTTATAATCACAGTTAGTTCTATTATATTCACTGCCTCCCTAAATAGCATGCTTGTATCAATACCATACCAATTTCTTAACAATGAACTCTTTCTTCGTCGTGGACTGTGTTTGACTGCTATTTTCCTTTGCATAATATTTTGTAGCAATTGTGACCCCTTATTACATGTCCGAAGTACTTCAACGTTCTCTTCTTGATACTTTTTATAATCCCAGTAGTCTTGCTGAGACGTTCTGGTAATGTAGAGTTTCGAGTTTTGTCCGCCCAAGAAATTTTTAAAATTCTTCTATAGCACCACATTTCGAAAGCCTTTTAGATTTAGATAACTTTTATTTACAGTCCAAAACTCGACACCATAAAGTGAGACTGAGAATAAAACAACAATACATGTCTTCAAATTAGTGTTGTGTCACTCGTGATTGATTCGTTTGTTTTGATTGGATCGCTTCAAAGTATTAAACGACCTAATCTCGCTAGTTTATAATGATCCGATCGTGCCTTGATAAAAATCGATTGACCGACCGCCGATGGCCCCAAAAAAAATTCCACAGCCAATCTCGGTTTTTGGTCGTTGATAGAGATACGTAAGAGAGCTCTCTTATATATCTCCTGGTCGTTCCTCACTGGCGACGTAGATGGATATATGCCATGCGGCTGAATGTGTTCGTTTGAATAAATAAAAAATTCTTGCTCTTCTTTTTCCTCTTGCTCTTTATAAGCTATTTATGGATTAATACCTATATGGAAGGTTGTCCCTCCATATTTTGCGCGGCCGTCCAATACTTCTTCTGCTATCTCTTGCTATTTTGATGACACGGGCTTCGTTTATTCTGCATATCTGGTTATTCAATTCTGTTTTTCTATTTTGTGTCCAATGTACTATTGTTTTAGTTTCCTTAGATGAGACATTCATATTAAATTCTTTTGCTCTTATGTTAAATCTGTGGACCAGTCTTTGCAGACTATCTTCATCTTGGGCTATCAATATTGCTTCGTCTACGTAACACAGTATTTTTATTTCTTTGTTTCCCATTCTGTATCCTCTTCCTTTGCGCTTTTGATAATTTCATCCATGATTAAATTGAAGGGCATGGGGCTCAATGAATCCCCTTGTCTTATTCCGCTCTTCTTCTTACGGTGCCTTATCCTTAAGGACGTTGGCCATTACATTTGCCCATTTAATCTTATTTGTAGCAGCCCTGAATAGTTCTATGGAGGTCATGTTCGTCCATTGCCGTAGGTTTTTAAGCCAAGAGTTGCGTCTTCTTCCTGGTCGTCTTATTCCGCTGCCTATTCCCTATTCTGACTTCCATTTTGTTTTTTTGGTAGATGTTTTTGATAATTTTTATAATATTTAGGGAAAATTCTCTATTATACAGAAGATTAATTACATCTTTGAGCCTTACTCTGTCAAACGCTTTCTTTGGTTCAATCAAACACAGACATGTTGGTTTATTATACTCTACTGATTTCTCCGTAATTTGCTTTATATTATTAGTATTACTTGAAAATTACTAACAGGATACTCAGATGACATAGGTAAAATGCAAATTATAGCACTGCGTCCGAGTCGGACAAAATATAATTATTGATAGATCAATTTCGAAATTATTATGCCAGATGGTAAGAGACTGAAAAATCGAGATAATAACAGAAGAAAGAAGCTACACATTTCTGGAGACATTGGCAACATTGCATTGTCATGACTGACGTTTAACCACATTGACGTTTTGATTTGTTTTGACGTTTTGATGTACTTTACACTCATTTTTTAATACCCAGTAGATAAATGAAACTGAATACTTATTTCTGTAATTATATTTAAAGGATTTGATCAAATTATGTGTGTGTAAACTTATTGTAAAATTTAGAATATTAATTGAAACTAACCCCATTTATTCGACTTTCAACAGGAGACAATAATGGCTGATAATCTTGTGTTGGACTGGCTAGATGAATTTGAGTCATTAACAGAAAGTGAGATCCACACGTACTCCAGCGAACAAGAACATAATCATGAAGTCATGATAGCACTTTATAATGTTTTAGCTGAACCCCATAAATACAAATCTGATCATGTAAGTAAAGTAACCTTGTACTTTAGTATGAATCAAGGTTTTCTGTGTTACTGAACGAAGATTTTCCATTTTAATTAACTAACAATTCTCTCTCCCAACTTTTCGTAAAGTAGCTGCTCCATTTATTGGAATTTGTTAATCACCAATTCTAATGAAAGTGAAATCTTTTGCTTTTTATCCTCTATTCCTTGGTAAATTGTGAGAGAGAGTGATATCTATTGATGAGATCATTGAGGTGTAATGTTGTTGATGGTTCAAATAATTTCTTATTTCTTTCTCATTTTGTTAACCGCCTCTTCTTCACTATCTTCATTAATGCTTCATGATGTTCATGATTTTCAGTTTATTGATTAAGTTGAAACTACATATAAAAAAAATACTTCATAAACAAGTATAAATCGTTAATATGCACCTTTTATAATAGATAAATGGGTGTTCTTTCTTGTAACATTTACCTGGCTTTAGGGTTTCCTGATTATATCTTGCTTTAAGAAGAAACAACAAAGTTGTTAGTTATGGCAGCAAAGATTTGTATTGAGTAATTTTGACTATACTTGATTTCATTTATATTATACTCTTTTCAATTTATATATTCATCTTATTGTTATTTTCTCTATATTGTATGTTTATTTATGTATGTTTTCAATGTAAAAGAGTGTTTTGGATAATTTTGATTGATCACAAGCAAAATTTTTATTGTTGACATTAAGTACTAGAAATTGTTTTATAATGTTTTCTCATATGTATATATCCAAGCTTATTGTTCTTTTTTAAGTGCTTGTGTTTGTTTGCGTTGAAACAATAGTACTAGTGCTGGGAAGACCTGGTTAATTTCAGTGGCCTGGGTCCAGGTCATTCATTAAAATGACCTGTTCATAAAGATCCGTTCATATGAACCACTAATTAAATTTGTTGTGTGAAGGTCAAGTGTGTAGAGTTTAATATGGATATGTTTATGAATCTTTCTGAGAGTATATGAATTAATGATAATGCAGAACCCGTTCATAGAGATTCGTGCCGTGAGGAGCAATGTGTTGCGATCACACAGTTCTTTCATAAACACTAGACAGAGTCATTCATATGCATGATTCATAGGATCATTTGAACAGTAGGTTCACAGAATATGATTGCATCAATCACAGATCTTCAAAAAGATCAGATCTTTGTGCAACCATAACTAATAATACCTCTTGTAATATATCTTGTAATATCTTAATGATTCATTTTATGCTGCTAATACTCCATTATCACTTCATGGAGATTAATTAGTTTTTAGTTTATTTATCAGCAGTTCTTTTTGTTAGTCTAACATGTATGTTTTGTTTTAGTTAATTGAGGGCATTTGTCAACAGTTATTAAACTTCTACAGATCTGGTGAAACCCATTTAAAAAGGTTTACAATCCAATTTATTCCTACTCTAGTATTTTTACACCTTTCAGATAAATCATACTCTGCAGTCCAAACACTACTAGTGAGTTTATACAATCTAGAGGTAAGTAAAATTGTAATTGTTTAGTATATAGTAATATAGTATGAAGGTGGTTTGATATTATTATAGTCTATGTAAGAAAACTCACGATTTCTGTTATTTTTCTCATGTATTTCTCAATATAGTCTCCTTTATGACTCAATATTTTTATTAAGACACCATTCCAACCATTTATTTGTTTAAAATAAGTAATTTTGCTTTATCTCCTTAAAATAGTGTAAAATTTCAAGTATATTGTGATCTGTCATCTCAAAATAGTATTTTACAAGCCATCTGTTTATGTTAGGTATACAAAGTTCAAAGTCTAGTGAAGAGGATGGATGATAGATCATTTCATTAGAAATTCTTTCGTTACATTGTGATAAACCAAACCCATCTACATAGCTGTTTACGTTATTGTTTAATTCTGAATTAAACAAAAATATCTAGAAAAAAACTATGAAAATTGATACAATGAACCACATTAAGCCCTTAGAAATGTGGATATACTGACATACGCTTAGAATATCCTGGGTGGATTGTTTCATTAATCAAGAAATACTGCATACCTGTCATGTCTCTCAACACCAGAGATATGAGCTATAAAAACTAATTGTAGAAGGAAAAATATAGAGCTGCAGAGAACACCAGAGATATGAGCTATGGAAACTAATAATAGAAGGAAAAATATAGAGCTGCAGAGGAACTGGCAGTGTTTCTGCCTGAAGAACATCCATGATTGGACAGGACTTACTTCACATACACTTCTAAAGACAGCACAAAACTACACACAGTTCTAAAATTATTACCAACCTTCACTGATGGAACGGAACTTGAAGAAGTTATTTCACAACTTAATCACTAGTTTATTTTTTATTTTACAATATTTACCTAGAAAAAAAACATTGTATGTATTTATGATTTTAGGTAATAGACTCAAAAGGTCAGCCAAGGACTCTATCCTTTAGGATACCGAGTATAGCTCAGTCTTCGATCTTCCATGACTCCAACAACTTAGAACCGGCCTTTATAGCTGAAACTTCCCTTAGGAGATGGGAAGAATGTAATACGAAATTAGTAAGTTGGGGTCCCCTACCCCAAGTTGATTGTCTGAATGCTCAGAACAGGCAACGAGTTGCAACAGCTCTGATTTTTTTGTACAATCAACAAATAGCCAATGTTATAATACAGGGAATAGAACATACTTGTAGAGGAATTTCTAGGTAAGCTTTACATATGTATCTAATCATTAAAGCTTATATTCTACATTGCTACCATACTTTTAATACATCAATTGATTAATAGAAAGAAAATACTTAGTTACAATTATTTTAACGGTAACATGGACTGGTTTATTGAAGGATTGGTTTTGAGCACCAAAATTTTCTGCTTATTATCTCTGATAACGTTACTTAACTACTAAAAGAGAAGTTGCAATTGTTACACCTTAAACATTATGCAATGGACCCTCAATTTCCCTATCCTTAAGATATCACACAGATATTCAGAGTGTTCACAAAAAATCCAAAAACACCCATCCAACTCCAGTCGAAGACGGGATCTGTACCTAAACAAAATGTCCACAGCGCTTCTAAATCATATCCCCAGAAACACCGGATCATCGACATTTACCAACCAACAGAGTCTAGTGTGCAGAACATAAATATAAAAACGAACATCCTGGAAAATCACACTCAGTAAAAAGGCACTATCAGAAAGGAAACTCTGTCCTTTGTCCAATCTCCTTTGATACTCCCTGCCAAAACATAGTATAAAAGCCTGGAAACCAATTTATCATTACAAGTCACTGGTAGCGAAAACTTACACTTCTTATAATCATTGTACGATTTAAACTCTATTTTATTTTTGTTGATAAATACATTTTCAGATGAAAATTATAGACAATTTTTCTCGCCATCGACTCTTAAGTTTTTTTACATGGATTCAACATCTTTAAAAGACACCAGCCACATCTAACCTACAACATTCTGCGTTCTTACTTTACGCTTCTCTTTCATCACCATAACAATTTTACCACTCTCACGATTCAATCTCTGCAGCTACTGAATGTTGTTCTTATCATTTAGGTTAATAACACAAGGATTCACCAATCAACCAGACAGCAATAGGAGTTCAGTAGCTAGCGACAGTAGTATTCAACACGGAATTACGCCAAGAGTTCCAGTTTCTAGTCCTCTTTTAATTGAATTGCTCCATATAATATACCATGCAGCAGAAAGATGTGCATCTGGTGGTCTTCAAGCGCTTCATGATGTCATATATAGGGCAAAGTATGAATCTTACACTGGTAAGTGTATGTGCATATAGTTGTTACATGAATAATTGAAATTGTGGCTTATTCCCATTATTCCCATAGAGTACTTCATCAAGAAAATACTTTTAGAACCTTTTTTAATGATGTATTTACATTTGACAAGCCAAACTAGTTTAGTCTGATGAAATCGTAGGTTTCCACGGCCAGAGTCAGAATTATAGTGTATTCGTCTTCCGGGTTTGGACCGTGTCATTTGTGAGTGGCCCAAAAGTGGGTTCATCTCGACGTTTCGCTACAATTGTATGTAGCTTCTTCAGGAGAACAAAGAAAAAAGAAAAAATTCGATTTCTGAACCCGACAACCTTAGAGAAGAACTTGGCCATCTGCAAAAAACCCTTGTCGCCAACGGTTACTCCAAGTCGACAATTCAAAATATTACACACCGACATCTACATCCCCCTTTACACCCTAGGACGACAAATTCAGAATCTTCGGGTAATACTCCTGTGGCTTTTCTTCCGTATATTCGAAGCGTCACTGATAGGATTGGCAAAATTCTTCGCAAAGAAGGTATCAGGACTACTTTTCGACCACCCAAGAAAATCTCACAATATCTACCCTCTCCTAAGGACCCATTACCGCCCCTATCTTCCTGTGGTGTCTATTCTATTCCTTGTTCATGTGGACATGTGTATATTGGCGAAACTGGTCGTTCCGTCAAAACTCGGATTCAAGAGCATCAAAGATGCATTCGATCAGGTCTTTTCTCCCATTCTGCAGTTGCAGAACACTGCCAAGAAACCGGTCATTCATTGTTCGAAAAAACCCATATTATTTCTAAGAGCCCCTTCTTTTATTCCAGGAAAATCCGCGAATCTCTAGAGATCCGAAAAAATCCACATAATATCAATCGAGAGGAAGGATACTACTTGTCTCCCATCTGGAATCTCAGTCTAGAGCCGCCGTCCGGTCCCGCTACCACGATGCAGCCACATGATTGGCCAGCGCGCGCTTCTTGACGTTCACGCCACGAAGTGTGCCGATACGTCCCGACACGACAGGTCACCGCGACTATAAATAGAGCGGTAGCGGAGTAATCGTCGGATTCACTCCCCGCCTCTCGACGCGTTAGTGTTCTGAGCTGTTGGACGTGAATCCCTGTCCTGGCATTTGGTTTTCACCTCTGGCTGCGTTAAGTAGTTGAGTTACTGTGACCAAATGCCCATCTTGGTAGTTAGTATTCGCCTCTGGTTGCGTTGAGTAACTGAGTTACCGTTGCTAACTACCCATCTTCCTGTCCTTTGATTTCTTTTGTCTTTGTTCTCCTGAAGAAGCTACATACAATTGTAGTGAAACGTCGAGATGAACCCACTTTTGGGTCACTCACAAATGACACGGTCCAAACCCGGAAGACGAATAAACTATAGTTTAGTCTGGTCTAAATTTGTTGTGAAACTGTGTTTTCTACTCAGCAGCATCTAAGTTAATTGCTTTTAATCCTATATCGTTATAGTAATGACCAGCTTTAAAGAACATGTACGAAACATTTTTTAAAAAAATTCGAAATTTTTCAACCAAAAATTTAATTTTCTCAGAACTTTTCATCAAACTTTTTAGACAATTTTCCAAATTATTTCATTGAACAATTGTCCTATTCAAAAAAGTATTCAATGAAACTTTTTGCTAAATTTTGAAATTTTCCATTTCGCCGAAACTTCCAAACTTCCATTTCATCCATAATCTTTTAATAACAACAAGAAGCATTCCTGAATTAATCTTGAAATATTTAACTGTAACTTTTAATGAATAGTCTATGTGAAAGTTTTTTCGCTGTATCTTGTTTTAAAATAACAACTACTATACTCTGTTTTTTAACCAGGAGAAGTAAACCAAAAAGACAGATTCACACTCAAGAAAGTTACTAGAAAAGTCACCAAATACATCTTCTTTTTTTGTTGATTATCTCGGCCTTGCTGTAATCGAGTAATCAATATTGGACAACCTCACATGCCAATTTTAACCTAACTTTGTTTATTTATGTTTGAATAATAATGTTTTTCAATTCACCTCCAATATATATTCCAATAAAAAAAGGACGTTTTTCACATTTGGTCCCATGTTTCATCATCATCACTGGCTCGACAACCCTTTTTGGGTCTTGGCCTGTTCAAGGATTCTTCTCCATTCTGACCTGTTTCGTGCTTTTTTTTTCCAGTTTTTAATTTTTAATGTTGTTATATCATTTTCTATTTGTTCTACGTATCTCAGCTTCGGTCTTCCTCTTGTTCTTTTTCCTACTGGCACTTGTTTGAATATTTTGTTTGGTATTTCGCCTTCTTCCATTCTTTCCACATGTCCAATCCAACGTAGCCTTCCTATTTTAATGAATGTTATGATATCCGGATCCTGGTATATGTTGTATAGTTCAAAGTTATACCTTCTCCGCCAAATCCCGTTTTCTTTTGTGCCCTTATATATGTGTCGCAAGATTTTTCTTTCAAAGGTGACTAATAACGTTTCCTCCCTTTTAGAGAGTGTCCAGGTTTCTGAACCGTATGTGAGTACCGGTCTTATTAAGGTTTTGTATATTTGGCATTTTGTTTTTCTGGAGACGTTATCTGATCTTAGTTGCCTAATTAAGCCATGGTAACATTTATTGGCAATAAATATTCTCCTCTTCACTTCCTCTGCAACGTTGTTATCAGACGTAACTAGGGATCCTAAGTATGTAAAGTTTTTTACCGCCTCAATGTTGTATTCTCCTATTGTTAAATTTGGCAGCTGCCTTATTTGTGCGTTTTTATTTGCAGGCATATATTTTGTTTTTGTCTGATTGATTTTAAGACCACTATTTTTTGCAGCTCGTTCTATTTGAGTGAATGCCTCTATCATTTCTCTTCTTGATCTTGCGATTATATCAACATCATCTGCAAATGCTAGTACTTGCACGCTTTTATTAATTATTGTTCCTCGGGTATTAACTGTTGTGTCTCTTATTATTTTTTCAAGTATGATGTTGAATAATATGCATGATAGAGCGTCTCCTTGGCGTAGTCCCTTCTTCACATCTATTGTTTCCGTTAATTCGTTTTGTATCCGGATTTTACTTTCTACTTTTAGTGTTTCTTTTATCAATTCTATTAGCTGTGTTGGTATATTAAATTCTTTCATTGCTTTTATTAGGAATTCTCGGTTTATATTGTCATATGCGCTTTCGAAGTCTATGAAGAGATGATGTGTGTCGATGTTATATTCACTTGTTTTTTCAAGTATCTGTCGCAGAACAAATATCTGGTCTATTGTTGACTTCTGTCTATAGAAGCCACATTGGTATTTGCCAACTATTTTTTCAGCGTATGGTCTAAGTCTTTCATACATTACGTTGGACATTATTTTGTATGCCGCATTCAACAGCGTGATTCCACGGTAGTTTTCACATTCTAACTGGTTTCCTTTTTTATGTAGTGGTACAATAATGCCGCTATTCCACTCCTTTGGTAGCTGTTTATTCAACCATATCTTTCTTATCAGCTCATGTATGGCTTTAAGTAATGCGTCTCCTCCCTCTTTCAGTAGCTCCGATGATATTTGATCCAATCCCGGTGATTTATTGTTCTTTAATTTGTCCACTGCTGTTCTAATCTCTGCTATTGTTGGTGGACTCTTTTCTCTGTTGTCTGCTTGGTCTAACGGTATATCAGGGTTCATCTCCGTCCTATTCACCCCAAGCTTTTCCTTAAAATGTTCTGTCCATCTTCTAAGTATCTCTTTCTGTTCTGTCAATATATTACCCTCCTTATCTTTACACATCGTTGTTCTCGGTTTGAACTCTTTTCTGCTTTTGTTGAGTTTCTGGTAAAATTTTCTTGTCTCTGTTGGTTTACTTAGTTCTTGTAGTCCTTGAAGTTCTTTGTTGATATATTCTCTCTTCTTTCTTCGGTGAATTTCCTTTTCTTCTTTACGTAGTTGTTTATATTCTTCCTCTGCTTGTCGGGTTCTATGCCTCTGTTGCATCTGTAGATATGCTCTGTTTTTTCTTTCTGTTATAGTTTGACATTCTTCGTCAAACCAGTGGTTCGTTCTTGTTCTTCTTTCTTTACCTTCCATGCCCAACACCTCTTTAGCTGTTTCTTTTATGATTTCTCTGCACTCTTCCCACTCCTCATTTAGGTTTTCATGTTTTAGTCTGTTTTCTAGTTTGATGCTTATATTTTCTTTGTACTCTCTATTTTTGTTTGTTTCTTTGAGTCCTTCTATATTGTATCGTTCATGTTTAGAGCCTCTTTCCTTTTTGATGTTTGAAATTCTAGCCCTTATCCTACTTTCGACTAGGTAGTGATCAGAATCCGCATTTGCCCCTCTTCTGGTACGGACGTTTATTATATTCGATTGGTGTCTTGAGTCTACAATAACATGATCTATCATATTCACTGTAAGTCCGTCTGGTGATTTCCAGGTGCCTTTGTGTATATCTTTTCGAGCGAAGTATGTGCTGGCAATCACCATGTTAAGTGATCTTGCTAGGTTTACCAACCTATTGCCATTGTCATTTGATTGCTCATGGAGACTGTGCTTACCTATTGTGGGTTGGAATTGCTGCTCTCTTCCAACTTTTGCGTTTAGGTCTCCATAAATTATTTTTATATCACTTTTTGGGCATGACTGGTATGCGGACTCTAATTCATCATAAAACTCTTCTTTGACTTCCTCTTCTTTTTCTTCTGTGGGAGCATGCGCATTAATTAGGCTGTAGTTGAAGAAACGTCCTTTAGTTCTTAAAATACACATTCTGGGACTGATGGCTCTGAAGTCTTTTATTATATGTCTTACTCTATTGTTAACTATGAATCCAGTGCCCAAAATGTGATCTTTAGGAGCGCAGCTGTAGAAAATGGTATGGCTCTTTTTTTCCATAATATTGTTTCCAATCCACCTCATTTCTTGTATGGCAGTTATGTCAATTTTGTATCTACTTAGTTCGTTTAAGAGATTTTGGAGAGCCCCTAATCTGTACAATGTTCGAACATTCCATGTTGCAACCCTCAAATCGTGTTCCTTTTTCTCGCACAGTCGTCGTCGTTTAATCAGTCCGGCTTTTCTTCCTTGAACGTTCCTTCATAATAACAACAAGAAGCATTCCTGAATTAATCTTGAAATATTTAACTGTAACTTTTAATGAATAGTCTATGTGAAAGTTTTTTCGCTGTATCTTGTTTTAAAATAACAACTACTATACTCTGTTTTTTAACCAGGAGAAGTAAACCAAAAAGACAGATTCACACTCAAGAAAGTTACTAGAAAAGTCACCAAATACATCTTCTTTTTTTGTTGATTATCTCGGCCTTGCGGTAATCGAGTAATCAATATTGGACAACCTCACACGCCAATTTTAACCTAACTTTGTTTATTTATGTTTGAATAATAATTTTTTTCAATTCACTTCCAATATATATTCCAATAAAAAAAGGACGTTTTTCACATTTGGTCCCATGTTTATATATTTAAATATCGAGTGATCCAGTTTTATAGATCTCTTAAGTCTATGGTATTTAATTATAATTTAGAGAATATTTTGATCGGGAGAGTCAATAATGTTACAGATCTAAGTATGGTTTTTCTCAGAAATTTGTCTTTTAATAGTAGACCATATTCTTATCTGGTATGATCAATTTCTTGAATCTAGTTTTTTTTCTTAACAGATACTTTGTATAAATAAGTGTGTACTTACAATTTCTTTAATGCTGGATTCTTGTTTAATTTTGACAGTGAGTTTGTCCCATTTGTTATCAACAAATAAAATTTACTAAAAAATACTGGATTTCTGTGAGATAATCAACAAATCCAATCTATTATGTTACATTCTTGCATAATTTTGCAATTTTCTTGTGATGATCTACAACCAGGAAGAACAAAACCAACTGTATCATACAATCAAACTAAAACACAACATTACTTTACTAATGTTCTTTTATTGTGATGAAAACAAAATGTAAATGCTTCTTAACAAGTATACACTAAATTTAAAAGATAGTTGCCGTTTTTCTTATGATAATTAGATATAAATAACATACATTTATAAATTTATAAACACTTTAAACTATATTTAGTATAAATATCATCTAGAAAAATATCACATTAAATACTATTCGCATATCACCAAGTCCAAGTTATTACAAACAACTTAAAGAGTCAGAAATCGATTTATATTATATTAGAGGAAAATAATAATAATAAATAAATTTCATAAATGTCATTAGTGTCAATTTGTCATAATTTAGTGGAGTAAACTTGCCTGCGGTTGGACCAATTGCAAACAAGCATTACGGCGCGGAAAATTTGAATTACTCCTCCTGGTTAAAAAACGGACCATAGTAAAACATAATTTTCACACTGGATAAATATTGGTGAAATTATTCCAATATAGTCTTAAATTGATTTATACTTAATTGAAAATAAACTTGAATTGTTTAAATCCCCTCTGGACCTGGTAATTTGTATGGTACAAACTAGTTTATTGCCCATTTGATTTTGTCTTAATTCACCACTTGTTTCGCTTCACGCCAGTTTTCCCTAGAACCATAAGCTATGATATCAGGAAGGAATGTGAAAGAACGAGACTCAGGAAAGTGCACCCTGAAAAGATATTTCAAAGTCTCTTCACAATTTGGAATGTATTCACCTGAGGGAATACTTATCTTAGGGTCTTTTGAGAGAACTTTATGGAACCTTGACCTTTCTGCAGTCTGTTCTATGACATAGCAATGCCCTCCATGATTATCTTTTTGCCGCCCTTCTAAGTTGTTGTATATTCAGTCCACGCTTTGCAATAATTGCCCCACTCACCAGATCTTTTGAAGCAATTAAATTTTCGTTTGACTTTTAATTTGCAAGATTGTCATTCCACCAGGGTACTTTTCCGTTGAAATTCCTCAATATCTCCGGAAAGTTATCTTTAAGCGCTGACATGACAATGAAATTGTAAGACTACGTTCAATGTATGCCTTATTGTCCCTTTAATCTTACCTAAACAATATTCCACGTCTGCTTGATATATTTCCAAATTTGTTTTACTAGGATTACGATAAGTTTCTTTGATATACTCATTGCCTGTCTCGTTGGTCTGAACAAGACATCTTATCTAGGATATGCCATTTTTTAACAGTTTGGTGTTTTTACTGCCCCAGGTCAGATGGTAGGCATTGATATCATAGCCAATGATTAGTTGCAGTTCATTTTTCATGCAATCTCTCACTAACTGTTCCAACTCTCTTAATGGTTGTTCGGGATCATCATATGTGAGCTGATTTGCTGATGCTGATTTGAGAACTATCTCCTTCATAATTCCTCCCTCTATAACCTTTATCTTTACTGTCATTCAGTCTGTGGAACAGGGATCACAACCAGTCTTCTGTATTAAGGTCTTGATTTTGCCTCTTTAGACAGGTCCTGATGGTTTCTTCATCAAGTTTTTTCTTGAGGGCGCGGTTGAGTACCATGGAGCGCTTGGGCATATTATTTGGAACAATTATATTTAAATTTACTCCCTCCCACAGGCCCTCAATAGTCTTCACCACTTCAGTCGTCCATTTTTTGTATACTCGTTAACACAGTTCACCCACAGGGTCCCTTCGCTAAACGATGTTTTATGGAACTGTAGAAGTTCATTTTGACCTCAGATAGGAGTCTCATCAAGTGCTTGCTCCAGTTTGTTAATGATCAAATTTGCTTGAGCCCGAACTAGTTGAGTATCAAGATGGTGTCTGTGTACTACCACCATCCTGAATACTTTTGTCAGGGTGCTTTATGACCTAGTCTAATCAATAGAGACAATTGATTTCTTAGCAACTCTGTTAAAAGGCGGGTGATGGTATTTTTCCGAAATCTCTTTTTATCGTCAGGTGTTGCTGATTTTGATAGAGCTTTTGATAGAGTTCAACATGAGAAGTTTTTAAGTATTCTTAAGACTAAAAACATTGATAGTAGAGATCTACAAATTATATCGAATCTGTATCAAAACCAGAAAGCAAGAGTAACAGTCGAAGGAGAACTGACAGAGGAAGTAAGTATACTTAGAGGAGTTCGACAAGGGTGTATCCTTTCACCACTCTTATTCAACGTCTACAGTGAAGTGATTTTTCAAGAGGCTTTATTGGATATCGTGGAAGGTATTTATGTCAACGGAAATAGTATTAATAATATTAGATATGCCGACGATACTGTCATATTTGCAAGTGACATGGAAGATCTACAGTACATAATACAACATGTATACAATGCATGTGAAAGTTACGGACTGCAAATGAATCTCAAGAAAACGAAATCAATGATATTCTCAAAAAAATCACAAAATGTAAATAACCTGATCATCAATAATACAACGATAGAAAGAGTAAAAACATATAAATATTTAGGAACGTGGCTAACCGAAGATGGAGATCAAGTAAAGGAGATCAGATCTAGAATAGAAATGGCAAGAAACACGTTCATAAAATTGAAGAAATTACTTTGCAACCGTAACCTTAATCTAGAGATTCGCACAAGAATGCTACGTTGTTACGTCTTCTCTACTTTACTATATGGCATGAAAGCGTGGACAATAAAGCAGTCTGAAATCAAAAAATTAAACTCCTTTGAGATGTGGTGCTACAGGAGAATGCATAAAATATCGTGGATTGAAAAAGTAACTAATATAGAGGTGTTACAAAGAATGAAGAAAGAATGTGAAGTCATAAAAACTGTTAAAATTAGAAAGATTCAATATCTGGGACATTTAATGAGGGGTGAGAAGTACGTATTACTGAGGTTGATTATGCAAGGGAAGATACAAGGGAAGAGAAACCCAGGACGACGCAAAATGTCCTGGCTAAGAAATTTGAGAGAGTGGTTCGGCTGCAGCTCATTAGAATTATTCAGAAATGCGGCCAACAAAGTTAAAATAGCGATGATGATTTCCAACCTCCGCTAGGAGAAGGAACCCGAAGAAGAAGAAGAAGTTGCTGATTTGGGTTTCTTGGGATTGGCTATGGTCTATATCCCAGCAGCCATTTTTGTCTTTTTCTTATCTTTCTTTGTTGAGCTCTAGTGAGGCGTTATTTGAGACTTAATTTTTTTTTTTTAATTTAAAAATCCGAAATTATACTTCACAATTTCGAATTTTAAACTTGTGAAAAATAATTCTTTGGTGTATGTGCTAAAAAGCAATTCTAGCGTACTAACAAGATCAGGAATTGTTTTTTGATAGAAACACCTTACAATTTTTTGAGCTTTCTCTCCCGGTGATTGAGTTTTAGTTAATTTTATTTATAGTTTATAAGAAGAGAGTTTTAATTATATTATTTCTAGATTAGTACATATTTAAATTAAAAATTTGAATCATATTTAATGCTATTCTACTACCACGCGGTATCTACATAAAAATTTATAAAGTTGCTCTACTTCCTAGTGGTATTAATATGGAACTAAAAATCTTGATTAACTTCTGCTTCTTTTTTATAAAGTGTGATCAACCTTTGCTGACGTAAAAAAAAACAGTGAAATATCCTTCTATATGCGTCTATATTCTTTGATATTATAATCTATAGTACTTGGTTAAAGTTATAACATAATTAAGTTAGGTTATGTAATATTTATTTACATTGATGATGGATTCCTTGTGTAGGGTTGACTAACCATTCAAAAGAAGAAGGGCTTATTACAAGGCCTGTTCAAATTATAATTTTTTTTGATGACTATTTTATGTACTATAAAATAGTTTTTTTAAATTTAAGATACGTTTTAGTGTTTTTTTTTTCTCGTCTGTTAAACGATACCAAAATTTGTACGTTTCTTGCTTTCTTTTTTTGCAGAGGTGCTGTTAGCGGGTAACGCCATCAAAAATCTGATACAAAACTCACCTTCGATAAGTGGTAGTGCTCCCAGACCGTCCCATGCCCATAGTATATCAAAATCTATGATAACAAATGCATCGTTTAGGACGAAAAAGCTTCCTGGTAAGTATGACCAAAGCCAAACAATGTTAATTTTGAAATATGAACGCCATCTCATTAACTTTATTTTTGAAGATGATTTATCGGAAGCAGAAGTTAAAAAAATGCTCCACTTAAGACATTTGGTCAAGAAGCATCGAAAAGTTAGTAATGGTCTTCAACTGATTCCGATGGATAGATAATTGGTTGAGAGGATAGAAGCTTGTCTAGGTATTAAAGCTACTGCAGTATATTTATTTATGTTCACCCTCTTCAAGTTTTTATGTTCCTTATTTTTTTCTGACTTAGAATATGTCGGTATTTATCTACTTTTTTATAAGAAGTTAAACTGTGTCCTAAGAAATTTATTGTATCTCTTCTCTATTTAAAAGTAATCTCAAGAAACTTGTTTGATTAGGTAAACATTGTACTACTGTGCTCTTAGCTATATAATATTTGTAGCTTCTTGATAACGCTCTTTTTGTTATATAGTTCTGTATACTTTCTGAGACTTTACTATCTATATATATAGAATAAAATAATTCCCAATTTCCTGTAAGTATTTCTGTTTTCCTGGTTGTTGTTTCACAGATAGGTATTGGATTGTGCTATCCTTTTTCTATACATACATATCGGCAAATTTAAAGAAATGCAAGGTATATAAGTGTATACATCTGGACCTGAGTATTACAAGCGCCAAACTCCATTTTCGTTGTTTTGAGTAATAAGCAATTTAAGTTTGAGAAAAAGTAAAATGTCAAGTTTAAATTTAGGTAAAATAGATTTTTGATTACTAATAACGAAATTTCAAGTAAAATAAAAGTATAATCGTTTTCATCGTTATTGGCGTGTGCGTGTAAAAACACTTGCAATAAGTTGTTTCATCTGTCTTTCCTTGTCTAAGCTCGATTCGTCTACGTCCTCCAGTGGCGGAGCAAAATGTAGCATATCAAACGAAATAATAGTTATAAAAGAAAAGTATAAATTATTTTTCATTAAATTTCTAATAACGGAATATACGTATAAATTGCGAAGAAGTATTTTTCTAGCTTGCAGTACAATAGGACAGGATATAACGAAAAGTACATTTTAAAAGGATTTCGAATTATACCCAGAAAAGTGTTAATTTACCATCTACCCACTTTAATTAAAAAATGATACAGATTTTTTAAGTTTTAAGCACTGTAGCGAATTCTGAACTGTTACAACGTACTGATCTTGATTAATTAGCTAATCAGTCAGCGTCTTCACTGGAACTGTCTTCATAATTGGAATCTTCCGCCAAATCAATGATAATCCTACTTTCATTTTCATCATATGTGACCATTTTGGCCCAGTCGTCCTGAATTAATTTTTCAGTATGATTAACACAACTCGCCCACACTGCAGGTGTTGCCTCAGCTAATGCATCGCCCCAAACTTTTTTCACTGTTTCATCTCCACGTCCATGTTCTCCAATATGACGATCATAATATTGTTTAGAAATGCCCCAGACTAACTCAATCGGATTAAATTGACAGTGATATGGAGGCAATCTCAAAACCTGATGCCCATGATCTTGGAGTAGCTCGTTTATAACCTACCTGGTATTTTGTGGTTTATTCTGGCGAAAAAGACTCAATAGCTCTGTCTTGCCCGAATCGTCGTCAAAAATTATTTTTTTCGCTCGTAACCATTCTTGTAAGTCCGATTTTTTCCAACTGGCATTCGGTAACTTTTCTATTAAAGAGCTATGGTATGAGGCATTATCCATAATAATTAGATATGGTTCCTCCAAAATTGGTATCAGCTTTTCGGATACCCACTTTTTAAAAGACTCTTTCTTTATCCATAGAATCATGATAGTCTGCACTCTTCGATTTCGTAGAAAACAGTAATCCAGCATCTTTAACAAATCCTTGCCTACTTCCGGCATGTAAAACAACAAAGCGTTTACCTGTATTTTCGTGTCCTTTTCTGATTCTTTTCACACAGTCATCTTGCCAAGTACGTTTATATGCCCCTTTTAGGAATATCCATGTTTCATCTAAAAAAACGAACTGAAGTGGGCTTGGACTTGAAATTTTTCATAAGACGCCACAAACTTGTATCAGAACCGTCATAGAGATGAATCTCTCCTTTTATAGTAGTGACTCTCCTGGTGTAGTAAGAGCTGCCCTTGTCTTGTATTCATTCTTTATTCTTGTCACTGTGCGAAGACTGGTTTTCAAAGCGTCCGTTACTCGTTCATGAACCGATGATAAGGAAAGCAAAGGTCCGTTGTTTTCTTTTTCTTTTTTAAAATACTCCAATAAATGAACTACACATTGTCGCATTTCTCCTGTTATCGTTTTTCCGGCATTTTTTTTTTATTAAATAGAACAATTAGTTATTCACAACAAAAAATTGTTGAACCAGTGGTTGTGATTTGTGACATACATATTACTTTTTCCAGAGCTAGATTGATCAGTATACAGGAGAGAGGGAGAGTCTTCCTGGCGCAGCGCATTATTTGTTTTAAAAGGTTCAGACAATTCCTCCTGAATTCATACTCTATATTCAACTTTTTCAAGAGTTAGTTTTGTTAAATTTACCAAATGATTTGGTATTCCTAGCTCTTTTACTGCTTTGAACATTTCTCTTCTATTCACAGAGTCATAGGCCGCTTTGTAGTCTATAAATATGTGATGAGTATCTTAGCCATATTCCAGTGTTTTTTCCAAAATTTGTTTCAGGGTTGCAATCTGAAGAATTGTCGATTTACCACCTGTGAAACCAGCCTGGTATTTCCCTACTATTCGTTCTGTATATGGTGCCATAGGGTGACATAGTACTGTGGAAAATATTTTATACGCTTCATTTAGAAGCGTAATTCCTCTATGGTTAGAGAATTCAAAGATATCTCTTTTTTTGTGTTAGGTACAAATTATTCTAATATTCCAATCACTGGGGAGGGATTTCCGCTGGAAGATTATCTATTCCGGGTGATTTGTTTCTGGCTAGTTTTTTTAACTGTATCTTTAATTTCAAGAATCGTTGGTGGTTCCTCTTCCCTCTCGTCTGATCCCCTTACCTCATCTCTTTCGTCGTCCAGGTTTTCTTCTTCTTCTTTCTTCTTCTTTCTTCCTGCCTGGTTAAAGTATTTCCACTTATCTATTTTATACATCTTTCCTTGTTGTTAATAATAAGTAATAATGAATCAGTCTTCTCTTGTATGTATTTCGAGTTTATCTTTCGTTCTCGCACTTTTTCTATTTTTAACCAAGCTCGATACCTTTTTCTTTGGGCATCATTTTTGCTTTTATTTATGTATGTTCATCTTCTGTTAGTTTTTTGGTTTCCCTGGTTTTCTTCTAGCTGGTTACTATAATTATTCCATTTGTGTTTTTTCCATCTATTATTAATGTATTATATTTTATTTTAACAATTTTACCCTGATTTGTTTCTTCGTTGGCTACATATTTTTTTCTGTATTTGTAATTCTTGTTTTTTTATGTCATTATTCATATACATTTTGTAGACTTTTATGTGCTTTAGTCTAGCATTTTTTGCATGGCCTTGTCTTATTCAAGCTTGTTCTGTAGTTTCACCAAACATGTTTTTCCTCCCAGTTTAATTGCTTCTTCTATTTGAACATTGATATTCATTTCTTTTTTCATGAAGTTCCCTACGGCTTGTTTTAGTACATATATTGATTGCATCTATTGGCAAACCTTGTTTTATTACATTGTTGACTTCTTTCCTTTTCTACTCTTTCCAGACGTAATGTCGTATCGTTTAGCCCTTTCCTCCATTCTTCCTCCTCCTTGTATTTCTTGTTTGATTTTGTCCAATTCTTTCTTCATTTAGGTCATCAGGTCATTTAGTTCTTCCCAATACTTCCTCTGTTCATTATTTATCTCTTTTACTTCCGTTGTTAAATTTTTTGTTTCTTTGTTTAAGTCCTGCGTCCTTTTGAGTATTTGGTCAGGCTTATTATTAGGTGATCTAATTGTTTTCTTACTTTTTCCGAACAATCCCTCCTCTTCTTCTATGGTCATCGCTTTTTACGGGTGTTAACAAATTCGACAACTTACATGGCGCAACTACCGTCTATTATGCAGCGTGAAAAAATGCCGAGCTCGTCTCAACAGCTCAGAGACTCGACTTCTTATCAATCCTAATTAGTTCCGTTCTTTTTAATCTACAGTTCGATATTTTTGTACTATTCCAAGCCAAACAATAACTGAACAGTAGTTAATTACCAGCTAAGCAAAAAACATACATTCTCGTTAATCAACTAAAACACTCTGTTCGAATTTTAACTCGCGAATGTTGTTAGGACAGATATGACACAACACTTGTATTATTAACTGGATAAAGATGAAATAGCGAAAATTAGACTGGTAATTAAACACGTCTAGTTTCGGTAAAGGTTCAAAATAGACTCTGTATTTAGTTACTACATGTAGTTACAAAGTACAAAGTTAAATTCCTGAGAAATGGTAGAATTTGGAGCAAGCTGTTGATTCTTACGTACCTACACGATGTATTCAGCTTCTGTGAATATGTTTCGGTTAAGAGGAAAAATTCCAGTAACTCTGAAGCCATTATTAGCTATCTCAGCCTTCTGACATTTAATGTAGGTTCTCTGTAGGTTAAATATCTGCCTAAGACGAAAAAGACAGGATTTTACAAGGAAGGTTACTAGGAAGGTTTTACAAATGCTATGAAGTGTTGTACCACATTGTAAACAGATTTGCTTGTATCCATCCTGAGGGATGTGCCGCAAATATGGTTTCCGGTGGTGCCCCGTTTTTCATCGTGCAACGTGCCAGTTGGTTTTCGTTCTGATAACTTCTTTTTGTGGCGTTTAAAACAAAAGACTTGCCCATTTTTGCCCAGCCATTTCATGTTAGAAAGGGTGCTGAACGTGATTCCTTTCAGCTAATTGTACAGCCATTCTTCTTATATCTGTTCGTTTAAGGCCAAAGCATGATGCTTCCATGACTACACAATAATTAACTAGTTCATTCTCAAGTTAATTGCAAAAAACCGGTGGCCTACCAACTTTTGTAAGAGATGCATCCAAGGGATTTCCATATTTTTCCTTGGCCAATCGTTGCAGAGTTGATCTTGGCACATTATACATCTTACTGGCTTTTTTAAGCTCATTGTCTTTTTTCAGAGAGCGTCAATCGCCCTTGGCATGTCCGAAGGGGACCATGATCTCAATGTCTTTGTTTTCGGCATGATATCTGCAACAATATTATCTATCAATTTTAGTTTTATCAGCCAAAAAAGGAGCCCACATCAGAAAATTTTGGGGGGCCTGGATTAAGCAACGCTTAACTAAAATTTAAATAGCAAATTTCTTATTTTAAAAATAAACTAAAGCCAAACTTTAGACCATGAATCAATAGCTTGTGACAATATAGCTTATTCACTGACTACACCTCAAACGAGTTACGTCAGCGACTGAAAAGGTCGGCCGTGCTTTAGTCTCATAAGGAACTTCACGTTTAACAGTGTTGCCGCTTTGCAACTGTACCGTACATATATATCAACCTAGGGGTCCACTTTGGGAATAGGACCCGGGTTTGGGCAAGTTCCTCTACTTTCACGTGAAGAGTCATGCTAAAAAGGTCACCAGACGGGGGACTCCCTGCCGCTTTCTAAGTAAACCTTCCCCCGGGAGCCTTCCAAAGTAACCATCAAAAGTCTTGTGAGTTTCTTGGGTACTTCAAAATGTGTGCTATGTATACCAGTTCCCTTCTTATGGCGCAACTAAATGTCTTATTGAAATCTATAAACTGTTTGTACAGATCTACATCATACTAGATTTAACAGGACGGTATCCATACTGATACGCTCTAAGGAGTGTAACTCTCCTTCGGGCATTTCTTCATTGTCCCAGATGTCCCACAACTTGTGAAAGGCGTAACCAAATCTTGACCACCTGATTTCATAATTGTTTCCTTTACCTTCTCTAACATTGGCTGCTCAATATACGTTATATTGTTACTGTTGCGGACATCTGCCTTGTAACTTGCCTCTCAACGTTCAGTAGGTCCTCAAAATAATCAGCCGTCTGACAATCATCTTATTTTCTTGCCTAAGAATTCTTCGCCCTCTGTATTTACAGAAGTTAGTCCTTGGTTGAAACCCATGATTCATTCCCTTGAATCATCTTGTTAGTTTAGACCATTTTCTAAACAGGTAGCTTGATAAAAACTTTCTTCTTTTATTCGCAGGGCCCTGTTTGAGACCCTCTTTACTTTTTATACTTATCACACTGTTTTGTCTTGTATTTCTCTAAAGAATTGCTTGTCACAAAATATTTTTTCCTGTCCATTCTTTCCTTACATGCATCAACCCATACCTTTCTTTCTGTTTTACTCATCTATTTTACACGTTACTCATTATTTACCACAGCAAGCTTGTTTCGGACAAGCACTCGCACCATGTAATCTAAATCGCAATTTTGACCCCTTAAAAATCGCACATCTAGCACAGATGAAGAATGCCTTATAGATACTAAGACGTGGTTAATCTTATTTGCTGTAGTTTGTAGCACCTTCAAGGTAAATTTATGAATATTTTTATATTCGAAATGCGTATTTTTAGAATAGTATTCTTTGTAAATAATCCTCTGATTTTTTTATTATTAACGTAGAATCATATTAATTATTTTTTTGTGAATTCTGTATCCTAATTATAAAATACCTCTACTTTGTTATTATTAAATTGTTGAAAAAATTACATGTATTAAGATTATCCCTCTCTATTTCTTGTGGAAGTTATTGTTGTATGATTTTTTTACACATTAAATAGTGTTAATTAGTGTTCTTGTTAAAAAATAAAGATTGTTACTTAAGGTCGAAAATTTAAAATCCATATTTATCAAAATTATTTATTTACAGATGACATTCCGATTCAAGATCCCAACCAGACGGCCCAAGGTGAAGCTACGCTGGACTCGATCACCGAGGAGCAGGAAGAAACCGAAAAGTCGAAGAGTAAAGGGGCTCTGAAGCACCTGACTAAAATACCCGGTATCGGTAAGAAGCATAAAGCGAAAAATACCCCACACGGCGATCAGGTCGACTTGGCCAGTAGCGGAGAGGCTAATAACGAAAATTTATCGATCGATTCTAACCATACTGTACACGTTAGTGCTGTCTAATGCAGGTTTTAGAATTATAAATAGATGAATATGATGTAGGTTAGAAGAAAAGGGATATCTAGGGCCGATTGTAGATAAGTATTTAGAAACAAACAATATGGTGCCTGGTATAAAACTGTTTTTAACAATATTCTTCATTCCTATAAATTACTGCTACATTTGTCGGTACTTATTTACTGTTTATGTGTAGCACATACGAGTTGATAGAGTTTGAAATGGAAACGATATTGTAGTATAAAATCCATAAAAATCTACAATTAATAGGTATTTTGAAAATTCTTATTTGTACAAATTTACTGGTACAACTTGTCAAACGCGGAAACCAGTCTGAAAGTTTGTCAGTCTGTGTAGAAAAAAACGAGACAGCATTCGAAGGAAAAACGACCGAGGCTGCTTCGATGGAATTGTACATTCTGTTCCAAAAGATTTGTGAAATGATCTTATTAGATGTGGTTATGTGTAGAAGAATTGGAAATTTCTTATCAAAAATATAGTCTTGATATAGAATAATTATGAATATAAAACATCATATTTTTTTACTAGAAAATACTTTGCCCCCATTCTCGATGTACTTTCTTTGAACATTTTATTTTTACAAATACTATTTATGCTGGTTACTATGTGGGAGTCAAATTCTACTGATAAAGTTGCAACAGCTCGTGTACCATTTGACCAATAGTAGTTTGGCGCAGTTAGTAGGATATGGGAAAGGGAGCAATCATTTAAAAAATCTTAGGCAACAGCATAACTAGTACTTTTAACACGTTTGTTTTATAAATCCTTACTTGATTAAAACAACTATAACACAAAGTAGAAAGTGTGATTTGAATATTTTATAGGCATAATGCGAACCTTAAAAAACTGCTGTTTTTATTTAAATTTTAATAAAGTTGTTTTATAAGGATATATAAATGTTTAATGCCATACATTTGTGAATACCTGGTGATAGTGGTGTAAGTTTGAATAAAGAAGAAAAACAAATCGAAATAAAATACACTAAATAGTAAATCAGAAAGATATGCGTAAAGTAGCGACGACTTTTGGATCAATAAATGGGCAGGTCAATTTTAAAATTAAAAGAAGGCTTACCTATATTTATTTAAAACGTTTATTTAAAAGAACCACATAATGTTTTCGGTATAAATATTCCATATTCAATGCTGCTACCTAAAATAAGTACAGCCAAGTTAATTAAAAAAAAACGTGAAAAGTTCAATTTTGACCAAGGTTAAAGCAAATGTGATTTATTAATTGTGACTAATTAAATGATACAAAAACGATAATTCATTCATAAATGCTCTATTTAGAGGCCATTCTCTTAATATTAATTCACAATTATATCCTTTTAGTAGATACATCTCAATACGTCCTGCGCTCCTGGGCGACTGTAGGTCAACTAAATTTCTTTAAGTTAAAAGCCTTACGAGTTCTTAGTTAATATTTGGAGGGGCAGACATTATCTCATATTTAAGCTTTCAGGAAAGGCATTCCCTCACCATTCGTATGATCCCTTATTTTTTTAAAGTACTTTCACATTTTTTGGATATTTGGATTCTCCTCCATGTACTAATTTCAAAAATGTGTAACCCATGATGCTTTAAAATTATTTTTTATCAATTTTATTACAAAACATTTAGAATGAACATTTCACTACAAAAAATGTTTACCATAATTGTTCAAAATGACTGCCATTCACTTCTATACAATAGTACAATATATTTTAAAATTATTCTTTGACATTGCTTAATACGTCTGAATTTAGTTGTCGACATTCATCCTATATTCTTTGTCGCATATCATATAGAGATTCTGGTTGGGTAGCAAAAATGTTTGTTTTTATATACCCGTATAAGAAGAAGTCTAGGGGTATTAAATCCGGTGACCTAGGTGGCCAATCCGTCATATGTCCTCTTCTATCTATCCAACGAGCGGGAAAATTTCGTTTAAAAATTGTCGCATAGGTAGAGCAAAGTGTGGAGAAGCTACATCATGTTGAAATAAAACCAAACCTTCGGAAAGGTTATTATCATTTTCTACTATTGTTCTAATACGATCAACCACTTGCCTAAGTAACTTATCGCATTCTTTTCCTAAAAATTAGAAGTTCAAAAAAGTTATTTAAGGTGGATAGTTTTATCTGAAAAGCATTGTATATTGAAACATTGTTTGGTTAAAAAATCGACACTTGGTATATCAAATGTGGGCGGGAAATATATTGCGGGAGTTCAATGTATGTAGGAGCTCTCATTTTGACTAATTTGTAGAATATTATATACCGTAAAGAATGCTATCAACCGACTTGAAAGCTTTCTGAAAAGTTATTAACCACTTTGGAAGAATAAATGTTTGTAGAACTTTCAACAAACAACACTGACACTGGTACTATTTATTTTATATAAAGTACTTAACTATTGCATCTAAGTTCTCAACATATATTTTTTATAATTTTTGTATCGATTTCTTCTAACCTACAATCGGTAGAAAGTAATATGATACTTAAACACATACATCACTTATTTTTTCTACAAAATATACCAAAGTAACCTTTTCAGATTTTTGAATGTCGTAGCATATGTAGGTATACAATTAAATGCGGCAAATCCAAAACTTCTACGCGTATTTTTGTCTTCTGGGTAAACTGTCGATACGTTCATGTACATTAGAATGGTCTTTGTCCATCTGTTACTTTATGAAGAAATTATGAGATAAATATAATAACTGAATAAAAGAAGCAATACGTATGTGTTGTATTTAGTTGTTTTTAATTTGAAATGTTTGATATTGTGATATTATACCTATATGTGTATTGTATGGATCGTTTTCTATTAAAGACACCTTATTTTCTATATATTATTTTAAACGAATGGAAAACTCATATAAAGATGTATTTCAAGCAATCATTTCTAATAAATTCACCTGAAAAGATTAATATCCCTTAAAAATTTTACGTAGATTCAATAACCTTAATCGGTTTTTGTTATTGCTTATTAAAATACAAATAGGAATATTGACTATTTTTTGAAAACTATTTAAAACCGTGCATAAACATCTGATACAGCCCAAAATATTTAATATTATTATTTTAATACAAGTAATATTTTAAAATTCATGATGTTTTTGTTTCGTTTAAAATTTCGGTCTAAAAGGTGACGCCGGTGCTTGTCACCTTACCGCTGTGACGTCACACGTTCCTAACACTGGGAAATAGGTCATATACTCGGTTCGCTAATCCCAGTCCGAACTGTCTAGTGATTTTAGTAATTATATTTTTACGAAGTTAGTTACTTTTTGACAGACTAGAAGTGGCTGAAAATTACTATACAACCAAGCACACGTGCTCATAGCGCATTTCATTAGAGTATTTCGTCGACCTCTTCTGCAAGCTTATACTATGACTTTATAGCATGTATAAAGAAAGTAAGTTTCTATTGTATATAAAAATATATTTTATAAAAAGGTTACGGTAATTAAGTTTATTTCGTTAAGTTGCGCCAAATGTAGGCAACCAACTTAAACTTTTTGTTAGCATTTAGCTGGAGTTTCTTGAGAATATATTTAATAAACGTTTAATATTTTGTACGTTGTACAATATTATGTACGTTTTGTGATTAAATATCATTTGAAATATCACTTTTAAAAAATAATAAATTAGCTGGAAAATATTAAACGTTTATTAAAAATATTCTTAAGAAACTCCAAGCCATTTAGCCAGCTAAATGTTAACAAAAAGTTTAAGTTAGTTGCCTACATTTGGAGTAACTTAACGATATAAACTAAATTACCATAACTTTTTATAAAATATATTTTTATTAAATTATAGATAATTTTTGACGCCATGTCAAACTGAACTGGATGTTAACTGAAATATTTTTGTTATTAAGAACATATTTACATAATTTCATAAATATATTTAATGATCAATCTACGCCGAATGGGCAAATAAAAAAAAATGGTTGGTATTTTGAATAAATCTTTGTGCAGTTTGATTACCTTGTAATTTAACAGCATCCTTACTCATCTAAAAATATTAAATTTTAAAGAATATTTATCATATTTATTTAAGAAAATCTTACCAACGCATTATTTGATAGAACTACAGGGAAAATTTGATGAGTTTAGTATACACTTACACTATGTAGAATAATTCTTCTTTTTTTCAAAGAAAGAAGTCTGCAATATTAGTATACTTGAGCTAGTAATACTGAGAAGTAGGAATTGTTGTGTTGTAGGTTTCCGACAATGAATCTGTCAAAATATGCCCGAGCTAAGCGAATGAAGTATGTCAAGGTCACGGAAGTAGCGCCACGAAATAGAGGTCTTCACATGGATTCACTACTCTCTATTAATCCGTTTCTAGTCATCATATATTTATTATCAGCAGATTAAAATTTAAAATTTCATAAAAAATAACAAAATATAGAAATTAAATAAAAAGTAAAAAATTAAAAGAATATCTGCCAATACAAGATGTAGTTAAACAAACAGAAAATAAAATATGGATACTCGAGTTTGACTCACACCACAAGACTAAAACATCAAAAACTACATAAGAAAGCCCTGAAATTAGTATTTCTACCACCAGAGAAAAAACCCAGTACCTTCTGCTCGATTACATATATAGGCAAAATAACAACAAAAATAGCCAAACAATAAAAAAGAAAAGAGCTTTTAGACCAAACAACAACTTAGACAAATATATTAAACACAAGAGCCAAAATAAAAAACACTTACACAGTGGTGTGTACAAACTTAAATGTGGCGACTGCCCAAA
This sequence comes from Diabrotica balteata, assembly GCA_918026665.1. Lineage (NCBI taxonomy): Eukaryota > Metazoa > Arthropoda > Insecta > Coleoptera > Chrysomelidae > Diabrotica > Diabrotica balteata. The sequence continues at coordinate 137,258,679 of OU898281.1, forward strand.
AACTTACATCGGTCAAACTGGTAGAACTTTTAACAAACGTATAGCAGAAGATAAAGGTTCTTTCAATAATGGGAAAACAGATTCTACATACGCACTTCACCTTCTAGATAATAATCATTCTTCTAATGACGAATTTCAAATTCTTCACACCCAAAATAAGGGCCTTAAGCTATCTTTATTCATAAGACATAATTCTGAATGACCAACTTGAAACAAACAGTTCTTCCCTCCTCCACCTATTTCGTTAAAGACTATAAATTGTATACTTAGATCACTTCAGTTAAATCGAAATATTTACCTTAATAAATCCACTTTCCACGATGGGAAAAAACTTCAAAATTGTTTTCAAACAAGTTTTAATCGGCAATAAGCAAATTTCGAAGTCGTCACAGGAATCAGTATAATGTTAGCCGGACAATGTATAACGCAGGTATAGGACTTTTCATCAAAAAATAGTATCAGCCATTTTTTTTCGAACAAACATTTTGTAAACAAACGGGTTAGGTTAGTAATATAAATAATATAGATAATTAATATAAAAAATTCCAATGAAAATATAGTTATTGGATTAATTATTAGAAATGATTTTTAACTTAAACAGTCTCTGTATGATTTTCCCTTCGTATTTTTGTATTCATACTGTAATTTTTGTGTAATGTTAAATGTATATCCTAAGTACATGCATATAAAAATGTTTCCGAGGCAATTACTTATTCGCACTGACATAAAAATATAATAGACATACCATTTGTTAATATAAATCAATGTTCACCAGAATAGATGAGATTTTGATTAAATATTTTCTTGTACCATGTTTAAACATTCTAGAGTTAATACTGAAGCAATAAGGCATTATTAAAGTTGGTCAGAAGAGTAGGTTCTTTTCGGTGTCATTGATTTTCATCTTCAATCAACGAAGCCTATATTTATTCTCACATATACAGTACATTGTTTTCATGGTTTATAGGCCATGTTATGAAATTATTTCGTCCTAGTGTTATAATGAGAATTATCTTTAAGAGTATTTTGTATCTCAAAGTAGTGGGATGCCTCTATAATTCTTGACATAATAATTTGTCTTAATTAAGATCCAACTGACACAAGGCCTAGATTAGTGGTCCTAGTCACTTACCTAACCACAACTATATAGGGGCTGCGGTAAATTCCTGGAATAGACACGGGTTGACTTTGATCTGTGGCCGATCTTAGAAGCTTGAATCATGTTTCTTGATTTGAAGACTGACTTGAACCTTCTGTTTCGCTAAGAGGAACGTAGTAATTTATTTGGAACTGTTTTTGTGCACACACTAAAAATATAATCAAAATATATTATTTACCCCGTTTTTTCTGTCCTAGCTGTCAGTTGCTTGGATTTTCCAGTTGGCAACATCTGCTCAGCATACCGTATTACCCCGTCTTCTCATTCCCACTAGTTGCGCTGTTATAATCTTTATTATGTTTGATTCCGAGGCCTAGGCTACATGTCCTGTCCATTGCAGACGGTTTCACTTGATTATCTTCTTCTTAGAGTGCCATATCCCTACGGAACGTCGGCGACTACCATGCTTATAATATTATTATACTGATCTCGGTCTTGGGCTACGTGTAGCAATTGGTCCGCTGTCAAACCTGTCCACTCCCGCAAATTCCTCAACCAAGAGAGTTTCTTCCGTCCTATCCATTTCTTTCCTTCGATTTTACCGTTGAGAATTAGCCGAAGGAACTCATATCTTGGTCCTCTGATGATATATCCAAGATATTCTAGTTTACGCCTCTTAATAATATTTAATAGAGTTCGTTGATGTCCCATTCTTCGAAGAACTTCTTCGTTTCTGGTTCTGCTAGTCCATGGAATTTTTAGTATCCTTCGATACAACCACATCTCAAACGCCTCAATTTTACCAAATATATGGTAGATATTCTGCAGTTCAATGTTATATCTACACCTCCATGTTTCGTTCTTTCAGACCACTCCGAATATCTTGCGTAGTACCTTCCTTTCAAAAATCTATGGAGAAGATTGATCTGTTTTGGTCAGGGTCAATGCCTCTGATCCACATCAGTGTTCTATAAAGCTGCAATTTATATCCATTAAATAAAGTACCATTTTTTATAGAGAGAACAATGTATTGATTAATTTTGCTTCAGCTTTAGCATTTTTAAATCCTTTATAAGTTTTTAGTTGATACGTATTTGAAATACGTTTTATTGATATGGTTGATGTGATTTGTTTTACTTTTCTTAAACCTAATCATGTTCACCCAAGCCCAAAGATATGTTTATTTTTTCTGATGTTTTCATTTTTATTTTGTACTATTTTATGACATGTTCTACTTTTTTTTTGAACCTATTCTCTATCCTTCCATTGTTGGATATAGGTCTCCCCCAGTTCTCTCCATCTTTCCCTATCTTGAGCTGTTCTCTGCCATGTGGGACCTCCTTGTTTCTTGATGTCATCTTTCCACCTCATCTGTGGTCTGCCTCTTGATCTCTTTGCATTGTATGGACGCCACTTTCCGATGGCATTGTTCCATCGTCCGTCTTAGAGACGTTCATTGTGTCCAGCCCATTTCCATTTTATTTTTGCTGCTTGTTCTATCGCGTCTACTGTCTTTGTTCTGTTTCTGATCCACTGATTACGTTTTCTATCTCTAAGTGATACACCCAAAATTTGTCTCTCCATCGCTCTTTGTGCCTTCCTTATCCTATCCAAATTGGCCTGTGTAAATGTCCATGTCTGTGCTCCGTAGGTGAGCACCGGTATTATGCAGGAGTTATAACTCCGACATGTTCTATATTTATATCTATTTACATTATTTTATTTGAGGCTAATTTTGTTTGCCAGTCGTGAAATACTTTTTTTCTATGATCTAGAACCTCTTCATCGTTTTCTTTTCTTGATTCCAATAACAATGTTGCAATTACTGTATTCTCAATTACTGTCGTTTTGGTCTACAACTTAAACTTCTGTGGTTTTTACTTGAAAGTTTAAGAAATGATATAATGATTAGAGATTTTTTTGTGCAATGTTGCATAGTATAGCCACCTTCACCCGTAGTTTTGATGGGTAGGGTTACTACCTTATATTAATCAAACCAAATCGTTTCATTAATCTAAGGTTACTACCGGGATCCTTTGCATATGAGCGAAGGGGAAGTTTATCGTTAATTATACTGACTAATATATCAATACACTTTACCTGTTGGAGATATTTAATATTCAGCAGAACGTGCAGCATTTGCCACGTTCTAAATTCATCAGATTTGTAAAATTAATCGATCTGCTTTATTTTATTGTCAGTGTTTACAATAGTATACATTTTTTTATCCGTTACGTTGCCAGACTTCCTATGTAGGATAGAAAGACTAATATTAGATAAGTTTTTGTTGGTTTTTTAATTAATTACTCTTGTTTATGTTGGTTAATTACTTTGTATAATATATTATCATTTAAATGTCCGTTTGATCATGAATGTATATGATTAATGCTTAATTTATGTATGTTTTAGTATCATCCATGTTGATTTTATCTATAATATTTTTGTGTTAATTATTTCTATTAGAATTAAATATATGTAAAAGACAAATATGAGGCGTCAGTATTACACCTTAAAAGAATATGATATAATTACTATGTAAACCTAAATAATATATTATAAAAATATTTAAAAATTCAAAATTTAAATTAAATATATGTTCTTTATTGTGATGTATTCCAATTGTTGATTTTAGATTAACTTTATTAATGAAGTGCGTTTTCAAAATGTCAAAAATTATCTACAGGTGTAAGATTTATAGTTTATTCGTCTTCCGGGTTTGGACCGTGTCATTTGTGAGTGACCCAAAAGTGGGTTCATCTCGACGTTTCGCTACAATTGTATGTAGCTTCTTCAGGAGAACAAAGAAAAAAAAATAAAAGAACAGGAAGATGGGTAGTTAGCAACGGTAACTCAGTTACTCAACGCAACCAGAGGCGAATACTAACTACCAAGATGGGCATTTGGTCACAGTAACTCAACTACTTAACGCAGCCAGAGGTGAAAACCAAATGCCAGGACAGGGATTCACGTCCAACAGCTCAGAACACTAACGCGTCGAGAGGCGGGGAGTGAATCCGACGATTCTCGATTACTCCGCTACCGCTCTATTTATAGTCGCGGTGACCTGTCGTGTCGGGACGTATCGGCACACTCCGTGGCGCGAACGTCAAGAAGCGCGCGCTGGCCAATCATGTGGCTGCATCGTGGTAGCGGGACCGGACGGCGGCTCTAGAATGAGATTCCAGATGGGAGACAAGTAGTATCCTTCCTCTCGATTGATATTATGTGGATTTTTTCGGATCTCTAGAGATTCGCGGATTTTCCTGGAATAAAAGAAGGGGCTCTTAGAAATAATATGGGTTTTTTTCGAACAATATGGAATGACCGGTTTCTTGGCAGTGTTCTGCAACTGCAGAATGGGAGAAAAGACCTGATCGAATGCATCTTTGATGCTCTTGAATCCGAGTTTTGACGGAACGACCAGTTTCGCGAATATACACATGTCCACATGAACAAGGAATAGAATAGACACCACAGGAAGATAGGGGCGGTAATGGGTCCTTAGGAGAGGGTAGATATTGTGAGATGTTTTTGGGTGGTCGAAAAGTAGTCCTGATACCTTCTTTGCGAAGAATTTTGCCAATCCTATCAGTGACACTTCGAATATACGGAAGAAAAGCCACAGGAGTATTACCCGAAGATTCTGAATTTGTCGTCCTAGGGTGTAAAGGGGGATGTAGATGTAGTGGGGGAGTGTAGTTTTCTATAAACAGAGTGACCCAATCGGCCATTGGGCTTGGAGGTGACTAACCCATCGAGAAAGGGAAGGGACCGATTATTTTCTACTTTCATTGTGAATTTTATACTCGGATGTTGTGAGTTAAGATGATCTAGGAAGGGAGAAAGGGTATGTTGACCATGGGGCCAGATGATAAATGTATCATCAACGTAGCGGAACCAGACTTTTGGTTTTAAGGGGTAAGATTCTAGGGCTAAAGACTCAAAGGTTTCCATGAAAATGTCAGCAATGACAGGGGAAAGGGGAGAACCCATTTGTGTTCCAGATATTTGTTTGTAGAAATTGCCTCTAAAAGAAAAATATGTTGAAAGGAGGCATTTTTCCGCAAGATCTGCCAAAACCAAAGACTTGTTATCATTGGTCAAGTGATCTCGCAGAACAACTAGAGAGTCATGTATGGGGATATTGGTAAATAGGGATGATACATCGAAACTGACGAGAATGTCTTGGGGATCGACCGTGAGGGAGAAGATTAAGGTGATGAAATGTGTGGAATTTCGGACATAAGAAGAGGTACGACCAGTATAGGTCTTAAACTGATTCGATAAGTACTTTGTGAGTTTGTAGGTAGGAGAGTTAATCGTAGTCACAATGGGATGAAGAGGTACGTTGTCTTTATAGATTTTGGGAAGACCGTAAATTCTGGGGCAGATGGAGTTTTTCGTCGCGGTGACGACAGGTCACCGCGACTATAAATAGAGCGGTAGCGGAGTAATCGTCGGATTCACTCCCCGCCTCTCGACGCGTTAGTGTTCTGAGCTGTTGGACGTGAATCCCTGTCCTGGCATTTGGTTTTCACCTCTAGCTGCGTTAAGTAGTTGAGTTACTGTGACCAAATGCCTATCTTGGTAGTTAGTATTCGCCTCTGGTTGCGTTGAGTAACTGAATTACCGTTGCTAACTACCCATCTTCCTGTCTTTTGATTTCTTTTTCTTTGTTCTCCTGAAGAAGCTACATACAATTGTAGCGAAACGTCGAGATGAACCCACTTTTGGGTCACTCACAAATGACACGGTCCAAACCCGGAAGACGAATAAACTATAATTCTGACTCTGGCCGTGGAAGCCTACGATTCCAGGTGTAAGATTGTTTTTCCCCTACAGTTAAATTTAGTATAAATAACCGCACGAAGCAGTGTTTGCTGTTCAAATTTGTATCAAAAGCAGAATGACAACATTTTACTTGTTTTTTAAAGAAAATGTTTTGGTTTACAGAACAAGTTTCGTGGGTTTTCTTGCAGAAACAATTTTCGGTATACTGTTATATGCCCAGAACCCCTCAGCACGCGTATGACTAGTATTATTCATAATCATAACAAGCTATAAATATGAATACAATCAAAAAATCTTGAAAATGTATCTGTGAGTGGAACAAAGTACTTACATTAGAAAAGGGTAAAAGTTTACATTAGCATGAATCAACTTCATAAAATAATTCTCAGGCGTTTGCGAATTAAACAAAATATTTTGTACATGTACGGTGTTGCCACGTATACAATTGTTTTTTTTTTTGCGTTGTAAATACGTTGAATTTAAATTTTAAGAGCGCAGTACATATGAGTTAGTACTAATCCTAATATGCTGCTAGATATCATTTGGCGGCAGTAAGAAAAAAAGTGGTGCCTCAATTATTACTAAGCAAGTATCTACATATTTTGTTTCCTCGAGCACTAGAAAGTATTTAGTATTTTCTTCAATCTCGTTTTTGACTATTTAATAACAAAATAAAACTTAATGTAGCTTAACATAACCTAATCTAATAAAATGAAAACTAAAATTTTAAATTAATATATTAAGTTAATAACCGAAATCCATACTTATTAGTATTTTCGCAGAAAACAATATTTTTTAAAACTTTGGCAACATTGGGTCAAAAAATATGCAGTACGCATACGCACTTCGTTGAGAGCAGCTGTCATGAAGGACCCAAATGGACTGCCGGACCGATGACGTAGATTTTATTGACATCTGTCAGTTTCACTTTCCAAAGATACCTTGTTTAGTGAGGATAATTTGTATTTTTCGTTATTTTTTCATTTTTTTTACAGAATCTTTTCGCTTTTTGCAATATCTAAGTATTCTAATAGTTACTACAACAATTTTTCAAGTTTGTGTAAATAATAAAGCATGTTGTTTTATAAAAATAACAATAAAATGCATGTATCAATAAAGTAAGGTTAGAATTTCTTTAATTTAAACTTTTACTATATTTCATAGAAATAGAAACCTGAAATATGATGGTATTATCGTAAAAACACTATACTTAAAATAAAAAGCAGCAAAGGAAGCAAAATGTTAACTTTATTGAAATTAAAAAGTCTTGAGATTGGGCATTTCAACTAACAGTATGGCCGCTGTGACGTCACACTCTGGCTGTCCATTTGATGTCAAAATATCCGTTTTTTAATAAAAAATATAGGAGCAGTTTTATTCGAATTAATACTGAACGATATTAAAACGATATGTTTTAAAATATCTAAATTTAGAGAAGAATTTTAGTACATCGTTTATAACATTGAATTCAGTAAATATATTATGTCGAACGATAAGTGTGTTGCTATTTGAAAACTTTATTTCATTTCACATTTTGCACGTGATATTGTCGAAATAGCATCAGTTCAATTGGAATCAATCTGCTACATTTTAACAATACAATAGATTTGTTTTTACCAGAAATTCAAGGGGATAATTGAAACTGATTTGAAAACGCACTTTTGATCTTTTTTACTGATACTTTTTGTCCATTGTGTTCAACGGCAATGAGTATTTAATATAATAAATTAATATATAGAGATATTTTTATAACCTATTTTGTTTGTATTATATTTCTTATTGTAGTAAACTGTATCTTGTAATACACTTTATTGTTAACATATTTTTTAAAAGACTTTATCAGTCTTTGTACACAATAGATGGAAATATTTTTTAATAAAATAATTGATTCTGTCAGTCTTGGATTCCGTTTTAAGAAACTGATCGGCAAAAATGTTAATTAATTATTTAAAATATATTCTCATATATTGTGGCCAAAGATTGTTAATATTTGTTTTCTTTTTTGTTATTGTAATAAACTTTATAATTATATAATCCATATATACAAAAAATATGTAGAAATATTGTATCGAAGTATGTTGGTTGGGATACCAAATCGAAAAAATGACTATATTATAATATATTCTAAATTGAGAAATGTGTATTTTTAATATTTTTAACTATAGTTTTCTTATATCCAGTTTATCATTTCCTCATGGCGTGTATGTGTAGTTGATGTGATGTAGGAAATGAATAAATAATCCATATTATTCCACTTGTCAGTGAAAATGTAGATTTTTAAAATTGTAATGTGATATTATTCCACTATTGCATGCTCTAATGAATAACAAAACAATTCCAATTACTAAAACTGGATATTGGTGATATAAATCAAGTCGGACGAAAGATTTACATTGACACTTATTTTACTATAACTTATTTTGCGATAATAGTATAACATTTAAAGTATTTCATTTTGTCATTGTCAAAAGGTTCTCCGAATGTAACCGTTTGGTCCATATGTCCATTTAGGACATCTTTTACTTCCTCAAAAAGATATCAAAAACGATAACTTTTTCATATTAAAATCAATATGAAGTAATTTTCGAGATGATACTATGTACTGGCCTATTTGACATATTTAGACCACTTAATATCTCACTCATTCTGTCCTAATAATATTAGAGTTTGTTTTAGTGAGATTATAAATATAGCTTCGGGACTAGTTTGGGACGCAGACTATTATAAATTTTTATCTCAACAACAACTATAGCGTAATAATTCAATAGTTGTCAATAAAACTATATATTACTCCACGACTTCTACATTTTATGTTATCATCGTCGAACAAGAAGAATCGGGCATAGGGCATTAGAAACAATTCGAAATTATAATTACATTCGAATCGTCCAGTGAGTCTGCCTCATTATTAGCAACAGTGTAATTGTAGAAAGTTAAGTTCGTTCGTAATTTTAAGCGTGGGGCGTAAGAGTGGGGTGAGTTCGTGAGTGAGGTTAGTGAGCACTCACATAGAAATTGAAATAAGTACAGCATCAAGTTCTCATAATTATACACTCGCGTCAGATAACAATCGAATTACTAGAGCGGATAAAATGGCTGTAGATCCAACAAAAAAAGGCTGAGTTCGTCGAAAGCAGGAGCAAAAAGATGCTCTAGATATTTTAGCAGGAAGCACTTCGGGCCTGGAATAGACGATACTGTAGAAGTTTTTTTGTTTAAATTTTTTCAAGCCGGTGTTTACTGTATCTTAAAAACTACTTTATTGATCCTTCTCAAATTTTGCACACTGATTTTATAGATAAATTACTAGTTCGCAACGTCGAGATATTGTCCATTTTGTTGTTATAATCAATTTTAGGATATCAAATTAGTCAAATTTTAACAAAAAATTTTCGAAATTTCAAAATATTCGTTTTTTTTTTCTTCTAAAATTTGAAGTAACGATAATCGACGTTGCGACATAGAGAGACTCATAAACTAACTAAATGTTTTTGGTTTTTTATCAACAGATAGCTCTAATTTTCTAAATTTTCTATATTTTTGTACCAAAATTTCAGATAATACTCTTGAAAAGTTATACTATAATGTACTAATGGTATAAATAAATTTATATTAACCATTTAAAAAAATCTTAATAATATGTTTAAAATATTGAAAATAAACCCTACCCCCTTCTTAAGCTTTGGCAAAATGCCTATGAGGATTTTCCACTTTTCCTTTTATAATATTGTATATACTCTGGTCTGGTCTGGTATATGTATTTTAAAATCATATATTTCCATTCGTATTTGATTTATATCAATCAAGGATTTAGTTGACTTTGCACAAAAACTTTATGTAAATCTATTTTTAGAACATATTGTTATTAACAGAATAATGTCCCATAGCTAAACAAAATTCATCTGAAAACTGCCGAAAGTGTCAAAGTGGTTGTGAATTCTTTTGGAACGTCAGTTTTAAATTAGTATTTCAGTTTGAAGACCAACGTAATGTTGCCAAATTAAAAAATCACAAGTTCGTTGTACAAAAGTAATATGTATCACTAAATATTTTCATATCGAAGCTGCTTAGTTTCTTTTTTAAGACAACTTAAATAGAGTATAGTTCCTCTATAACGAGAACTCAAATGGCAGACTAATTACCTCGTTATAAGCCGATCTCGTTATATCAGACAACAATAATACTGACTGTGCATACATATGAATATGTAGTTTTCTAAAACATTAACTTCCTATAGTGAAGCCATTCGGAGGAATATCAGATGCTAAATATTGTTTGAATGGCGTTTTTGAAAAAGTTGTTTACTTTTATTCTCAATGAAATACATTAAATCAAAAAAGAGTTGTTTACGTTAAAAATAAAAATTAAAAAAAAATACGTTAAAAAAATCTGTACTTACATTTTTTCCAACTATATAATGTATAAAGCGTATTTTCAAGGATAACATAAACTATTGCTTCTGCAATTGGAAGGAGCCTGTCATTTTTAACTGCTTTAAATTGCCCAGTATCATTCTATCTATCATATTTTCCAAAGATGTGAAACAGTTGTATGCTTCTTGATTTGCGTTTTGTCTTTGGATAAAGTTTCTTACAACGTTTAGAGCGCTCTACCGGCGGATTTATTATTTCCGCGATAATTTCACTATCCGTCGGAAAATCACAAACAATGACGTCATCATTAATGGCAATGAATTCAGCAAACACGTCATCATTGTTTAGTTGGCTTAGTTCTTGACCTTACTATTGTAACCTTAACCACTCTGCTACAGAATATTCATCTTCTTTCGCTTCATTCGGTTTTCCACATTATTCAGGATCCGCTTAACTAAAAGTTGTCTAATGTGAACTTTAAGGGACCTTATGATGCCCTGATCCATCGGTTGCAGAACATATGTGCAATGAAGAAATGTGCAATGAAATTCTTGTGAAATTTGTTTCATTTGTCATGTTTTAAGCCTCTTTATGTAGTTTGTTAGGTACGAATGGTCAAACCACTGACATGACTGACATGGTCACTGACACTTGTGAATCATAAATTATAAATTTCCGACAACACAATATCGGTCGGTAGATTAAATAGAACAAGCTTATTGCGGGCGGCAGTTTAAAAAGGTATTTATTTATAGCCACGGCCGGGACAAAAACGGAAAAATAACACGTTTTTCGATCATATTTTCTCATTATAACCAAATTTGCCTCGCTGTAGAGGGTTATAGTTCAATGGAAATTTCACGGGACACCTAATGTACCTCGCTATGAGCGAAACCTCATAAGAACTGTGTTCGTTATAGAGGGAGTATACTGGTATAATTAGTTTTATGACATTCTATTAGTAAAAAGAACTTACTAAACATTGAGATTGTAATAGTTCGCTAGCCATATTAGCATAGGAAACAATATAATACATAATTATAAAGTACAAAACAATTTGACATAAATATATCAAATAATCAGTCAGTAAATTTTAAAAAAATACAATTTACAGTTTATTTTGAGTGCTGCAAAAGTTCTAAAACTGACTAATTTGCCTTATAAAAGTAATTTCAACATAATTATCCTGTTTTTATGCAGATTCAATTAATATAACAGCCGGAGTAGAAAAAAATGGATTTTAGAGGTTATTTTGGATAATACGATATTGCATAAGGCTTTATTAAATGACGTTGTCCGTAAAATTAGTATTTGTTGAATATAAATTTTCCAAATTTGATTTTGTTGGAATAACAGGCTTAGTTGAACATTTTGATCATGTAGGTGTAAATGTTACTCAAGTAATTGATGTCACTTTTCTTATTCCTTGCTATTTTGGTGTTATTTATATGTAACATTTCTAAGAAAACACTTTTAGTGTAGTTCCTCCCTAAATCCAATATTTTCACCTCATTAAAATTGATAATACATTCAATAGACATCCAAGGCACAAGGATTTTTATGCAACCTGCAATCACTTTTGTGAGAGATTATTCTCCCTTTTAAATTTCTCGAAGTTTGTCCAACATATACATTACTACATTAACCACAAGGTATAGAATAGATTATATTGGATTTTTCCAATTTTGTTAATGGTGCTTTTAGCTTACTATGTATTTGAACAATTGTTACTGAGTACTTAGGTTACGAAAATTTAGCAATATCTTGTTTGGTGTTCTTAGATTCAATATTATTCTGTAAATTTTCATTACTATCTAAAAGTGTAGCATTTCTACTGTCAGCATTATTATTCGATGAGAAAGTTTGTTAAGTAAGTGACAAGGATAAGAATTTTCTAATAAAATGGTTTTTCAAGACTCTAGCTTTTATTGCCTTTATCAAATTTATTTTCATTTTTAAAGGATGGTATGAGTGATAACTAATGTAAACGTTACGGCATTTAATACCAGACCGTCCGGTTTGGCCAAGTGTGCGCATACCTTTATGCGACTGGATAGTAAAGTCTTGTCATCGACGACTTGGTACAAAGAAATACGGAAAATATGATACATCCCCCAGTTTTGATTCTCTCTATAAAACCATTGTATGTTTAGTAGGAAAATATTATTAAGTGATACATATTACTTGAACTGAAATAATATACCCAACATTCAAAATATTAATATTCAATATTTTCATGTATGAGTAAATGCAAATATGTATGAAGAAGTTTTCATAGTTTATTTACTAACAAAACATTTTGGATTAATACAAAGTACTATGAGAATTGATATATCGTAAATAAAAGTACTATTTCTAGATGTTTGTTATTGGTGTATAGCCAGGTTATGGGCGAGATCTGTTGTATCGTTGAATAAAACATCCTTTAAACGAATTGAGTCTTACATCTACCTCTCCTTCCTCCAACTAAAACATAAAATAAGAAAATGAAAAATAGTAAGTATGCAAAATAATCTGGTTTAAGAGGTATCTATTATCTAAACTAGGTTTTTTAGTTGATAAGATAAAACCCAACATACTCATTAATGTACTAAAATCGTATATGGAGTACGACAGGGATGCGTTCTCTCCCCCTTATACCGTTTAATATAAATAATTTTCATTTACATTAAAAATGGCTTCTATAGGCTCGCATATTATAAGACTGTTTCAATCATTTTAAGTGTATGCAATTTGTAATTTATAGAAAGAGAAGAACTGTCATTAGAAATCACGGAGGATACCGGACCACCAATATTAAGAAAAGAAGTCATCTATGCCATCAAAAACACAAAAGAGGGTAAAGCTACTGGACCAGATGAGGTGCCCATCGAATTATTAAAACTCATCGATGAAGATGTTATTGATGTAATGGTTGAACTCTTTAATCTAATATATTAGACTGCCACAATCCCCAGACAATGGCTGCAATCAACCTTTGTAGCAATTCCCAAAAAACCAAGTTCAACAACTTGCTCAGACCACAGAACAATAGCTTTAATGAGTCACACACTTAAAACATTTTTGAAAATAATTCACAGCAGAATTGTTAAAACTCTTGAATATGAGATTAGTGACACACAATTTGGCTTTAGAAATGGTATGAGTACAAGAGATGCTTTGTCCGGCTTGAATGTGCTAGCTCAGAGATGTATGGACATGAATCAGGATATGTACTTATGTTTTGTAGACTTTGAAAAGGCATTTGATAAAGTTCAACATAAAAAGCTTGTAGATATATTAAAAAGCAAAAATATTGACAGTCGTGATCTGAAAATTATATCTAATTTATATTGTACTCAAACTGCCAAGGTAAGAGTTGACAGCCAGTACACCGAAAATATCAAAATACAGAGAGGAGTCCGTCAGGGTTGCGTGCTGTCCCTACTACTTTTCAATGTCTACAGTGAAGCGGTATTTCAAGAAGCGCTCTCAGACTCAATAGAAGGTATATCTATCAATGGAGAAGTTTTGAATAACTTACGTTTTGCAGACGATACAGTAATAATTACGGATAACAACAATGATTTACAGAACGTAATGCAACGCCTTAATGAACGCTGTCATGAGTACGGACTGAAGATAAATTTAAAGAAAACTAAATGCGTGATCATGACTAAATCTGCACATGCAAATATCCAATTGACTATTGAAGATACTGCAATTGAGAGTGTTAATAACTATAAATACTTAGGAACATGGATAACAACATATGTAGACCAAACCAAAGAAATTAAGACACGTATTGAAATAGCACGTACATCATTTATTAAACTTAAAAAGTTTCTTTGTCGTCGGGATATAAGGTTAGAACTACGCCTGAGAATGCTTCGATGTTACGTGTTCTCTACTCTTCTTTATGGTTTGGAAGCTTGGACACTAAAACAAGTTCATCTGAATAAGTTGGCCGCCTTTGAATTTTGGTGTTACAGAAGAATCCTACGAATATCATGGATTCAAAGAATGTCAAACATGGAAGTAACTAGAAGGATAGGAAATGAGGCGGAAATAATATTAACTATTAAAAGACGAAAACTTGAGTACTTGGGACATGTGATGAGAGGGCAAAAATACGCATTATTACAACTTATTATGCAGGGCAAAATCCGAGGAAAGCGAAATGTGGGAAGACGAAGAATATCCTGGCTTAAGAACTTAAGGGAATGGTTTGAATGCAGTAATGCAGAACTTTTTAGAGCGGCAGTCAAAAGAGTCCGCATAGCCATGATGATTTCCAACCTTCGATAGAAGATGGAACGTAAAGAAGAAGAATTTATAGAATTGTAACTAAACTCCCACTATACCAAAACACTTTAAGGCACCGCCACTAGGTGCCGTCAGGTAAATTAAGGGTAATTTGCAGAATTGATATCAGTTTTACGACTTTGAAGAATGCACGTGTTGTTTGTAGATTGATTATCTTAATATGTTCCGTTTTTCAAAAATCTTTCATTAGTGTACAGTTGATCAAAGAGTGAACTTATGCAATTTTTAAATATAAAAGTATGGCTGAGAGATTGGCTAGATCTGTTCAAATTGTTACTTTGATTGATAATGGAATGAGTCAAAGAGAAGTGGCCAGACAGCTTGGAGTCAGTTGTTGTATGGTCCAAACAACATACCAACCATTTGCAGAGAATGAATCTCTCTAACGACAACCAGGACCAGGCGCGAGAAGAAGACGGCCAGGGAAGACCGTTCTGTATAACGCAGTTCTTTGCCAAATCGGTTTTTTACGGCTTTAAATTTGGTCTAAGGGCTCGCTGCCCAGAAATTTCGGATAAGCTTATTCGGATCTTAAGTTTTATTATAAATTACTTAAAATAGTTTGTTTCGTTTGTGTTTACTTTTATAATAAGAAAAGTTTAAAGAGAATTAAAATTTTTATTTTAAAAATGTAAGTGCTCCGTTTTTCGTGCCGGTGAGTGAAGACAGATAGATAGATAGATAGGTTATTAAATTATTATGAATTCGTCTGTAGTCTGGAATATAAATGAGATTTGAGAGTTTATTAATGTAAGAAGTGTTTAGGATGACGCATTCATCTCCGTTATCGGCGGGAAGAATGACTAGATTTGGATATGACTTAAGTTCTTTCAGGTTTAAGTTTTTCTCGGATTGACTAATGTTCGGAGTAGGAGGCTTTGAGTATCTAAAAACTCTAGCGATGTCTTGTCCAGTTATTTCAGCATCTTTGGTAGGTTAACTGGAGATGGCTTCTTCATTTTGATAGATGATTGTCTCAATTGGAATGTGACTTGGGTTAACAGAGTAATTGAAACCTTTTGCTAAAGCTTGAGTGGCAATGGTCGAAATATTCAGGAGTATCAGAAAAGTTGTGAACAACTTAAATGGGGTTCAAAGTTATAGCTTTTGAAATTTGGAATATTAATTCTTATAATAGTATGCTTTAGGTTTAATTGTACTGACCGCGGAAATCTTTCAGAACAGTAGTTAGCGTACAAAGGTACCATATAGTTTAATGGCCATGAACGAAATAGTTTAGTAGTTTAGTAATATCGTTTTCTAGCCGTTGCGCTATACGAAAACAAGTTTACATCTTTTACCGAAATCTTGCTATCGCTTTTATGTATTGATTGTTAATCGCTCGTGTTTTAACTGTTCAGTTCAGAATCAACAGTTATGACAGCTGAACATTAAGAAAACAAAATGTATGATGATCTCTAAGAAGGAATAACAAATTGAAAGAATCAGTGTGAATGGTCAACCAATAGAAAGAGTAAAAACATACACCTACCTTAATACGAACGTCAATGAAAATTGGGACCATTCTCTAGAAATAAAATCTAGGATAGAGAAATTTCAAAAAATGGCTCAGCTATTAAAATGCCATGATTTATCAATACCCATAAAAATAAGGTTACTGCGATGTTATATCTTTACTATATTGTTGCACGGAGTTGAGTCGTGGACTTCTCGTAAGAAAATTGAGGCTTTCGAAATATGGCTTTATCGTAGAATCTTGAAAATATCCTATATCGACCACGTTACTGACCAGGACGTTTTATTAAGAATGCAAAAAAGGAAAAGAGTTGTTAACCACAATAAAAAGAGTCAAAATTAATTACCTCGGTCATATCATACGGAACAGCGAAATATATGGGTTATTATGCACTTAATTCTTTAAGGAAAAGTAGAAGGAAAACAAGGACCAGGAAGACGAATAATTTCCTGGCTGAAAGATCTACGTATGTGGTTCAACACAACAACTACAAATCATTTCAGATCCGTAGTTTGCAAAATACAGATTACCATGATGGTCGCCAATATCCGAAACGGATAGGCACTACAAGAAGAAGATGACGATTGATCAAGAAAGTTATGACGTCATTTCGGCTTTCTCTGGTCTCATTAGACACTACAGCTGAATAGAAAGTCAAATACGGAAGGATAACGAATGATAATTGTTTCCAAATTAAGTTGCTAGCGTACAAAGGGTCTAACCACTTGAGTGGGAAACAATTATAATATAAAAGATATCACAAATGTATAGATAGCATAAAAAAGTTGAATGAAATGTTTTAAAATAATATCGATTTTTCTGGTACCTACCAAATCGGCATGATACAATTCTTTATAACATGACGGTGATATACATTGCCGAATACACAGTATTTTAGAAACTCCAATTCTTCCATAACAACCTCTTTGACAAGCCGCTTCTACTTCTCTAAACATTACTTCCTAAAAATAAAATATGGTATCAATACACTAAAATAGCACAGTCTAATAGCACGGATTGGTGAAGTTCTGTCAAGAGAACAGTCTGAAAGTTACAAACACTTTAAATTACCTAATCGCAGACTCGTACATTTAGAGATTACCTGCCGATAGTAATAGCAAAGTTATTATAAATCAGAGGGATTATGTTTTAATAAGACAAAGGTTTCGAAACTCAATTAAAGCAGCAAAAACATACCCTGGGGATGATGACATGCCATGATTACAGTAAAATTCTCATGTTAGTGATTCATAATAGGAATAATACGAGGAAAATAACAATACCATACATAAAAGGATTATCAGAAAAGCTTAAAAGGATAGGAAATAACTTCAACATTTCAATAACATTCAAAGCAACAAACACATTGAGATTTATTTTGTCTAAAACCAAACCTAACAATGAAAAAGAAAGGACAAAGAATTGTATTTATAAAATACCTTGTGAATGCAATCAGTTTTATTTAGGTGAAACGTCCAGGCCATTAAATGTTAGAATAAGTGACCATCAATCTTATATTAAAAATAGAAAATTTGATAGATCTCAAATATGTAAACACGCGTGGGATAATGAACATAGGGTTCAATGGAATGATTCAAATATAGTCCTAAAAGAAGCGGATGGTAAAAAGAGAAAAATCAAAAAAGCGGCTCTAATTATGCTAAATGAGACCAATTGTGTCTCATTTAAACTGAGACCTCTTTTGTGTCCTCTTTTAATTTTACCCATATTAAAAGAGGAAGTGATAAAAAGGAAAATACCAGTATTAGTAAGTCAGTAACATATAGAGGATATATCATTTATGTTTTTTAAATAACAAACATATAATTGGTGTTTATTGAAGGTAAACTAAATGCACGACCGAATACTTACCATATCCGGATAGTATTATGAGGTTTTTTTCCTGGATTTTCTCTCATAATTTACTATGGAATCACTAACAGGAGAATTTTACTGTCATAATGGCATGTGTTTATCTTTTTAAAGACAAATTACATGCTATGAGTTTTTTTCTGACGGATATTCTTATGTTAAAGTTAATTTCATGTAATCGAATGAACTATCTGAAAAGACATTTGGCGAGAAGAAACAATGCCAAATGAATGCAAAGTAGGGGTTATTGTACCAATGCACAAAAAAGGAAACAAAAAGAAATGTATTAACTACAGGGGAATAACACTCCTAAACACCACCTACAAAATCCTTGCAAACATCCTGCTAGAAAGAACCAAAACATACACAGAAGAAATCAATGCGGATTTAGACCGGGCCGCTCTACTATTGACCAAATATTCACAATAAAACAGATAATGGAAAAATGCTGGGAGTTTGATCGTGAACTTCATCAGATGTTCATAGATTTTAAACAAGCATTTGATAGAGTATGCAGGGACAGACTGTGGACAGAGATGCAGGAACTTGGCTTTCCAAAAAAACTAGTCAGGTTGATACGGATGTGTTATGGAACGGTTACGATGTAAGGTGAGAGTTGGACAACAATACTCGGAGACATTTGAAATAAACAATGGACTAAAACAATGCGATGCACTTTCACCACAACTCTTTAACTTAGCTCTGGAGCACATAATCAGAAGTGCAAGAATCGAAAAACCTAATACAGTATTTTATCGAGAATGACCAAACTTACTACTGGCATTTGCAGACGATATCGATCTAATAGGAAACACACGATTAAGGATGAAGGAGACTTTCTTGAGGTTCGAGAAGGAAGCAGAGAAGATGGGGCTCCAAATCAACGAAAACAAGACGAAATATATGTATATATAATATAACCAAAGCAGAGACAGAATTAGTCAGAACATCACCATCGATGACTTTAACTTTGAGCGCGTTAGAGAATTCAAGTATCTTGGAACAACAATAACTGAAGACAATAACGGATCACAAGAAATAAACAACAGGATTCAGGCCGGCAACAGATGTGTTTTTACCCTCCAAAACCTTATAAAATCGAAACAACTAACACAACGTACGAAGATACAGGTCTATAAAACAATCATACGACCCGTTGTGATGTATGGAAGCGAAACGTGGACAATAACAAAGGCAAACGAAGAGAGACTATGTGTTTGGGAACGAAAAATCCTAAGGAAGATCTTTGGTCCTGTGCTGGATGAAGCATCAGGGCAATATAGAATAAAAACTAACAAAGAGCTCGAAGAACTTTTCCCAGACGCCAACATCACAAAAAAAATATAGTCCAGAAGACTCCAATGGGCAGGACACCTCAGAAGACATTCTGACCAACGAACAGTAAGACTGGTGTGGGAGGAAGTCCCAACTGGAAGGAGACCACGCGGACGCCCTCGTCTCCGGTGGCGAGATAATATAGCAGGAGACCTAAGCACTATGGGCGTGGAGAATTAGATGGAGGTTGCTCAAGCAATAAAACAGTGGAGGCATGTTTTCGAGTCAGCTTAAACCCACGAAGGGTTGTAACGCCACGGAGTAAGTAAGTAGAGTTAATGGATTTTGGGAACAGCTATAACCTTGAAAATGCCACAAAGAATATAACTAAATCTCTTTTCTTACTCAGACTCTTTAAAGCCTTTTACAATATTTTAGAATCGAAGATATGTAATTATATTATTAATGTATTGGATTTTGACAAGAGCTATGCATTATGCCTATTTAGTACACAAGTTTATGTGAAATGTTCAAGGTCATAGCTGTTCCCAAAATCCATTACCTTTATACATGTTTACAGAACTGAGTTTCGTTCGATACTACTAAAAATACATTACAAAATGCCTAACCGAAACCCCTAGTAAAGGGGAGGGAGTTACTAAAAACTATATAATTTTACCTTGGGGTAAAAAAGTAAATTACAAAGTCATTCATATTGTCCTTATCAGAACCATCTACAGACGCAGCGGTTGCGACAACAATAGCCGACGCCGAGTACATATTTTCTAAAGGGAGGGATTATAATGGACAAATTTTCCTCAGAAATATGTAAATATTTATTTACATATTTAATTAGATATTTAGCTTCGGTAAATATCCAATTTTCTTATACACCGCAAAATAATAATAATATTAAAATTTTTTCAAGTATTATATTATACTTATTTCTCTTTTTCGGTATATATTACAATATTCTAGATTCTAAACATGTCCTCGGAATATCATGGAAGTATCAATATACCAATGTTGACAGTGTTGATTTGGGAGATTACATCAAGCGGCTGCATAATAAGTACACAGCTACTTGTTTATGCATGTAACCTATAAACCGGCCGGACAACGTTCGATTTAATTTATAGATATTTGATATTTACTTACGTTTTTATTTGTTTCCTTGTATTGGAATTCCGGAAAAGTATACGTTACTTTGGCTTCATTTCGGTATAAAATAACAAATAAAATTAATAGAAAATTAAAAGCTTTCATCTGATCTACGTATGTATACAAAAGCACGAACTTGCGCACATACGGAGATCGATATGAATGTTTAACATGCGGTAAAATCCTAACCTAGTGTAAACATTGATGGAATCATTGTTTTAGAAATATTTAATATTACATACAATACAATTTTTTTAAACTCAATAAAGATAGGTTAGCTACGAAACATATTAACTGGAATTTGAGGAATAACAGAAGATTTGGAAAGTATTTATGGAACTAGGTATATAAGGGAAGGTGGTACACAATGAGACAAAAAATTAATAATTGGCGATATATATTTTTTTAATCATTGATAAGAACTGACACCTTTAGCCATAATGATTTTTGTTACTATACTTAATAGTACATAATGAGACACACGATATATTCCATAGTTCGATAATAAAAATAATAGTCTATATAATAGTCTATATATTTTTGGACTTTTCTTTGAATCTTACTAAAATATAGTCACCCTCTACAGGGTCACGATTGTAGTCAAATACTTCATCATCCACTGGTCCTACCCAAGAATCATCGTTATCATCACTATCTCCCAAATTAAAAACTGGTTCACTTTCATCTTTCATCCGAAGAACTCTCAATCCACAACACGTGTAACTGTGTGTTTTATTGTCGAAGAATCCAGCTAGTTCCGTTTTGCTTGGAGCGCATCCTTCTCAGCTGTGCTTGTAAGGATCCTACTTTTCTTCTTCTCTCTCGGCTTCTATTTAACTTTTCTTGCCTTGGCCTTAGGATATCCTTGCAACATCTCTGGTGAAATGAAATTTTTATTTTCTTTGGTAGTTCTAAAGGGTGTTTCAGGACTTGGGTCTAAAGGAACAGAGTTTACAGCCGATGGTCCTGGAAGGACGTTATTGAAGGACTCCTCTTTTATAATTTCCATAGGACGATCTGTCATTGCCAATCCAAGGAAGTCACTCTCTCTTAAAATATTTGGATTGAAGGGACGTATCCCTGTTTTTTCAAAGCCTGACCGAATATTTTGAGGCACGAGAGCTTTCTCCCTACTGGTGTTTGCCTGTAATGTTTATGGATGTTACGATCTTGGGTTCATTGTAGGCTATGTATAGTTCAAAGTTATATCTTCTGCACCATATGTCATTTTTCTTTACCCCCTTATATATGTGTCTAAGGATTTTTCGTTCAAATGTACCTAATTCTCATCGCTTTTCGACAGTGTCCACGTCTCTGATCCATATACAAGAACTCGTTTTATCAGGGTCTTGTATATTTTGCATTGGGTTTTTCGTGTGATGTTAGATCTTAGATGTTTAATTATTCCATTATATGTTTTATTAGCGATATGTATTCTTCTCTTAACTTCTTCACTGATATTGTTATCTACGGTAACTAGTGAACCTAGATATGTAAAACTTTTCACGCTTTCGATGTTATAGTCTCGTATTGTCCTGCTTTCTGATTGGTTTCGGGAATACAACGGGAACGAGAAAGTTAAAACATGGGCAACTTTCCCGTTCTCGTTACCGCGCGGCTTCCCGTTCTCGGTTATTGTGCATCTAAACATTGATTTACGTAGAGGTTAACTTTTTTCCCGTTACCGTTCTCGTTCCCGTTCCCGGGCAATTCTGCAGCCGCCTTAACCCTACCAAAATCAGGAAAACATCATAAAATTGGAGAATAACTGATTTTGCCAGCCGCTGAAGAGGTGTTAAAACTGTTCGATCCCAGCCTGTTCATGATATACTTACTCAAAAAAAAAAAATTCCAATTGGCTGCACTAGGACGGTGTATATCAGATATTAAAAGGAAAAAAAGATCTTTTGTATCTACCAAAAGAAGTATCAATCATGACCAACCAGAAAAGCATAATAATGAGCTACTCTATTCACTTCCTTTATACAATAGAGGTCAGGAGACTCGTTGGCCAGCAGATTTAAAAAGGGAAAAAGGATGACCTGTCGCTGGTCAAGACTTCATCATGTCATTATAGAGTTGTAAAGCTGTATAGTTATTACGTTAGCCTAAAAGAATTGTCCCGATTGCTATTAAATGCATTCTAAGACAAAATCAAGCTCATGTAAATCTTTAGCCTTCTAATGAGAGTGATGATATTGACATAGAAAACACAAATCACCCAGAATTAGCGCCGAGATCAATTTCTTTGTATGATATTTTTATGTTACCAACTATAATTTTTATTTCGTAAATAACATTAAACTATGATACACCCTCGTATATGTCTGTGGTCAAAGCTCTAAGAGTTGCCTAACGTAAGGAGTAATCAGTTTTCCTTTTTTGTAACAAAATAAAACTAATAAATAACTTCACCATTTCAGAAATTTTTTTATTTTTAATTATATTTCTAATTCTTGTTGATATATGACAGAATAGTATTAAAAGTTTGTTATTATGTTATTCTGTTTAAAACAAATTAATTCAAACCTTTTTTTATTTTTCGTTCCTCTTTTTCATTCACAATAATTTGATTCATCGGATTTATATAGACTTTTAATAGATTTTAATAAAAATTCTAATAAGCCAATATATAAAATACAAGTCTCACAAAAAATAAAATAAAATAGTAATATTAAAATATACCTAATTTTCTCAGAAGATGAAATAAAAATATACATGATTATTCAAACATATTGAATATTTTTTAATTTTAATATTTTATAATTATTGCCCTATAAAATGACTCTACTTACAGTACCTATTTACATTATTTCCTCAAATTAATATAATATAAATTAATATGGTTATAAAACCGAACGCAATTGACAGTAGGCCTCGCGATAGTTTTTTGTTTTTCTAGGAAATGCAATTATTTTCAGCAACATAATAAAGGGACAAGTTAGTTTTTGAGTACACGGCGTGTGAGTTTCAACGAAATCGCGATTTTAAAAATGTTGGTATGTAATCGAAAACGTCTGGCCCTTATGAAGGCAGAACTCGATGCTGAATGGGAAAAATTAAATGTAAAGATTTGGGTATGTAAATTTTATATTTATATGAATTCGTAAGTGCTTATATTAATTTGCGATTACTTTTGAAAGTATCAGTTCTGTATTGTTATTATATCATAATAATAATGTAGGTACTCTGTAGTGAAAAGTGTTTTGTATAACTGTAATTATAAGACTAATTAGTTAGTCTAGCTTATACTTATGACTGATATTAAATATTTTAAAATCTACTAGGTATTTATTGAGCTCTGTAATTTTTGTCAGTGATGTTTTTCTTGATATGTTCACATTTTCATAATTTACGTATTTAGAAACAATAAATTGAAGTTGGATTTAGTTATTACTTAAAGGTTAAAATTAATTTTCGTAAGAAGTGAAATTTTTAAATCAATTAAAGGTTAAATTTAATTTTCTTAAGAAATGAAATTTTTAAAATAAACAGATGGAAATTTGATGTTAGTTAGTTTAGTCGATTTTTAATAAAATCACAAATCACCTCTAGTGGTCATTAGTGGTCCGTGAATAAAATTCAATTATTTAGAAAACAAAATTAAAAACGTGTGATATGTATGTTGCCTACTATAAGGGGCCAAGGAAAATGTTTATTCTTGTTTAGTTTTTTTATTACTGATTTCCATATTTGATGAAATGTTTAATAATTTATTGTTGAATTCATTACAATGTAATTTTTATATGACTTTTAACATTTATAAGATATTCCTTCATATTTTAGCTATACTATCTTCAAACTATTGTCCGAAAATGCCAGTGAACACTGATGTTGATTTAAATTGTTATTTTTTGTTTTTATCTTAGACATTCTAATTATTATTTCTAGCGTAAGATTAAACAGTATAAGGTATCATAGATAATCCATCCTCATGTCAGTTCTGTTTTTTTTTCATGTATTTCTGGGCTAAATCTTTCATATAGGCGATTTTGTCCTTGTTTCTGGTGTTATTTTTTTAATAATTGTATCTTTTTTGGTATCCTCAGTCCTTTTATTCCTTGGATTATTTGATTTACTTGTATTGTATCATAGGCTTGTTAAAAGTCCATAAAAATATGTTATATTTAATATTCATAAAATTCTACCATTCACTTCCTTGTCCCACACCTCCCACTTCTTCCCTACATATTTTATATATGTAATATATAAACCTACATTAAAACCTCGATATAACGGACTACTTGGGAGACAGGGTGTCATTTAAAGCCGAAAGTCCATTATATAAAAATATTTGTAAAATAAATCAAAAAACTTTTTTTTTTAAATATGAAAGGTAACGGAACCAGTAGTTGACAGCTTAAATTAAATATTATTATTAACTATGTCTCAGGGTAGTTGTTACTGTTTGTAAAATAAGATACTAACTGAAAATATTTACAAAATGTAATATTAAACAAAAAATGTTAGATTTTCTTACAGGTTGCAAATTAACCAGTAGATGACATTTAATATTATCCTAATTCCAGTAGTTGACACCTGCAGGATCCAGTAAATGACGATATTTTAACTAAGTTAACAGCATTTGGATTCCAAGGAACAAGACCAGATTTTCGAAATGCATTTTTAAGCACAGTTGGTGTCACTCTTTCTTCCAGTAGTTCAGCAAGCAAGGGGGAAAAGTGAACCTTTTTTAACAAAGGACCATCATAATTGGTTAATCTCCATTGCTAAACTTTATTTTTTCCAACCATCCTTAAGAGTACGAAACACAGCTACATCCATAGTCTGAATGAGATGAGTAGCATTTGAAAATAGGGCAAATAAGTAAGGCAATCAAAATTATTCCCTTACTTTCACAGAAGATAATGTTAAATAAGAAACATGTCCATCTACGAAAAGAATTATTGGCAAAGTAATACTAGCATTTAATAACCATGGATAGAAAATATTTGTGATGTATTCGAAAAATGTCTCTCGGGTCATCCAACCAGTTTAGCTCTTCCCAATACCCCACCATTCAGGAACACTGACAGCTAAGTTTGTACGGGAACAGTATCATTGGAGATGCCATCGTTCTAGCTGCGTTTCCAGTTATTAAAACTGTAAGGCATTCTTTATCAACACTGCTGATATAGAGTTTTATCGCCTTTCTTTGCCAAGACTTTACTACCTTTTGGATTTAGAAAAAATGCAGACTCATCTCCATTAAACACTCGTGAGGGATCATTCAAAACTTCCTCATACTTATGTTCTGTTACATAAGTTTTAATTTTTTTAAACCAATTTATTATACTTTTCTTAGTTACTGAAGCTCCGCTTATTGTTAAATTTTGAGCATCATTTTAGATACTTCTGGATTTAATTCCAAAAAGCTATAGTACCATTTCCGCCCAGGTCTATTTAATTTAAAGGGCTTCTTTCTTTTCAGTTCTTTTATTAAGTAATGAACGTTGGTAAGTAAAGCTTCTTTACCAATTGGAAACCCAGCCTTTGCCATTGTGAAATTCCAAAAGACAATATTTTTTTCTTCTTTTCACGTCAAAATGGAATCTGGGCCCACTTGTCTAAATTTTGACACGCTTTTATTAATTCTATTAATTAATGTACTTCTGGGTACCTCATTGTTTTTAGCTGCAGAAGCAACTGATTGACCATTTGAAATCACAGCTAATTCTAGCAGATTTCAACATTATTTCATACAATCATTTAATACAAACAAATAAACATGACATATGTTGTGCAAAAATACTAACCTTCTAAACACTTTCCTTTAAAAAATACTAATTTTATCCACAACACAAAACTGACCAACTGCGATTTGTTGCTATATTGAATTTGCTAAAGGTGGGAAGTTTTAACTTGTGGGATGAACAGATAGATGGCCCCACTATTCTAAACTGATTAGATTTGTGGTTTCTAATAGATAGCATATTATGTGAAACTGAAACTTATATTGTCAACTACTGGATCACTGTCAACTAATGGTTCCCTTACCTTATGTACACTTTATTTAGATATATATAAAAAATGCAAAATACAAGCAAAATTCTATTTAATTGTCTTCGGACATTCGTTGTGGAGTGACCTTGCTGTTGATATCGACGCGCTTGCTGTCGGTAATTCTGTTTTGAAAAAGGAATCAAGTTTCGTTTGCACTTTCGATGTTTACTGTTTTTTTTATGATCAAATCTCTAAAATTACGAAAATTCGTAAAATACAATTGAACTTCGTTATCTGATAAATAATCAATAAATGATATTAGATCGTCGAGATGCGATCTTACCTCTGATAACTTTATTTTTGTCTGTGCTGTTATGTCGTCTTCTTCGCTACCTTTACTTCCATCCTCATTTTTTACCTTCATCACCTTCATCTACTGAACCCATCCAGCTGTCCATCTTCTGAACGCAGAATATTTTCAGTGTGGTGAGAAGGAGCGTTGTCTAAAAGTAATAAACATTTCACCTCTTCTCGCGGTATTCCTAATTTCTTCTTCGTCTTGTCTTGAAATTTTCTCACTTTTTAACCCATTCAACAAACCTGACCTGAAAGCCTACATTAATAATTTGCCCAAAAGTATTTAGTGATCGACACGATCAAATACTTTGGCAAAATCTGTGTATATTGCATCTTCCTGTTTACGGTCTTCCATATGCGAGAATATATCAGATTGATAGCAAAACAAGTTTGTTGCGGTGGATTTTTTGCTATGAAAACCATGTTGTGATTGAGATATTAAGCCTTTGCATAGCCAAAAAAGTTGCTTTGCTATAAGATTGTCGAAGAGCTTAGGAATTGCAGATTGTATACAAATGCTACGATAATTTTCAATATTGTCTTTCTGACCATTTTTAAAAATAGAAACAACATAACTTTCTTTCCATGAAGAAGGAAACCCAGAGGTTTCCTGAGATCTATTAAACAATATAACAAATGGTATTACAAGGGTACAGACACACTTTTTTAATAAAAAATTAGGCAAACCATCTGGACCAGTAGTAAGCTTATTGGGCAGCTCATTTATGCCATTAAAAATATCGATCATGGTACCTAATCTTAAAAGGACAAATATTTGAGCTAAAATTGCTATTTAATGGATGGATAGGTATGTAAAGGTTGTTGTTATTTGGTGAATACACAGTTTGGCAGAAGTTCATAAATAAATTAGCTATGTATTGACCATTTGTTGCAGATTGGACTTGATAAAATAAGGAGTTAGGTAGGTTATGACTAGATCGCTTACCATTGATATACTTGATACAGGTAAATGATTTTGTATCAATTCTTAGGCCAGTATCTACACCTTTAGTATAGTTGCTGAAGCAAATTTCAGACAGTTGTTTACATCCAGCTTTTAGATGGGAAAATCTAATATAGTCATCATCAGTACGATTATTAACATAAATATAGTGAGCATATTTTTTCTCCAGAGTCAGTCTTCTAAGATCAGCAGAGAACCACTTGGAAAAAGTTGCAGTTCTATATTTCTTCAATGGCACAAAGTAAGCAATTCCTATAGAGAGAACTTCATAGAATAATTTTGTAGTAACTTCAACATCATTAACCGTACATTTTTGCTAGTCTATGGAAGCAAGGAAGTTGTTAAGTGCAATGTAATCAGCATTCCAAAAATCATAAAACAGCTCATCATAAACCAGCTTATTTCTATTTGTTTCTTTCACATCGAGGCTTAAGCAACATTCAATAACACACATGATGGATGCTAGGATCTATAAGGGGATCACTTGCTTTTAAGATACCAAGCTCCCTAACATTAGAAAAACCTAAATTCAAAAATATAATACGATTATTGGGAATATTATTGTTGATACAATTTTAAAGAACCGAAAGCTTGAGCAACATTCACAGCTGGATCACCTGCAGGACAATGCACCATTACACCAAACTCATGATTCTCTCATGGTGCATTGGGAAGATTGTAATCACCAAAAACATAGATATCTTGTGCTGAGTATATGAGAGCTGAGCACATATATGAGACACAGACGTTCCAGACTGCAACTTTTGTATAATCTCTAGATCGTTAGATTGATTCTTTTCCGTTTGTCTATATTTAAGAAGTAGGATTGCCAAAAATGTTAACTTATTTACTTTCGTACATTAAATGTGTTCATTCACAACGAATAAACAAGTCAAACTGCTGTAGAGTTGCGTGAATTCCCGGACAGTGTGGTAAACACCCGTATAATCGTAGAAACCATACGTCGCTCACTGGATGCAATAATGGCACATCTAATAAATTGGACTTTGTAGAAAATAAAAGTTTTGTAATTTAAAAATAGTAAATTGAGATTTTCGTGAATATTTTTATGTCAGTTCTAAATATTTTTCTTATGTTTTGTTATTTATAAAAAAAAACGTATAAAATGATAAAAAAAATTATTTTTTTCTTTATTTTTAAGAAAAAAAATTAAATTATTAAAAATGTGCCATTATTGACATTTATATTTTCTTTAAAACAATTATTAATATAAGTAACAAATTGAAGACGAAGAATATAAAAGTAAAGAAAAAAAAAATACTTTTATTGGGATTTTTTTTCGACAAAACATTACAACTCGTTTCTGTAAAAATAGAAACAAACTCTAACAAATTGTGTGTCCTGGACTAGGCATAAATTCTTATAGTCTCGGTATAAATCTGCAATCGTTTTGCTCCTTCAATATACTGTTTTTAAGAATATGCTCTTGTAGAGTGACTTTCGATCTTCGGAATTGATTCAATATGGGCACGAATATCAATTTTGGCGTCAGACTTATTTTTTTGCTTTCCATGCCTTCCTATTCTTTCTTCGAAACTGCTTTCTATTCTTTCACTTATTACACTTCTGATTCAATGGCTTGTTACTCCCAAAGTAGATACAAAAAATATCTTACATACTCAAATTTTATGATCATTTTTTGGAAAATAGAACGCATTGTTATTTCTTCGTTTTTTATGTAAGCTGGTCTCAGTTTTCATAACTTCTTGCATTAGTGTCGAAATAAATGCTCTTTGCTTCTCGATATTGCTCAAACCCCAGTATTTGCTAAATATCTGTTCTCTTTTTCCCTAGAAAATTTAGTCGCACGCTGAAATCTGCAACGTTCTCCAAATGGTGGTTTAATTTTTCTGGCCGCTATTTGTTGACCATTATTAAGTGCCTGATATGGCTTGCCGCTGTTTCTTAAAGTTTTGGCTTGGTTTCTCTTCCAATTTTCAGGTATTCTTTTTCTCTTCCTACTTTTCTTCTTCGCCTCAGGTTCTTCTTCCACATTTTTTTCTTTTAAAACTCCTAATGGTACATTTTCGTCGCTGCTTGAAGATGTGTTTGTGTCGTCTTCATAATTTGGATCAGCAATAGTCATCTGAAAAACCGGCACCTTCTTTTTTTTTTCGAAAGGGGTGTTTACATTTACCAAAGAAAAAATTGGGTTTTCTATTGAATTTTCTTTTTGAGATGTGTGCAGGACTTCTTCCAACAAAATATTTTCTACTTCCATTATTACAGCATTTTGTAACTGAACGTCGTTACTTATTTCTAATGACTTTTCTAATGTTTCAACATGGAGGGTCTCAATATCAATAACACTGTCACAAGAATTTATATTTTTATTCTCGACATCACTTGCCTCTGAAACGAATGGTGCAATTTTCCAAAATTACTAAAATTTTGCTACGTTGGTGCTGGTGCTGGTTGCTGACGTTGGGCGCCAATTTGTAACGTTCCAACGAACATTCATTGGACGTCAATTTATGACGTGCCAACAAATATTCATTGGGTGCCAATTTGTAACCCTTCGAGGCTCAATTTGTAACATCCCAACGTTGAGCTGCTGTTGTCAACCTGTAACCGCAAACCTTAGTTTGCTGCTACAACCCGACTAACATCACTAACAACGTTGGAGTGACAAATCGTTTCCCGTTGGGACCAATTTTTAACGTCATAACCCCTAATGTATCAATTACAAAATTGCTACATTAGACGTTATACGAAACACTCCCTGGCTAGCTCACTCAGGACGTGAATATGGCCTACTCTGGAGCAACACACACAAACAAGTAAAAAGAAGAAACAATACACAGTTAAATTAACACATGTTTATTAAAATATAAAAAAAAGACAAATAAATGTTAAGTATCGTATTGAATTTAAATAAAAATTATTAGACTTCTTGCTACAGTGTTACATTAGGTATATGAAAGAACAATGTTTGTCACCAAATCCTAAGTTTTATCCTGGTCTTTTCTGCTCTGGTTGTTAGCAAGCCATGTTGTTAGTTTTGGATTTTCTTGTCCCGGAGTCAACTCTCCTATTGGAATGATGGTTCCATTCTCAGGCCGGTTGGTCTTGATGTTAATAGAATTTGACCCGCACCTGAGAAATGTATCCCGGAGGTTGACTAAAATGAAGAAAAACACACCTTGCTTTAGAAAATGGTGAAACCAAAATGAGAGACCTTGCTTGGGGGATGAATAAGGTGACCAATCAAATTTAACAAAATTTTATCATTATTCACCCAAGCAAGTCGAGAAACAATTTTTATTTATGTACTTATCACAGGCAAATAAGTAAAAGTAAGGATATATATAACTTTAATGCAAATGGTAATTACTTTTTTAAAACTGAAATATTCTAATATTAATTAAAAAAAAATGACAAGATATATTTATTGAAAAGCTAGATAATTTAGAAACATTGCTATATAGAAATGGTAGTTTGTCAAAAGTTAATTATTATTAAAATCAAAACATATTATTAAGGATTTAAAATTAGTATTTAAGACTATAAAAATATTCGTAAAACTTTTACATACTATATTAAAGAAACTATATATTTCTTATCGCTACGTTTTTATATAAAATAAAAAACATAAAAAAAAAATATCCACAAAATATGTATCTACTTACATGTCATACCATAATCATAAATAATGAGCTTAGAATTTTTAAAGTTAAAATTATAAAAAGATTTTTATACAACAGGTGGAATTAGGAAATCGATAAAATATATTATACACTTACCTCCAAATCTGGAGACGACACAACAATTGGTTATTCTACTCTTAGAGAAGTCATGAAGAAAATCGACGTTTTCAGAAATAAAAGCGATTATATGGACTTTTGTATCGAACGGGAAGGAGAAATGTCGACAGAGAATAAAGATGGGACCTCTCGTTCCAAAGTAACAGAAATAGAGATGAAAATAAAATTCACTCTTTAGAAACTTGAGTAAAATATAAAAATGATGATTATTAAGAAAATAGGAAAGGTAGATACTAAAATATATATATATAAAGAAGATAGATTTGGACGCCAACTGGTTTTTATACCAAATACCAGTAAAAATGAAAAGAGAATAATGAATCAATTAAGTAACGACCTAATTCTGATACAATCTATATCCGAGAAAATATATAGAAAAATAAGAAATACAATGGAGGATATAGAAGAATATGAATTATGACAGAAGATATGAAAATTGGAGAATATAATTACCGAAATATATTAACATAAGAAAGAAAGCAGGCAATGTAGCAGTTATAACGCTACAAAGTTATTTAAATTTCATTGTCAATAGTGGCACAGTTTATAAATTTCTACTTAGTAAACAGTAGGTCTCTAAAAATATTAGCATTAAAGGCACAATTATTGAAGATGCTTCACAAATAAACAATTATTAATAGATATAAATATACACATGCAATAGCGGCACTTTTAAAAGTGCCATTATTGTCACAATAAAATTATGATAATTGTTTAAACTTACCCAACTAAATCAATATGCCACTATTGCACGCTCTTTGAGCGTGTAATAGTCTATTAACTAAATACTAACGTCATTTGCGCTATATACCGGGGAATGAGAGAGCTGTTTATATGCCAGTATTGTTAGAAGGTAGACCTTCAAAAGCTAGGTATTTTAAGTATTAAAACTCAAAACAGCAAAAACTTGAGATGTGCCACTATTGCATCCAGTCTTCTTCTTCATGTACCATGTCCTTTCAGAACGTTGGTTACCATCATAGCTATTTTAATTTTATTCACTGCCACCCTAAATAGCATGCTTGTATCTACACCATACCAGTCTCGCAAGTTCTTCAACCATGAGGTTCTTCTTCGTCCTGGACTGCGTTTGCCTGCTATTTTTCCTTGCATGATGTTTTGTAGCAATCTATATTTGGGACCTCTCATTACATGTCCGAAATATTCCAGCTTTCTCTGCTTGATGCTTTTTATGATCTCAGTAGTCTTGCTGAGACGTTCTAGTATGTTACTCTGGATGCTGAGACGTCCTAGTTACTAGAACGTCTCAGCATCCAGTGAGCGACGTTATTATAGCAGGAAATCCCCTAATAATATGTGATCTTCTAACTTTCTGTCTCTTGCCTACAAATGTGTAAATTTATATCTCATGTGTGTAGATGTAGATATATTATATTTATGATAAAATAATATGTTTCTCTACAAATGCTTTATTTATTTATTTAAATATAAAATAAACATAAAGAAATATATACATATTACTATTAGTTTAAAACTAAATACCCCTTATTTTAAATTTTATTGAAATTCTTTCTAAAATACAGCGGTATGGGACGGGTTAGGCATGTATAATATTAACAGTACATTTTTACTTTGTTTACATTTGACCGGATTTTTTGTCATTTGTCAGTTATTTTTCATGCAGTTTTTAATTTAAACCTGCTTAGAGTAAATATATGATGACTAAAAACGAATTGATCGAGACTAGTGAATCGATGTCAAGAAACTCTACTCTATAACTTTACCCGTCACGACGCCATCTTGTGACGCTAGATCTGTGACGCTCACCTCAGCATTTTACTGTACAGATAAAAGTAGTACAACGCCAGTATATAAGCGTCGCTTCAATATACATCGAACCTATTATACAAAACATAAGAAGTGCAGTAAAATGCAGGATTCTATGTTCCTAAAGTTTTATTGGATTTTATATTCATTTATTTTTAAACCCCTTTGCAGAATACTTTATTGCTATCATGAGATCTATTTTTAGGATTCCCATTTCGAGTCTTTTATCCTTTCTTATAAACCCTTTTTTCTGATGTCATTACTGTTTAACAGTGTTTTAAAGACTTCGTTCAGTGCTTGGTTGAATAACTTTGGTTTTCTGTTCATAGCATTAGAAAAGTGCAAGTAAATAAATTTGATACCACCACTAAAGTTTAATGTAACAAAAAATGCCCCTATTTTTTGGATTTTATAGCACCCTTAAACTTTGTGTTTTATATGAAGCAGGTATAAAGAAATGGCTATAAAAACTTCGCATACGGACGCTGTTTCGTTGTAATGTGGTCGTTACGATAGGTTATGTCTCACCCGGGATACAGATCCAGAGCCTCTTCGGTTAGTATTTGATCGACTCTGGTCTTTAGCTTGATGAGGGCCGTTTGTCAATTGGTCTTATTATTTTTAATTTAAATACAATTTTCGATTATTTGTGAAAAAATCAACTTACAGTTAGAAATAATGTTACACTTGGGAAAGTGTAGTAATAGTAATTTAAATTGTTGCTATCTAATTGAATCACGAAAAATGTTATTACATTCTTCAGTAATTGAGCCGTAATTTGCTTGATATTAAGTACAGTAGAAGTTCTGTATGTCGACACTCGAAAACCTCCAAAACTCGAAAAATGTTTTTTCCTTCCCTTTAGGCCCCAAAACCTCCATTATTCGAAATTTTAACCCTCTATTGGTCGAAGTATTCAGTGAGTCCCTGCAAGCAATTTTGGTAAGTACAAAGTTTTCCTCTATAACTCAAAAAATTAAATTGGACCTCTGTACCTCGAACATAGCAATATTTTATTTTACAAACTTTACAACTCAATTATTTGAAAGTTATCAAATACCTCTAGTTTGAAGAATAATAAGCTTGCCGACAATGTAAGGATACGATTGTGCAACCTTTAGAACTCGGTTATTTTTATTACTTATATAGCTCGAAAAAAATAAGTTACCAACTTTGAAGAAGTTACTAAGAATTTGCCGACAATATAAATACACCATTGTCTCTTATAAAACAATTGGGAAGTATGTAATAAGGGATTTATGAGTCACGTAAGTTCTCGAAGCAGTGAAGAGCTGTCAAAAGAAAAAAAAAACGTTGCTGAGCAATTTGCCCTACCCATGAGTATTCTGTCAACGATAAAAAAATGATTCAGATATTAGAAAAAAAATTCAAAATGGTCAAAATTTGTCCTGTAAAAGACGACGAATTGCGGAATCTCCGGGCTTGGATGAGTAGTCACTTAAATGGTTTGAGCAGTGTCGGAGCGAAAATATCAGTGTTAGTGGACCACTGTTGCAAGAAAAAGCCGAAATATACTCTAAATCATTGGGAGTAGCTAATTTCAGGACCAGTAATAGATTGCTAGAAAAGTTTAAAAGGAGACATGAACTTGTTTTTAATCAAGTGTGTGAGGAAAGTGTAAAAGTGTTAACACTAAAACCTGTAACAAATGGAAAAGTAAATTGCAAGATTTCTTAAATGTTTACGAACCTGATAATATCTTCAATGCTGACGAAACGGGACTGTTTTTCAAAGGTTTTCCTAATAGAACCTTAACTCTTTCCTAATAGAGTTTTTCTAATTGTTAAAAATAATAAATGCCATGGTGGATGAAACAAGAAACGGTTAACTGTTCTGCTAGCAGCAAATATGTCTGGCACTGTCACTGGAATCAACAAAAGAAAAATGTTTGTTTAATCAAGGTCCGTGTAAAGCTCTGTTAGCAGCAAACATTCCGTTAAAAAATTGCCAAATACACATTTTAGTCAATTTTTGCACAAATAATGTAACTTCAATATGCCTAACGAGGCAACACTAAGAAAGAGCATTGTATGATAAAGTAATTGAGGAAAT
Organism: Diabrotica balteata; assembly: GCA_918026665.1. Taxonomy (NCBI): domain Eukaryota; kingdom Metazoa; phylum Arthropoda; class Insecta; order Coleoptera; family Chrysomelidae; genus Diabrotica; species Diabrotica balteata. The sequence continues at coordinate 137,293,942 of OU898281.1, forward strand.
TAAAGTCTTTAAGTTATAACAACTTTTACGATTGTCGATAAAAGTACAGATGCATGTGGTCGATATATGGTGCATCCTACAATCGACGCCTTAAAAGAGAATGAACCAGGAGAACCCTCTTTATTAGCTGAAAAAACACTGGAGAAACCCACTAATATGACTGTAAGCCGTTTCATTCAGCAAAACTTTCAAATCAAGTAGTGCAATAGATCAATGCAATCGATTAGTGATCAGTGTAGTAGGGTCTGGGGCTCGAAGGCCCTGAATAAGACAGCAGAGATGATGTCAAAATCTCGGCGCAATGATAATCAATGCGGTTCAACCTGGAAGACTGTTGAGTGTAATATTAATTTTTGTAATAGTATTAATCTTAGCCCTAGGTTTAATATATATATACCTATTTTGGGATACGGAGATTCCATATTTGATATTTGCAATTTTGCCAAATTTGCCGTTTCTCTTATATTATTAGTGTCTTTGGTTTTTAAAATTCATCACCCTGTATACTCAGTGATTAGGAATCTCGTATTCAATACGAGTTCAACCATATGTAACACTGATGATTTTATGTAGTCTGAAAGGTCTTAAATACATAAAACAGTGCAAAATATGTAGATTGTAATAAAATATTTAAATGTAGATTGCTGTGATTTTGACATTTGTTCACCATTTACATTAATAACTAAAACTGACAGTAGTTGTGTTTCGAAAAGTTCTGCAAGATAAATTGCCTCTCTAAAATGGCTTTTCACGAAAAAGAACGAATTACTATTCTAATGATGGGAGGGTACGGTGACAGAAAAAGATCTTATTGTGAAGTAGCCAACTTGTTCAATGATACTTTCCCAAACCGTTCTCCTATTCATAAGACGGCGGTACAAAAAGCTGTAAAGCGATTTGTAGAATCTGGATTTGTAATACCGATTTTTGGGGGAATTTTTTTTTCCATATATTGTTTAAACCACAGATCACCTACCTCCCTAGATGTTCCACGACAATACTTTAGTTGGATATGAAATTCAGCGCTCCATAAGATTAGTATCGGAACTAATTCAAGCGAGAAATTACGCGGGAAATTCAAATTTTAATTTTGGTGGGAAAATTTAAATAAAGTTTAAAATTTTTAAATATAATCTGGTATATTTGAAAAAAAAAATGCATGACATTTTTAATTTCAAATATACACAATACAATTTAGGAAAGATAAAACAAAATGTAATTTATTTATTTATTTAATACTTGTAAAACAACTTTGTAATTTAATATAGAATAAAAATATGCTATTATCACTGAAAATTGTACAATTTTATGGAAAAAGCTTACAAAAAAGTCAGAAAAATAGCAATTTAAAATTTACTGAAATTACATAAATCGTCAATATCACAAAATAAAAAATAATAAAATACACAATGTATTGCAAAATTTAAATAAATTGCATAATAAATCCTTGCGAACTAATACATTTTAATACAAGTTTCTGCATGTGATACTCAAATATATATTTATACAAATTGTTTAGTTACTTGTACATAACACTATTCGTTAAGAAACTCTTCTACTGAATAATATGATCTTTCAGATAGATAGGATTTTGTTCTTTTACGGAACTCAAGGAAAGAAGTTGCAGATTTAACTTCATCAATCAGTTATTTGTTCTCTAATATCAAATATTTATTGGACTCACCATACAAATGTAAGCTAGGAATTGCGTTTTTATACAATTTATGACTCCATGAAGAAACAAACTGATCTTCAAAGTTTCTGTGGCAGATTCGTTTTGTTTTATAAACTGTACTAGCATTCATCATATCTAAATTAGGATTATTTATAACACTAAGCCACTTCCTAAATCGTGTAATGTCTTCATCAGGATTTGGAAAGGTATGTCTAATTATTGACGAACTAGTACAATGTAAGATACAACATTTATTGTGAAAAACCATATTTAACTGATTATTATTAATCTGCAAAATACTATTAGAACACCGCCAGGAACATTTAAAACATAGATCACTGAGGTAGGTGATTTGTAATTTACAAACTAACAAAATCAAAATATAGACGCTAATATGACAATTGGCGATTGACAATTATAATTCTTTTCTTAGTTGTGTTCTAAACCTAAACTGCAGAGTAAAAATAGAGACAGAGTAAAGCGACATCTGAAGATTAGTATCGGTACTACAAATGACATTAAGTTTAGTTTGACCTTGAGCTACCTACGTGAAACGTCTAGTTATTAGTGGTCTGTGGTTTAAACAAATTACAGTGTTTATTAGTTAATTAATTTATAAACAAATTGTATATTTGTAATGTACGCAAAGAGTGCATACAAATAAAAAAAAGTTTAAAATCCGTTAAGTAGATCCGGAGATAAACAATTGTAGTAAATTTGTGGGTTCCCCCTCCACTCGCCAGTAATAGTCTTAATTTAAACCACATTTTTGACAATTCGTAGAAGATCCTGTTATAGTGTAATATATGTACAACTTTTTGTACAAAAACTACGAATCCCTTTCTTTCAAATACCGAAAATTGCGTTCCTTAATTGTTATAAACAAATTAGCTGTAAATTTAGAAAAAAACTTTGCCCCAAATTATCGTAGAACAACTTTTTTTTAATTCGTGTAAAAATGTCAGCTTTTTTAATATAAAAAAAATTTACCTTCGAACAATAGTTTAAAAGTTTCCAATTGTTTATAAATAAAAAATATCCGTAATTTTACAAAATGATTTTGCGTTGTAAAAAAATAATAATTTTTCACGTGTTTGTTAAACTTCCATTTGGTATGGGTAGCATTACTGTATCTCCATTATTTTCTGACTAATGTGTTGATTGCAAAAAAAAAGTCTCTGGGATAAACAAATAGAATAACTTTTAAACAACTTAATGGATTGATCTGAAATTTTGAGGATTTATTAAAGACCACAATATCCAACTTTGGGCGGAATCACAAATGCCTAGATTGATTTTTAAAAGTTATAAACAAATAACGTTTTCGCGTTATTTTGCAGTTTTTGAAGCAACAAATTAATTTTACAATGTTTAAAAATCGCTATTTTACAGCTTTTTTATGTTTTAATAGTTAAAGTTTGGTAGTATTACCTCAAATATTAAGCTTTTAAACGGGAAGCAAAAAAATCCATAAAATTGCATTTTGTACACTAAATTGTTATAGTTTATTTTTATAAACGAGAGAGTAATTAGCATAATTTTAACTGGTACCTTCGACCACTCCATGGGCGTGCTCAAGATTAATTGAAAAATTACTTTGAATAATTGTAAAAAATAAATGAATTATTTCAGTGTTATAAAGTGTTATGTGTATGTAAACAAAAGTGACCTCTTTTATCACGCACTATGTTAGAACTGACTGGCCTACATTAAAAAGGGTTTTAAAAAATTCACATTTTTCTTTAATTTTTAAAAATTACAAAAGAGAAAAAGAGTTTTTAAAACCGTCTAAGGTATGTTAAATAGATGAATAAAAATATTAATATAAAACTTACAGCTACTTGTTACAAATCCAAATCAGATTCAGAAGATGAACTTTCAAAACCAAGATTTATAATAACTGGCTCGATCATTTTATCAGTAATATTGTCCAGCTTCCACATTTTTTCCTCTTCTTTAATAGTGTGATTTACTGCCTTTTCCCAGTTTTCAGGTTTTACATTATTTACGGCCTCCAAAAACAACTGTTTAACATCATGAATTTTAAAAGTGGTATTTTTTCTTGAAACTTCACTCTTTATCTGTGCCCATACCAGTTCAATCGAGTTTAATTCACAATGATATGGTGGGGATCTAAGTACTGTCATTCCACGATTTTTGGCAATTTCATCAATTTCGTATTTTTAAAATTTTTCTTTATGAAGGGCATACAACGAATAAAGTTTCTTTCTTATAGATCCGGGACGGTACGTAATATTTTTTGAACTCAGCCAATACTGCAAGTCTTTTTTAACCACTTGGTTGTGGGCAGTCCTTCTAAAAGTCTGCAGTGATAACTTGCATTATCCATTACTATTACACAGTTCTTACGAAGAAGATCTATCATTTGTTCGAACCATTCTTGAAAGACATCAGCGTTCATGTCTTCATGGTAGTCACCGGTACGAGTTGATTCAAAAGTTAATAAACCACCTTCAACAAAACCGTCTGAACTGCCAATGTGTACTATTATCAGCCTGCGTCCCTTTCCTGATGGTGGGTTTAAACCAGTAGATAAGTTATTTACAAAAGCGTGCCTTTGACTTGTAACAGTTTCATGCTGCCAAAATTTATTTGGTGTATGACCCTCGTTGATCCATGTTTCATCCAGATAAAATATTTTTCTTTTTTGGTTTCTCATTTCCTTTATGGTTCTTAGAAAATGTCTTCTCCATATGACAATATCGCTTCTTTCTAATAATGTAGACTTTCTGGGATTCTTTTTTCAGCGGAAGCCTATTTCTTTTAAAAGTTTCCATAACGTACTTCGACTCATTTCTGGGTAATCCTTATCATCTCGAACTGAGACAAGAACTTTATCCAATGTTGGAAATTCTTGTCTAAAGAAGAATTCATGCACTTTCCGTCGAAGTCCTTCCTTAAAATGATATTCTATTTGAAATTTTGGTTTCCCTGGAGCATTACGTGGCATTTGAAAACTACCACATTTCTCTTCTTTAATAACTCTGTAAATCGTAGATTTCCCAACACCAAGTGTACTGCTAACTAACTCAACGGTCTCATCAACATTTTCACATAAACGTTTGTCTGTAAATGATTTAAAACAATTAAATATTAATGTTTTTTCATTAACTGTTAAAGGACCAATTTTTCGGCGTTTACACGGCACTTTCAAATTTTCCATAACACTAGTATACACAATAAACTGCACCTTGCAACTGAAGTACCTACTTTTAGTGAACTGTTAAGAATTTTGAATACGCCACTTGGACCTTCCTACAAAATGGAAAAACCCGCTATCACATTTTCTGTGGAATAAGTTTAGAAGGTAATTATCTAGTCAATTACTGTCGTAGATTCCTGGAATTAAAGAATTAAATGTTTGATTGTTGAAACCCTTACTTCGTGGAATGCACTCATTTTAGATAAAATAAAACGTTTTATTTTATCTAAAGAATTAAACTTTATTTTGCAAATAGGTAGGTACTTATTAAACTTTTATTGGTTATATATAACCAATAAAATAAACATCTTACATTTCTTGCAAATTCATTAGTACCTGTTAACCTTCATCACTCCGACACTGGCAACCTTATTTAGGGATTAGTAACCCTCACAACTATTGTATTCTATTCTGCTCCAACCTTTATACCTGGTGGTCATACTCAATTTAAAATTGTTTTCCTATATACTTCTGTAAACTTGTTGGCAAATATCTGTTTTTCATTGAGTCACCCGTATCAACAGTTTAGGGATTTGCATACATAATTTATTGTTTTATTACTCTCTCATACATAAAAATACACTATAATAATTAAAAAAAGACGCCGAAATTTATGCGGAAAACATAGGTTTTCTTTATATAGGCCTATATATAGCCCAATAACTAAAAGAATTTCAGATCTCTGGATTAGTCACAGTCCCGAGAAAAATCTTATTTCCCCGGTCTATATCATCTGTGTCATAAAAACCATACTATCAATAATTTTAAAACACAGTACAATAGATAGCACGTAATATAATATAAACGCTAATACTTCGTCTCTAAGCTTATCTAAAAAATCTTTTGAATTATTTAATGTATGCACCCTTCTCATACACAAGCCATACCGTCGCTATGACTTTCATCTAAGAACATCTACCTGCTTTTGGCTACATATCTAGACCAGTTTACACTTTACCGCTAATCCCTCTACCTCTCTTTTGCGCTTCATGATCCGTCAGACCGGCGTTCATTGATCGACCCCACCATCATCTCGCGCCGTTGCCGGATCTCGCTGTCTAGAATAAAAACATTCCCACTATGTTTATTTGTGCCTTGTCGTGTATCCCACGCATCTGAAATAATAGTAGGATCAGTGTCAGTAAATAAACAATAATTTTTGATGAAACATAATTAGATAATGATATGGGTATTTGAAAGTTTGGATTTAATTTTGTTTATAAAAGTTTAACCGTACGCCAATGAAATAATGTACTACCGTATTATCTCAATTGTGATTAGAGATTAAAACAAAGTATCTGTTTATCTTCAATTGAACAATACTATTCCCTTATCAGTCGGAATAATAACAGTGGCATTATTTGACTAATAGTCATATATTGTTTTCGGCTTATTATAAAAACATTGGTTTAAATCACTGAAATTACTATTTTATATAGTTTCATAACATCCTTTATTATGATTAATTTAATAACCAAGAACAATTTTAGGAATTGAATCATTTAGTGTGACCCGAAAAATCCGGGACATGGCCTTTTAAGAAATCCTTTTAAGGCTCATCCTCGAAAATCCTATCGGTAAATTTCAGTTTGCTATCTCTATTTCAAAAATTTCTTTCTTTACGAAAACAAAATCTGTTCATGAAGTAATATTCTAAACTTCGTTTAGATATCTCTCTCAAGCCCATGTCAAAAATGCGTTCATCTTTTACTCGAGCCGATTATACACCGGAACAACCCCTGCAGTGACAGGTTTTGGCTTACAATAAAACCATAAATTTCTCTTTAGTGGTGTTTTGAGTAAATAAAATAACAGATCAAAGTAATATAATCTATTCATAAATTTACAATGTAACAAAAGTACATACATAATTTATTTATTTTTTTACGGAAAAATTGGCTGTCTGAATTTTACCGTAGATTAAAGTTTACGGAAAATAAAAATTATAAAAAAAGATTATTATTATATATGATAAAAATTTGATTAGTATCACGATCATTAAAATTGATAAAATGAAACGATATAAATATAGAATTATGTCTAATGTTTCTTCAGAAGGTGTTTCAAATAAAAATTATAATAAAAATCTTATCTAATTAGTATCACGATCATTAAAATTGATAAAATGAAACTATATAAATCTAATGTTTCTTCAGAAGGTGTTTGAAATAAAAATTATAATAAAAATCGTGAAATTTTTGTAGCATATTTTCCTACAGTTCCATATATTTATCAATATTTTCGAATAAAATATTTTTTGGGGTCCATACCGCAAACTAACAGTATTCTCTATTCGATATAAATAACAAAATAACTGTCTTGCACTTGGATAGTAATAGGAATCAGTTCTTTTTAAAATTTCTTGAAGGAAGGAATAATTTAGTCACGCTATCATTTCCAATTTTGATTTTTGATATTGAATGTGATAGGTTGTGGTTTATTACACCAAAATCTAATAAAATATAACATGACACAAGAAATAGTTTCAGAATAAGTTTGATGTGTTGTTTATTATCATTCAGTAAGAGACTAATTTACTTCTTACAATGCTAATCTAACAGACAATTATTATTGTCAAATGAAAGAAATAAGATAATTTACTTGTGTGCTTGTGGTTAGTAAACGTCTGCCCTATGCAACTAATTGTCAACAAAGAACGGATTACAAAAGTTTAGATTTATGAGATTTATGAGGAGCATTTATGTACTAAATACAAAAAAAATGTACTGGATGATTGACCAAAACTCTACGCTGTTTCTATATAATAAATTATTATTATATAAGCAAATACTGAAACAATAGTATTATTATAAAAACAGTATAAATATTTAGAAGGAAAATGTCACTAATCAACAGAAAATATTTCTATTCATATAAAAATTTAATCAAATTATAGGTACTTACTGCTTATTTATATAAAATTTCCTATTTTAAATACATTAAACACACTGGTTTGTCAAAAGTCGGAATAAGCCCCAATAATGTTATTCAACTTTATTAAATTTATCCTCTTCCGAGGGTTTTACCTACCTGGCGAGAATCCAGAAGCTACCGACAAGGACAGCCTGCATGTGCTGACAGAGAGAACATTGCATTTAGCAGAAATTTGAAATTTTTTAAAAGTTTATACCAAATAGCTGCTTTGTGTTACACTTTATGTTAAAAATAAAAACAGATTCGGAAAGTTGGTCAAATTCTGTAGTGCCCTATTTCAAAAAAAAATTTTTACGTTTATTTTAACCAAAAATATTTGAAAAAAAAATTGTTTAAACAATTTATTAATTTACAACCAAATAGTGCACTAGAACTTTTTTAGACCTTTCATATAAAAAAAAGAATCATCTCAATATCTGCCATAGTTTTTGCGTTATTTGATATAAACTTTTACATTAGAATTTACCTATGCCCAGAATCGCGAGGATCGGCCTTAAGAATTCACATCAAATTGAATTATTGGGACTAAAAAAAAGTCGAAAATTTCTAGAGCATATAATACTAATACAACACCCACCCACAGGTTTTTCACCTCTTCAGGACATGATTTGTTTTTGTTTGGATGGTGTTTTTCTTTCGCTGGCTTTGTAGGTTCCACTGGTGGTTGGTTTCGTGGATTTGTCGGCGGAGGAGCGTGGACCATCAGCGGCGAAAGGGGTATTGGTTAACAGTGCTTTTCAGAAGTTATTGTGCTAAAAAATATTTATGAATATATGAATTTATATGTATACAATTTAATAAATAATAAATGTATTGAATCGCGGTTCGCGTGAGGGCAGTTGTGGCTGTATCCTCTGCTGTAGACAGGCATCATTGTGCCATTATTTATTTTATGTCACTAATCAGTTTGAAGCCTCAAATAGATTTTAGTGATCATCTACGAAGGTCCGAAGCATTGTGTAGTTTGCTTTCCATTCTATTGTTAATATGCAACCAGAACAAAAATGTAAAAAGAGAAAACACTATTGCACTTTTAATAAAAGTGATCGCAAGAAATCCCATTTTTGAAAAAAAGAAAAAAAAAAGTATCAGTGATGTAAAATGTGATACTTTTTTTGAACCTATTCTCTATCCTTCCATTGTTGGATATAGGTCTCCCCCAGTTCTCTCCATCTTTCCCTATCTTGAGCTGTTCTCTGCCATGTGGGACCTCCTTGTTTCCTGATGTCATCTTTCCACCTTATCTGTGGTCTGCCTTTTGATCTCTTTGCATTGTAGGGACGCCACTTTCGGGATTGTTCCATCGTCCGTCTTGGAGACGTTCATTGTGTCCAGCCCATTTCCATTTCAGTTTTGCTGCTTGTTCTATCGCGTTTACTGTGATTGATCTGGTTCTGCTCCACTGGTGAAAATGTGATGCTTGGAGAAAATGCCGGCGTTGGGGGTGGAATTATTGGCGATTCCACGTGCTTTTAATCTGCTACGAACTTATACCGCCGGTATTCTCTGGGGTTTTTGAGTGGACTGTATTATTTTGAGTGTCTATTGTACGTAAACAATACGCAACTTGTAGCTAACATTTATTTCACTACGTACTATACTTAACACAAACACAATATACAACGGGTATAATATACAATATACGTGGTTACACAAAGTTGTTATGTTTCACAATCGCGGAGACAACTTTTCTTATTGCTAACTACTTAATGAGATAGACACACGCTCTGAGAATTGCAACTCACAAAATCACAAATTTGAGTATTAAAGCACCATCCGTCTTCCTCGGGGGTTACTAGCAGAGAGAGTGGCTTTTTCTTTCTTCGACCATCCGTAGCCGCTATCGGGTAGTAGGTAATTGTTTACAGGGTCCGAGTACCGTTAGATTTTATCCAGTACCGTTAGAATTTATTCGTAAGGTATTGGAATGAATGGGCGTCTTGGCCTACAGGGTGGAGTAAAGTTAATGAACAAGGGGAAATATACTATTTTGAAAATTACAGGGTTGTAAACAAAATCAGTTTACAACCAATGCTAGTGGATCCGAATTTTGGATCGCCTACAATGGTAGAGCCCACAAAAGTGAAAAACACCAAAGAGGTATTAGCTCCGCGGCAAGTAGCAAAAAACTGACTGAATTTTTCAAGGCAACAGCAACATCGAGCAATATTGATTTAGAGACAGCAGCTCGGGAAGGTGTTTGGGCGTCTCATATGATTAAGGGAAAATGAAAACTTTCGCTCAGCTGATTGATCATCGAAAATATTTCGGAATTGCTTTGGATTGACCAAATTTCAGTCAGCTGGTACTAAATGTGAGGCAATTCTTAAAAATGTCTGGTCCATACATCAAAAATCAATTGGTTGATGCAATGAACAACACAATATACGTCAGTATAATTACCGATGCATCTAACCATGGAAACGTAAAGATGATCCCGGTTGTGGTGAGATATTTTGTTCCATTAGAAGACGTGAAGACGAAAATATTGAATTAAACGGCTGAATATGGGGAAACATCCGATATTATTGTGCAGCTCTTGAGGAACACTCTTGAAAAGTACAACATCTCAAAAAAGTTAGTTTTATTCTGCAGCGCTAATACTAATACTAATACTAATTTTGGTAGTAAAAACCGAGGTGAGCAAAACAATGTTTACTACCAACTAAAATCACAAGTGAATCCAAATTTGATGGGAATCTGAACCGAATACATCTGAAATATATAGAATCGAATAAAAAAAGTTTGGTGCATTAGACAAGCAAAAAATTAATCGGTTTATGCTCTGCTTATGGGGTTAAATCGCTGGCCTATACTTCATTATAGGAATAGAATCTTTTTTGTTATATTTCACCCACGTGAAAACAAATTTAAAACTTTTTAAAAGGTATTTTAATACGTAGTGAAGTTTCTTTATCAAAGCACATTTCACTTCTGTCACTTTTTATCATCAATTTTTTATCGCTCCATTAAAATACCATTATTACCTTTGTAAGGGAATGTAAAACTATGAATAATTTGCTGATGGGAGTCGACCTATGCGATAAAAATACATTTTACAAATAAATGCTGTATTCTAGATTTTTAGTTCGATGACAAAATATGTTTCCTGATTTATTTCGTTTGTTTATTGCCACGTGAATATATGACATATCACAGGCTTATGAATATTTCACATAATAGAACAGTGCACGGAGCAATATTATAGGTAAAAAATAATACAGCAAAATTTCTCTAATCACACTTCTTAAAATATTGGAACTGGCATCTAAATTTTTATGATAACTTGGAATTATTACTTTTACGGAAGACAAACGGTTCTGAATTAGCGTCTTTGGCGTACAGTTAGTTTATCTGCAATATTTGACAGGAGTATCTTCGAGGTTGTATTACGCTCTCCCTAACTTTAGTTAGAGAGAGCGTGGTGAGTAATTTTGTTCGAAGAAACATATATGTTTAATATCTACTGTACAAATATTGTACCACTGCAGAAAGAACCAGAACCGAAAAAAAGATCACCAAAAGAAAACACTGGATGACAGACAGAACGCTGCAACTTCTCGAAGAGCGAAGAAGAATCCAATCTCTCATATATCAAAACGACAGCAACAAAAAAGAATTAGCAAGGTTAAATAGAGCCATTAAAAGGGCATGTAGGGATTATAAAAATAAACATATAAATGAAGAATGCGAAGAACTAGAGCTATATAACAAAGTCTGATATCTATCCAGGGAATTTAAACCAATCACCCAAACAATAATGGATTAAAACCAACATATTATAAACTACCAGAAAGGGATTGCGGAGATATGGAGAAAATATTGTCAAAACCTATATGCAGATGATCCCAAGAATGGAAATCACGAGTTCATTGCAGAGAGAGAACAAAGATTCTAAAGTCAGAGGTAGAAAAAGCAATCAAAAAGTTAAAAAATAGAAAATCTGGCGCAAACCAGACCACCGTAGAAGTTTTAAAAGAGGCTGGAGATGTTGTAGTACACGTTATGCATATGATCTGCAAAAATATTTGGGAAACCTGAGAGTGGCCCAACCACTGGACAACATCCACTTTCATTCCTATATTCAACAAAGGAACTCCGCTAGATTTCAGCAACTACAGAACGGTAACCCTAATATCCCACGCAAGCAAGGTTCTACTTCATGTAATACATGAAAGACTAAAAGCTTTTGTATTGTCTCAGATATCAGAAGAACAAGCGGGATTTGTACCAGGAAAAGGCACAAGAGAACACGTCGTTAATGTGAGACAGCTAATCGAAAAAACTCGTGAATTCAACACTCCTATGCTTATATGCTTTGTGAATTACACAAAGGCCTTCGATAAAGTCTAACGGCAGCAGCTATGGTCCACACTAGCGTAAATAGAAATATCCCACCACTTAATTCAACTACATAATTAGAAGTCTATATGAAAATAATAAGTGCACAGTAAAAATAGACAACACCCATTCCGATCATTTCAGAACAGGAGGTAGGTGTTGGCATGTAAGCATTTTTTTATAGCCCTTTTTCTATCCTAATTGTCGAATAAAGGCCTCTTCCATTTCTCGCGATTCATCCCTGTTGTGTGCTAGGCGTTTCCACATTGGTCCTGCGACTCTTTTGATCTCGTCGCTCCAGCGCATTTGAGGTCTTCCTCTTGGTATCTTCGCATCGTACGGTCGCCAGTTTCCGACTTCTTTGTTCCATCTACCATCTTCGAGACGTTCGTTGTGTCCAGCCCATTTCCATTTTAATTTAGCTGCTTGTTTCGCGGCGTCCTTTATTTTTGTTTTGTTCCGGATTGCTTCGTTCGTTTGCCGATCTATTAGTGAGATACCAAGCATCTGTCGTTCCATGGCCCGCTGAGTTTTTCGAATCTTGTCTATGTTCTTTTTTGTGAATGTCCAGGTTTGAGCTCCGTAAGTGAGAACGGGAAGGATACAAGAATCGAACACTTTGGTTCGAAGGTTTTGGGGTATCTATTGTCTTTCAGTATGTATGAGAGTTTTCCAAATGCGGCCCATCCCATTCTTACTCGTCTGCTTATTTCGGTAGTTTGGTTTTCTTTGTTTACCTTGATATTCTGACCCAGATATATGTATTCTTCTACATGTTCCACTTTTGTTCCTTGCATGTAAGCATAATCTAGCCAATATATACAGCGAACACATTATGCGAAAGGTAATAGACGGATGGAAGGGTGGAATATTAGTAGGAGATCAAAAAATCTGTAACTTGAGATATGCTGATGACACTTTAATAATCGCGGCAAATCAAGAAGAAATGGAAGACGTAATGAGATGTCTTTAGGAGAAAAGCAAAACATATGGACTAAATCTAAATGGGAGTAAGATAAAGATCATGATAGTAGACAGAGCTCGGAATAATCTTCAACATATTAAAGAAATTGGGGGCTTTGAAGTTGTAAATAGTTTCATATACCTGGGGTCCCTAATAATTTATATGCTTTATAGACTTCGAAAAAGCATTTGATAGAGTAAGATACGACCTACTATTAGAACGTTTGCAAGAAGTCGGTTTAGATGGAAAAGACATCAAATTCTTAAAAAACTTGTACTGGAACCAAAACGCCAAAGTTAGGATCGAAGGTTCCACATCCGCAGAAGTAGAAATTAGGAGTGGAGTTAGACAAGGATGTGTTCTGTCGCCTCTGCTGTTTAATCTTTACTCCGAGTTTCTATTTAAAGAAGCATTGGAGGATTCCAAGGATGGAGTCAATATGAATGGCGTAAATATCAACAGTATCAGATACGCCGATGATACAGTGTTAATTGCGGATTCCGACTTAGGTCTACAACGACTCATTGACAAGACCAACTCGACCTGTGAGCAATTTGGTATGGAAATTAACATTAAAAAATTAAAGTGATGTCAATCCGAAAAAACCAAAACGTACCTTAACCTTGCACAATAAATGGGCACATTTTAGAACAGGTCAATAGATTTAAGTACCTGGGATGTTGGATCGATAGCAGCCTAAATCCTGATCTAGAAATAAGATCGAGAATAGAACAGGCCAGAAAATCTTTCGAAAAAATCAAAAAACTGCTTTGTGATTCTCGAATAAAACTCGAAATTCGACTATGTTTATCAAAATGCTACGTCTGGTCGACTCTTCTATATGCAGTTGAAACGTGGACCCTTAAAACATCAACCGTAAATAAATTGGAGGCCTTTGAAATGTGGATCTACAGGAGAATACTCAAAATTTCATGGACATCGCATACCTCAAACGAAGAAGTGCTGCATAGAATAGGCAAGGATAGAGAACTTTTTAACACAGTAAAAGTTAGAAAAACATCATACCTAGGCCACATACTGAGAAATAATAAGTACCAATAGGTATGCCCAACTTATAGTGAAAGGAAAAATCGAGGGAAAGAGAGGCCTAGGAAGGAAAAGACTATCGTGGCTCAGAAACATCCGATAATGGGCAGGGCTAAATTTTGAACAGCTAATAAGAACAGCTGAAGATAGAGAAGAGTTTAAAATTGTAGTAGCCAACCTCCATTGAGGAGAGGGCACTTTAAGAAGAAGAAGAAGGGGTCCCTAATAACAAATGACGGAGGGTGTGACAGAGAGACATGTAGAAGGTTGACTATTGCTAGAACAGCTATGATGAAACTGGTAACAATTTGAAAAAAATCTAGCATAACAATACACAGAAAACTGAGGTTGGTAAGGGCACTCATTTTTCCCATAGCCACACATATGCATCCGAAATGTGGGTATACCGCTGCGTGTTAAGAATATCCTGCATTGATCGTCGCACTAACGTATCAATATAAGAACAATTTAAAGTAAAGGATAGATTGTTTAAACAAATACAACAGAGATATTTGCAGTATTTTGGACACATTGCTAGAACAGGTACGATAGAAAAACTGATCGTCGAGGGTAGAGTTGAAGGAAAGAGACCTAGGGGAAGATCTCCAAGCTGTTGGGTAGATCAAACAAAAATATTGATTAACCAAGGGTTACATGAAGCCGAACAACTAGCCCAGGACAGGGCAGGATGGAGGGAAATCGTGAAAAAACTCTAAAGGCCTGATGGTGTCACCACATCCCAAAAGGGATTAGTAATGAGGAGGGCGAGTACAAAATATTGTATGTATTAATTCTGTAAGTGTTACATATATCAAATATTTATTTAAAAGGTGCTGGTGATATTTTTTATGGTGAAATATATTAAATGCAATTTTATCAACTATTTGAATTGCGTGTGTATGTAAATTATGATTGTACGCTACCTTTCATGATGAATGCTTCTTTTGATTTAGTTATTCATTATTTGTTTCATGTTGATTTTAGCTTGTAGTTTTTTTTTTAAAGACTTATGCACTGGGGCCTGATGATGGGGTATATATTGTAAGCCTTGAAACCGATAGCCCAAATTTAACAACAATAAAAACTACTTTAGATTGTGAGTATTGACTCATTTTATATACATTAATAAAATAATGATTTGATGATAGATAATAAAAGCTATGGTACCAAGAGTAATTCTTTGTTGCTAACTTTAATACGGCTGTATCCTCAAGTAGATATTGAACCTAATCCTTAATTACCTGATAATACCATCAATTAATTAATTAAAATTAGATTAACTTTACTATCACACATTGTAATTATTGTTTACTAACAGATAAATAAACTTCTTTAATGTATTCGAATAAATCAAATCAAGTAACGATTTTATGTTTAACGCAAAAAACGATTTTAGTAGAACATATGTGTTTTAAAGTCGCCATGAAGTAGGTTAACGAGAGGATTCGCAGCATGTTTTAAACATTTAAAATGATCAAGCATTTCCAAATTGTATCTCACTTAGTGATATTTTATTTGCGTATTGCTTTGTCTTGCCTCTGTAATCTTTGATTGCGAAATGTTGAATTCTCAATCCAGACGTCATGCTTTTTGTTTAAAATAGATTTATTTCGAAAAGTTTTATGAAAATTGTTCCCATATAAAAATATGGTTAGTATTAACCCTAGAAAGGTGGACTATTATTTACTGACAGTTATGGTGGACTATCGTAATTTTTACGACATCTAACAAAAAATTGAAAAAAAAATACAAATGTAATTATAAACACTTTTATTACAAAAAATTAGAAAAAATGTAACTCTTAGTAAGTGGTACACATATAAATAAAGTCGATGTACACTACTCGTTTGCACACATTGTACATATATTACTTCGGTGTTCGCCACATATAGCGTGATGGCATTGGTTGCAATATGTGGTAGTCATGCGCCTCTTTTAACTCGGACAATGGAAACATGCCTTGCGTTTCTTTTTTTCAGGTAACGGACGTTCAACTTCTTCGGAAATTTTGAGGACATCTTTAATATTTTGCTTAAGATTTCGACGTAAAGTTGGAATACACAATCGTTCTCTCAGCCAGGGTTCGGCGAGATGACGAGCCAATTCAACCATATATTGTAACGGGTAGCTCTTTCAGGACGACAGACTCAGTAAAACACAGGTTAAAATAAAAATATGTCTATTGATCTAATATATGTACAATATATATGAAAATAAAATAAAATAAATCCTGTGCCGTAGAAATTAATTCTGCGCTCCGTCTGGATCCCGCGATGAATGAATCCCCGGCGGACGCCTATAAAAGAAAGAAAGAAAATAATTATTAATAACAAATAAAATAGGTGTAGTCAATCGCACTCAGACGTATATTCGCTTCCGCTTCAAACCAGCGGGAGCTGCGAACACACTCGTCAACTACAAAATCGCTTATGCAGGTCCGCGATAAAGTTCAAGACACGATATCGGTAGACTTTGCTTAATTATGGACGGAGCATGAACTTCAAAGCAGAACTACCTCCGTCCGGGTGGGCTCGCCAGTTCAGGACACTGGCGAAGAGAGGAGCCTAAGGCGCTAAGCTAAAGACTGAATAAATGCCGCTATTCGTATGCCTTAAATAGTTGCTCTGAACCCCACTCACATCGTGCTAAGGAGGTGGAAGCGCCAACGCTGACACTCCTACGGTTCAAGCTGTTGAACGGTGATGACATCGTTACAATATTCGTATCTGGATAAAACTTTTCTGTTTGCTTTTTATGTGTTTGTGGTGTAAATAACCTACGAGTTAATACTTGCAATATTTATCATATTATAGAAGATACACGAAGGCCATCTCCTCATTTTACGACCCGCATTCATATTCGAACACATTTGATCAAATGTATCCACTCCGCCTTTTGTTCCATTATAATCAGTTATTATAGTGGGTTTGCCATTTATTTTGGAAACATCAGCACCTTCGTGAAGTGTTGAAAGAAGTAAAACTACCTTATTTTTCTTTGGCATATATGATACCAATGTCTTTATTTGATCAAAACAAAACATAGATGTATTGGGGACTCTGTTCTTTACATTGAACAATTCCTGTTAAATTTCTCTTTTATTTTTGCGAAGAGTTCCGATAATTGTCAGTTTGTACTGATCTTTTAATAACTCCTCTGCTAAGCTAACTGATGTAAACCAGTTGTCCATGGTAATATTTCTGTTACTACCATGAACTGATTTTGTAAGTTCCTTTACAAAAATGTACCCAACGGCAAACCATTTGTATTGGTTTTCTTGCCTAAATAAGGAATAGCATCGATCATATATTTCGAAGAGCTGTCACACATCATTACGATTTTGAGACCATACGAATTAGGTTTATCAGGTAAATACATTCGAAAAGGGCAACGTCCTCGAAATCCTACTAACTGTTCATCAATAGTCAGATAGGATGAAGGTGTATATGATTCCCTGCAGGTGGTAATAAAAATGTCCCATATTTCGCGTATATGCGCAAAAGGATCATCTTGCTGCCTTTCTTTTCGTGTTTCCTTTCCATCAAACCTAAGACAGTTTATGAGATATTTGAAACGCTGACCACTCATGCAAGCCTGATAAAATTTTCCTGATATATTACTGTCAAACATATATTTCACAGATAGATGACTGTCTTTATTTGCTGCAGACATTATCAAAATTGCCAATAAAGCTTGTAGCTCATTTTTACTCATGTCAGAAATATTAGGACGACTGTCATATTTTTTAGATTGTCTTGTAATTTCACTATTTGAGTGTAACAGAGTACGACATAATATATCCTCTGAAAAAAAATGTAAGAAACATTCTTCAACTTTTGTGTAGTTTTTGGCATTTCCTTTGGAACCAGCTATAAAATGAATAATATTTCTAGCTGCCGTTCTTTTTGACAATGAAGGTATTTTGTTTGACCACTTATGCCCGTTTTTACCTTTTAGAGCCTTTCCCGGATTTACAATAAACTGAGAAACAGTGGAGTTCTCACCTGATGTTCCAGGTACTTCTTCTGTAGATTTTTCGCTTTCCATCACTATTGCTTTTATATCTGCATCCATTAAATTTACAGATGAACTGGATACACTGGATGGCTGGAAAATTTTGGAATTACCACTATTTTTAGAGCCATCTTCTTCATCTGAATCGTCCGATTCAAACTCCAAAGCATCTTCTTCTAACTCCCAGTTACTTCCACTATCTTCAAAAGGTTCCTGCTCACTATCTTCACCATTCATTATACGCTGTATTTCATCGTTTATTTCACTTGCCGTTAAAGGTTTTCGTGATGATATAGTGCTACAATTAAATAAAATAATATTTACTACAAATATAAAAAAGAATTAGATAATGACTTACCAAAAACGTCACCGGCGTCCAAATAAACTTAATAAATCTAATACATAAATACAGTAGTGGAGAAACACACTCACCGCCTGTTAAATCAAGACTAAAGCAACAGACAGCACAGAATACACCAACAACAGACAGATGCAGACAGATACAGAAACAGAACAGTACTGAGAAGTGTATGGGCAGAGGTTACGCGACTGCACCCGAACCGAGACGAAAACCGAGGAAGTACCATAACTGGATAATGCTTTAACCACTTACAAAATACTGATAATATTGCACTTATATTTAATAAAAAAGAAGAATTCCAAAGGGTAGGTTTGATTTGGTGGGATACAGAAAGCACAGCAAAACTAAAAAAAAACAAGCCTGGGCAAAGCTAAAACAAAACTTTTACCTACAAAATTATATATATACATTCGGTTTTATGTATTATTCGGTATTATATAAATGCAAAAAAAAGCAGAAAGAAAAATTTTTGAAACAAAAAAAAGAAATGTAAATTTAAAGAGTTTTGTGGTCAAATGGGGACCAAACTTCGTGTATACACAGCAATTGTAGAACCAATTACCACAATGGTGCCGAATGTTGAACGATGACAAAGCATGAACGAGATAAAATAGACGTTGTGGAAATGGATTATCTTAGAAGGTCATGTCCAGTATCGAGAATGGAAAGAATCAGGAGTGAGGAAATACGAAACCGTACAGGAATTAGAGACACTCTTTCAGATAGAATACAAGGAAGGCAATTACAATGGTATGGTCACGTGATGAAAATGGAGGAGAAGCGGTGGCCAAAGAAAGCCTTAATGTAAGTTCCGCCAGAAAGAAGGAAAAGGGGAACACCACCAAATTCCTGGAGAAGAGAAATTACAAAAACAATGCAATCTAGAGGCTTAGAAGAGGGAGATTGGAGAGATAGGAAAAGATGGAGGCTGAAATGCGGGAAGCGCAATCGCCGTAGGACCCCCGTTATATGATGATGATCATGAAGTATCTTAGGAATATATTATTACTTGCAACTGACTCCGAGTAAAAAATTGTAAATGTTATTATTTGTTTATATTTTCAAACTCTATTCACGTTTAATTTATTTTTGTAGTTTATAGACAGCAATTTTAAATAAATCAGTGTTGTATCTATTTCAAAATGCTCATCTTTTAATTTAAATGGCATAATCGTTTTGTTTTGATTTACCTATATACCTAATTACACTATGCAACATATTACATTTGTTTCAAGGTAATTTCAGTAATTTATAGTGCAAAGTAGTATGCGTATCGTATTTTAAACGTGAGAAAATTTCACACCGGTGTTTACAAAACTATTGTTCAGTATTTATGTTACATTTCGGAGATATCACACTCGTAATTATTTTACGAAGATATCTCGATTAAAATACTAAAAATTTTCACTTTCAACAACTTCACGTATTCAGTAGAATTTAATTTCAAATACATTTGATATCAGTGCTTTGTACTTAAATTTATTGATGAATATTTACTTTTATTTAATAATATATTATAATCTACTAAAAGTCAACAATAAACATCTCGCATTCAGTGTCTCCTGTGGAGGTTGCCGATCAATAGAGAGAGGAATCTATTAAAATGCATATAAATGCATATATCGCATAATTTTTCTCCTTTTAACCAATATTGCATATTTAACCCATGAAGGACCGGAGTTGCCATATGGCACCACTGGTATTAACGTACGAATCTTATTATTTTGAGGTTATGTTAGTTTGTTTTGTTTCCAAGAACGTGCCGGTCTGCAGAAAATAAGTGATTTGAAGATATATACCTAACAAAAACTTAATTCGTTGGTGTTTGTGAGATTTTATAGTCACCGTTTTTGATAGTTGTAAAAATGGATATAAGATTTGTGTAAGTAGCTCAATTTGTCAATTACCTCTGAATATCTATTACATCTAAGTGGCTAAAGTAACAATTATGCTCTAATAGAAAGGTCATTTTCCCTCTGTGAATATTTGACAACCCTTGAAAACAAGCGATCTTTTACAATATTTTGTTTTTATTCATCGCGTTGCCATATGGCAACGCTAGTATCTACAGGCATCTTGTTTTTTCAGGCGGAGTTTCTCTCTACAAGAAGCTTTGAACATGGTTTACGAAGATCACGTTAACGTTAGAAATATTTATATTGAGCCCCCAAATATTGGAGACCTCACTGATGAAGATTCTGGCGAGGAGGATGGGGGAGGATTCATCGACAATCTGTCTCGAAAACAGCTGGAAGCAAATGTTGAGGTGCAAATGTATGGCGAAGAAGCAGACAAGGAGGATGACGACATCGAAGAAGATGCAGTTCAAGCGATGGATATTTCCCAGGAAAGCAGCGGAGTTTCATCCCACAAACTACCTCTCAAGTGAAGAAAATTGAATACGAGTCCCTAAATTGGATAACGGGTGATTTGGTCGACAATGCCGCTAGTTTCCCAGAATATAGCTACGAACCATTCAATACGTTGACACCTGTCGAGATGTTCGAATTATTTTTCGACGAGGATATAATTAGTTACATTCTCAACCAATGCACGAGATATGCACTACAGAACAACTTTCCCGACCCCAAAATTTCCGCAGGAGAAATGAGGTGTTTCTTTGCCATTTTGATTCTATCGGGGTATAATTGGCTCCCGGGAAAAAAATTTTACTGGGATACGAAAGGCGATATGGGTAATGCAATGGTCATGAACGCTATGCGAAGAGATCGGTTCCTTACAATTTGGCGTTTTTTCCACCTTGCAAATAATGAAGCCATCGATGAAAGGGACAAATATTACAAGATCAGACCCTTAGCTGACTATTTACAGAAAAAATATAAAGAATATTACGTCCCTGAAGGCGAATTAAATTACGACGAATCTATGGTGAAATACTTTGGACGCCACTCATGTAAACAGTTCATAAAAGGAAAGCCGATTCGTTTCGGATACAAAGTTTGGTGCCTCAACACTAAAAGTGGGTATCTTGTAAGCTTCAACATGTACCAAGGAACCGATCCCAAAGCAAATAATCATTATTTAAAGTTTTTGGAGCATGTGCGGCTCCATTCGTCACAATGCTCGATGAACTGCCCAATGATAAATCAAGATTACCCTACAAATTTTTCTGCGACAATTTATTTACGAGCCTCCACCTTTTGAAACATATAAAGGATCGTGGCTATAGCCTTACCGGAACAATACGGGAAAATCGCATTCCCAAAAACTGCCCTATAGAATCGAAAGCTAATATGCAGAAACGCAAAAGGGGTGATGTAGAGTCGATTCTCGAGAGAGAAACTGGTATTATAGTTGTAAGATCGTTGGATAACAGCGTCGTAAGTGTAGCGTCAACATGTTATGGGGTGGAACTACAATCGCTCGTGAAAAGATATTCACAAGCTGAAAAGAAAATCATCCAGGTTCAAAGTCCATGCCTGATTGGTAAATATAATAATGCAATGGGGGCACCGACCTAATGGACGAAAATATAAACCGCTTTAGAATAGGAATGAGGGCAAAAAATGGTACTGGAGCTTGATTACCTGGATGCTAGATGCGACTATACAAAGTGCGTGGGTGCTACATAAAAAATCCGGCAAAAAGTTGACACAATTAGAGTTTAGGCGTGAAATTGTGCAAGCCTATCTGACCAGATACGGAGTGCCTGCAAAACAAGGTGGCCGACCGTCTAGTTCACTCTCAAGTCGTTCCTTTCATAGAGTATCTGATGATATTAGATACGATGGAGTTGGGCATTTACTGGAACCAGTACCAAATAAAAAGAAAATTAGGTGTGCAGGTGAAGAATGCAGGTCGATCATGAGAACAAGATGCGCCAAATGTGAAGTAGGTTTGTGCACAAAGTGTAATGTTAAATTTCATACACAGATAAGAGTCTAATTATTTTGTCAGTTTCCGGTAACCTTTGTCTAAAGTAAACACTGTATCGTGTTAAGTGTTTTTGAAGTGTTTGGTATATCGCTGGTGACCTGGCAATACCTCCTAAGTGATGTCAAACACTTTTTGAATTGGCCAATTGATTTGCGTATCGAATAGGGATAGAACCCCGTTTTGTCCGCCTTTTCTTTTTTTGCAGCAATCGCTGTATCGCCTGCGTATAGATTTGGCAATGATCTGGATTCGGATGGAGTATCTGCTCTATATATGACGTATAGATAAGGCGACAACACCGCTCCCTATGGCACACCAGCCTCCATGACTCCAGCTTCCGACAGGGTTGGCCCTATTCCAACTTTGAACCTTCTGTCGGCTAGGTACGACGAGAAAAACCATGTCATCGATTTACTCTAACCATATTGGTTCATTTTATACAGTAGGCCTTTGTGCTAAACTCTATCGAATTCTTTACTGACATCTAGAAGGGCGGCTACTGTATGTTTCTTTTCATTGAACTATTTTGTGATATATTCTGCTAGACGCAGTACCTGAAGTTCACATGAGTGTTCGGATCTGAATCCGAACTGTGTATCGTTCCGATTTCTTCTGATTCTTGTTTTAGCCTAGCTAGTATGACCCGCTCTGCAATTTTGCTTATTGCTGGTAATAAGCTTATCGGCTGATAATTCTGTGGAAAAGTGACATTTCCCCCTGGTTTTTCGATCGTTATTACGTGAGCTTCCTTCCATTTGCCAGGAAAATGTCTTAATCTTAGAATGTGGTTGATTAAATTTGTTATGTATACTATTGCTTTTGCTGGCAGATTCTTCAGAGGTGTTTCTATATAAAAATAAATAATATTACATATTTGAAATAATGAAAAAAATGATGAACATTT
Source organism: Diabrotica balteata (assembly GCA_918026665.1). Classification (NCBI taxonomy): domain Eukaryota; kingdom Metazoa; phylum Arthropoda; class Insecta; order Coleoptera; family Chrysomelidae; genus Diabrotica; species Diabrotica balteata. Next base: position 137,317,302 of record OU898281.1, read on the forward strand.
AGAGATAGGGTTTAAAATATTTATACTGTAAAATAAAAATGAATGTTTTAAAAATGTAAGTGGCAGACACGAGACTATAGCTTATTTGTAATGTACCGTTTTACTTCTAACCTATTGTCAACAAGTCTAGTGTAGAGTATACGTAAATATACTTTATTATTAAGAATATAGTGTCCTACTATACCTTATTTGTAGTTTACCGTTTTTGTGCGTCGTAAAACGTTTTATTTCACATTTTTTATATTTAGTCTATCCTTAAAGTTTCCCGCCCATCTTTCTAATATCTGGTCCTGATTCTTTCTATTTTGATTAAACCTCTTGTAGAATTTTTATGTTGTCATTTGTGTGTTAGTTATACTTGTCTAGTTGTTTCAGTTGGTTGTTTCTTTTCAGTATTTTAGTCTAGACTATATTGGGTGAGAGCTATAATAAATATACCGTAAAATTCTTTTCTTCAAATATTATTTTCTCAGCCATCTCAGTTCGCGAAGTGTAATCATGTTGCTTTTATATATTTCTAAACTGTCAATAAGAGTCTGTAAGGCCACTGGCCTGTACAGCGATCTTACATAAAATAACTCCCACACTTCATGAAAAACTCAAAAAGGGTAATAATCCTCGAGTTTTCATACTTCCTTTCATTTATACTTTTTGATAGTAGCATCATATTATTATCTTCCGCAAATCTCAGGTTTTTAATATAGGGTTCATTGATATTTATTCATCTCTTTATTTCGAGTTTTAAACACGCATTAAATAAGCGGTTGTTTCTTTCTTTATAATATATTGGGCCTAAAATGTATTTTATTTCGAATATTTTATATCTGTGCAATGCAGGCTTGTTATAATATATGGACATAGGATACAAGTCGATCGTTCGGAAGAAAAGGGTTACATCTGAAAAATGTTCATTTCTCACTTTATTTCATTAAACTGTCTAAAAAGGTGCCTACTACTAGGAACGGATTAAGTTTCGAGAGAATATTTACTACCAGCCAAAAGATGCCAGCATGTAACACAGGGATTTTTGCATTTTTCACACAATATTTTCTACAAAATCGTTATATCTCAATTTGTCACCGATATCTGCCGATATTGTGGTGTGGCAGTTAAAAAATTTAGGAGAAAAAGGTTACATTCGATATTGTTGCAAAAAGTAAGTAGTCAATACATGTAAATTTTACAACAAAACAGATACATCTCAGAATGTTACAATTTTGGATTAAATTAACTGTTTTACGTTTGTAACAATGCCGCAACATTTTGTTTTGTAACAGTGTTGAACCAACTTGTTCAGTAAATTTATTCACATACTATGTCTTATGTCAAAATGTAGCGTTTTTCTTGATTATTTTTTTAATAATTACTGTAAAATAACGACATGTTACACGTTTGTTGAATCAACTTTTGTGTTAATTGTGTGTATTCAATTTGTGTATTCACAGTCTTTGGTTAATGTCATAATGTATCACTTTTCTTAATACTTTTTGTAATTTTTTACGATAATATATTACACCTTCAATTATTTACGTGCACGAAAAAAATATTAAATACCTGGTTTTGTTGCAAATCCAGATATAATATGATTTAAAAATTGTTTGTGTGTCCCCATTAAAAGTTCGATTAATTATAAAAAAAAGCTGTGAAGTTTTTTTTTTGACAAAATTAACCAGTTTAGTTAACAAAGGAGTTTTGAATACAGTTTCCGAGGGTGTTGCATTTTTGGCCTAATGATTTTTTAAATTTTGGTCTAACAAACGACAATGTTTGTTGCCAAATTAAGGATTTTTAGCGAACGTATTTAATTTCTATCATCACGTAGTCTTAAATATTGCATACACAAACCGAACCCAAAGGATACTTGCCGGGTGTCGTTCTGATTTACTATAAGATGTGGAAACGGATGTCTCCCAATATGGGATCAAAGAAATTGATCCGTTAAAATTCAGTAACAATTTCTCGGCCAATACTGATTCTAGCAGTCAGAAATTATCAGGTAAATTTACATTATTACATTATATTTCCTTATTGACTTATTTTACTTTGAAGACATACCAGAAATAATGCACTATGAGATCGAAGAACTTGATATACTGAAAAGTAGTGAAAATCGCATAGTCAATACAGATGCTATTCTTTCAAAGAAAAAAGAGCACGAAACTTTACAAATTCCAATCGTGTCTAATACAAACCAGAATGTTACAGATAAATTGAAGTTTTGAAGTGATATTTTAGTTAGTTTTAGATGTCCATAATTTGGTTATAGAAAAAACACAAAATTATTCATTTGCTTCATCTACTAGCAGTTCATCTTCGTCATCGAACTCTTCATCAAGTTCTTCAGCAAGTAGTAGTGACTCATTAGATTCTTAAAATGAACCGTTTGGATCTGATGACGGTGTTAAGGATCCATACTATATCAAATCGTAATCAGATTCTGATAATATTGGTTCAAGTAAAGAAGTAGAAAAAATTAAGTTGTCAAAAAACAGAAAATTACTTGATCCGTATAAAACAGAAAAAAAAAAACGATTAAGAAATTAGGGCTTATGGCAAAAATATATAGCAAAACAGTTGAGAAATAGTGACAAAAGTTATGTTGGCTTAAAATAAATTATACAGAAAATCAAGCCGTATTTACGTTCCCGATCAGTATGCTTGCATTATGAGATCAGCAACAAAAACTGGAAAAACATACAGAGTAAAAGAATTTTGTTTTAAGGACATTATGGATTTAAAAAAATTAACTTCTGACTTGTTTGTGAATATCCCGAAAAATGTAAAAACTGCGTCATTTAGAGTAATCAAATTAGAAAACAAAATCCAAACAAATTATTTTATAAAAATTCTTTTGAAGATACAGATTTCTACCAAGCGAAAGTTATTAGATCGAGAAAAATTGTTAATATAGAACAAATCCCAATAAAAACCGCATATTCCACGAAACCAGGAATATCAGACGCAAAAAAAACACGTTTGATATCATTAGTCGAACAGAAAAAATGCGTTCCGCCATATTATCTTGATTTTTACAATAATTTGTAATGATTTAATTTAATTCTTTTTATGATTTTAGGTGTGTATTCAATAATTATCAACTAGATTAATAATGTTACAGATTATAATCATTTACTAATTTTTAATTCAAAACCGTTGCATGTATTTTTTTATAACTATAAATAAACAGTTTGAAAAATCACAATTATGTCATTTAATTAAACCCGACTTAGGCTACTTATTTATTTAAAAACCAAAAAATTCTATTAATTAATGATTCTATCTATCTATCTAATTAGCCTTCTTCGGTCCATCTTTGGACATAGGCCTCCCCAATCCTTTTCCATTCTTCTCTGTCTGTCGCTACAGTCATCCATCTAGAGCCCACGTGCTTCTTGATATCATCTGCCCATCTCATTTGGGGCCTTCCTCTGCTTCGTTTATATTCCCACGGTCTCCAACTTATAAGAATTTTATTCCATCGGTCTTCTTTTTGTCTTATATTGTGTCCGGCAAATCTCCATTTCAATTTTGCAACTTCTTGTCTAACATCCCTCACTTTTGTTTTCTCTCTTATCCACTCGTTTCTCTTCTTATCCATTAGTCTTATGTGCAACATTTATCTTTCCATTGCTCTTTGGGTTTTTATGATTTTGTCCATGTTTGCTTTTGTAGATGTCCACGTTTGGGAACCATAAGTAAGAACAGGGAGTACGCATTGATTATATACTTTGGTCTTAAGATGCTGTGGATATCTTTTGTTTTTAAGAATGTAGCTTAGTTTGCCAAATGCCGCCCATGCCAGTCTAACTCGTCTCTTGATCTCTGCTGTTTGGTTTTCTTTGTTAAGTTTTATAGTTTGACCAAGATATATATATATATATATATATATATATATATATATATATATATATATATATATATATATATATAATCCTTAACTTGTTCTATTTCATCTTGTCCGATTCTCATTGTGATGTCTTCATCTGTATTTGTTATAGTTTTGGTCTTGCTGTAATTCATATTAAAGCCTATCTTTCCAGCTTCTACGTCCAGTTCTTTCATCATTTCAAATAATTCTTCTTTTTTATCGGTTATCAATACGATGTCATCAGCGTACCTTGATGGTTCAAGCGTTGTCCATAAATTTTTATACCTTTTTTACCATTCTAATTCTTTTCTTGATTAATGATTAGGAAATAAAAAAAATAACTCCTCAAAAAACTTAAAACCCTTCTCCTGCAAAAGTAGTTTTTTCGAGTTGTAACCATTTTTTTCCGAACGATCGAAGTATTTATTATAATAGAATGAAAACTTTTTATTCAGTATATTTATTTTGAATGAATTCGTGCTTTTAAGGATAAAATGTTTAGCACGGCAACAGCGCGCACAATACCTACAGCCACACGCTTTTATGCTTCCCTCCGCCTTCCTGCGTTCTGTACCGCTCTATCGTCGAAAACGAGTAGCCAGGGTAGTTTGAGAACCCTGCTCGACGAAGATCGGGCGTTGTTCTTCAGTTCCAAAGCACACTTCGTGAATGAATTGAATACTGTGATTTTTGTGTAGTTTCAGTAAACCCAGTGCCAATTTACTAACATTTTGCCTTTGTGCAGTGTTTTTATCTAGCAGTTCCGCAAAATCAGTCAAGCTGTGGGGCGCCGGCGCCTTTTTGTTTCCCCCTCAGGGGATGTATTACCCGGTAAGTTGTTATTTTTCTATAAAAATGTGTAAGATGCTTGGTGATTGTGCGTGCTTGTAAAGCACGCTGTCAAAAGAACGTATTTCGTCATTTGTTTCTGTTCAATGTTTACGTATTCGGAAGCTGCATCTCTCTCATCGCCCAGACCAGATGTGTTTGTTTCTGCATGGGCGTACAGTGCTAATTCGACTGGGCTTTATTTTTCTTTCATAAACATCAATTCAATCATCGTTTTGTTAGAACCCAAAGGAGGAATAAATTGTTTATATATAACGTTTTTATTGTCTTTTATACGTTTTTTTGTTATTTATATGTACTGCATATGCAAAGTAAAGCTACAAATGTATCTTAGCATAACATTTTTACCTTCAGAGCGTGATAGTTCACTTCTTCATACCTTCAGTTCGTTTCTATTAAACAAATACCTATTAAAAGGGTGTCGATAATTCTGGGCTTGCTGCCGCTCTCATTAGTGCATGACTGCTATTTGCTCTCAATATGATGGCGTTGTTATGTATGTCCTTTGCTCTAGATTCATGCTCTTCAGAATGAGTTTTGTTGACTGTTTCGTTATATTCCATATTCCAGTATAGATTAAACGTAGATCTACAGTAATTGCATGAATTAATTTTATGCAGATGCATCTTCCAATATTTTTTCTTGCTATTACTAACAGTCTATATGCTGTAACGGGTAGTATCCAGTATTATACTTCTTCTTACGGTGCCTTATCCTTAAGGACGTTGGCCATTACATTTGCCCATTTAATCTTATTTGTAGCAGCCCTGAATAGTTCTATGGAGGTCATGTCCTTCCATTGCCGTAGGTTTTTAAGCCAAGAGTTGAGTCTTCTTCCTGGTCCTCTTTTGCTATTAACTTTGCCTTCGATTATAAGTTGGAGCAGTTCATACTTTTGATTTCTTATGATGTGACCAAAATATTGTGTTTTCCGTTCTTTTATTATAAGCATAAGCTCTCTTTCCTTATTCATCCTCCTCAAGACTTCCGCATTTGTCGTATGGCTCATGTAGGATATTCTGAGCATTTTACGGTAACACCAGAGTTCGAATGCTTGGAATCTTTTTTGTGTTGCTTCTGTCATTGTCCAGGCTTCAACACCATAGAGCAAGGTGGAGAAAACATAGCACTTAAGTATTCTAGTTCTCAATGAGATGCCCAGTTGGCGGTTGCATAGAACTTTTTGCATTTTGTAAAACATTGTACGTGCCTTTTCCAGGCGTATTCTTATCTCTAGTGAGTAGTCCCAAGTTTCATCAAGATTACTTCCAAGGTACGTTGTTCTTGTTACTCTTTCCAGATCTGTTCCGTCGACATTGACCTTCACCCTTCTGTTTTGGTGCTTGCTGATGACCATCGTTTTTGTCTTCTTTGTATTCAATTTCATTCCAAATTCTCTACAGGCTGTCGTTTCTCGGTCCATTAAGCGTTGCAGGGCTTCAGCATTATCTGCCAGTATGACAGTGTCTTCAGCATATCGCAGGTTATTTATACATTGCCCGTTTATAATTATACCATCCGAGGTGCCTTCCAAAGCTTTCTGAAATATCTTCTCAGAGTAAACATTGAACAGCAAAGGTGATAGGACACATCCCTGTCTTACTCCCTTCTCGATATTGATTTTTCCAGATGTTTCGCTTTTTATTCTGATTTTAGCCTTTTGTTCTTGGTAGAGGTTTGAAATGATCCTTCAGTCTTTATCGTCGATATTACATGACCTTAAAATATCTTTTAGTTTATCACCAGTATTATAACCATTGGAATATATTATTCCTTTAGACCTGACCAAGAGTATCGTACCCTCATAAGTAAGTTGAAAGTATTATCTTTCTCATTTTTTACTTTTCTTTAAATTACGTTTGTAAGCCAAATATATCTAACCATTTTATCCACTGAGAATATTTTCTAGTGGTTTAAGTTTATCGATAAGATCTTGTACCTGGAGTTTCCGTAAAAGCATAATTCTCATCTATAAATGAGCTCACACTTGCCCTTGAAATACTAGGTTTTTGTTTCCATTTGATATTTCTTTTCTTTACATCCCAGGTACTTACCATCGAAAAAAACTCGTTTTTTTATTCTATTTTATTTTTCTACATAGTTTTTGAATATTACTCGTGATAAACAGAAAAGTCTTTATTAGAAAAAAAAAAATAAATAAATAAATGTGCTGCACAAACTAAACATTCACTCTTTACAACTACTAGAAAAATGTGTAGTAGCTAAAACAAAATGTACATAAAAAAATGCGTCTATATTCTTTGTACTTCTTCTTATGGTCCCTATCCAATTAGTGGATGTTGGCGACAATTCTGGCATACTCCTCTCGATCTTGTGTGGTTCTAAAGAGTGCATGGGTATCAAGGTTTGTCCAATCCCTTATGTTTTTAAGCCATGAGTATTTCTTTCTTCCCATGCCTCGTTTTGGTTGAACAGATAGAAAAACACCGTAAATGACGTAAATAACTGTGGTTATTTTAATGACTAATTTAACCCATCGGAATGAGAAATTTTTCGAGATATCTCATCTGTATTCTCTTCTTCTTCATGGTTGATGTTTAGCATCAGATCGGCAGTTGCGTCATCTATCAGTTCCATTTCTTCATCTCCATTTCTCCAATCGTTGGCATCTTGGTTTCCGATTGGCTAGGTTGGCTATAGTATCAACTTCATAGTCATCAGTTTCTTTTTGAAGATCCAGTGTTTTGTTTTCTATCTGAATGAGATGTAATTCAATAGCAAACATCTTCAACCGTGATCTTCTTCATTTTGTCAATTACAGTCAGCTCTTCATCCAGCCTGTTCAGTAGTACCTGAAGATGCCTTCGCTGATAATTTCTCTTCATTGCTTCTATCACTCCTTGGTCTAGGAGTTCGATGAAAGACGTCACATTGAGTGACAGGAACACAGCTATTGTGTCACCACTAATCAATTCACTTGCGTCTGGTAAGATCGTGCGTTGTGCAGCAACAACAAAGCTTTAGGAGGCAGATTTTTGTTTTTTTTTTGTAGGCCACTGACTGGTACACAGTCATTAAAAAACTAATCCTTAAAAATGCTACAGTCTATCCATGCATTGCGTTGGTTTTTATAGGTTGTAGTTAAGCAATTTACTTGGATATTTTTGAATGCCTTTGAACTTTTGGATTTTTCTATTGAAAGATTTCTTAATTTTAAGAGTTGGAAGCAGTATTGCACATCATAATTGTGACTCTCTCTTCACTTTTCTTGTAACATCATGCAATTCCTTCATTTTTAGCGGCTAGTGTTTTCGAAGGAAGCATTTTAGTCAGACAATCTTTTGATAATCTCTTGTAATTTTAAATAAAATATTCCAATTTCAGTTGAGTCAGCAAAAAGTTACTCGCCACAAAAATTTAATTGTCAGATACCGTATTTTTTTTTTCCATGAGTCCCTCACTAGCACAAAAGGTTTCACCTTCATCCATAAACTTTTTGTGGAATGCAATAGCTTTTGCTTGGTGTATTGGGCCACTTATCGAGCTACTCGATCCTTTCATTTGTGAAAACCATAACAACAACGCCTCAGAAGTTTGTTCATCGTCTCGATTTCATTCCGCTTACGCTTCCAATCTCCAACAGTTACTTCTCCAGCATATAAATCTGAAGCAGACTTTCTTATTGATTTACCCTTGTCCATTTCACTCTGATTAACATAGGAACAATAAATGTAGACAAAACGCGATAAAGACATTTCTGAAAATAAGGCGATGACCAATTTCTGAAAATTTCGGCTCGACCTAACAACTATTCGCAATATTGCGACTCACCAGTTACGACTTTTGTCTCGGTTATCCAAGGGGCTCGGATAACCTAGACTCGGATAATCGAGAGTCTACTGTACTTATATGACCCAGATAAGCAGTTTTTCTTCTTTTTATTATTGGCAGCAATTCTCGTTATCTGCCCATTCGGTTTAATACTTAGACATTTGTTGTGTGATCTGTCCAGGTAATTTTAAGTAGTCTTCTAAATACCCACATTTCAAAGGCCTCCAATCGGTTCATCACATTGGCCTTTATGGTCCAGGTTTCTACACCATACAGCAGTATGGAGTAAATGTAACATTTTACAAAGCGATGCTGTTGTTTAGAAAGGTTCTCATATTAGTAAATGCTGTTCTGACTTGCTCAATCCTGCTACGTATCTCTATGACTGGATGTAGATCTTCAGTTATCGAACTACCGAAATATCTGAACTTAGCGACCTTTTCAATGTTGTTATTGTTTACTCTTATATTTAATTGCATATTTCGTGTTCTACTAACCACCATTACCTTCGTCTTGTCTATATTAATCTTCAAGCCCAGTCGTTCTCCTTCAGCATTTATTCTATATATTAGTCGTTGTAGTGCTTCTTGGCTATCAGCTATTATGGCTGTATCATCAGCATAGCGAATATTACTAATAGGCTTTCCGTTGATTTTGATTCCATCTTCAGTATCATTTAAGGCTCTATCGAAAATCGTTTCAGGGTAAAGATTAAAAAGGAGAGGTGACAGAACAGAACCCTGTTGTACACCTTTCTCGATTGAGAAATATGATGTAGATTCCAGTCCTACTCTCACAGATGCCACTTAATTCATATAAAGGTTCTTTATGATTTTAAGGTCATTGTCATCTATCGAACGTTTCTGGAGCAATCTTAACAATTCTGAATGATTAACATAATCGAACGCTTTCTGGTAATCTATAAAGCATAGGAAGACATCTTTTTTCTGATCTCTGCATTTCCGAAGTAGGACAGTTAGGCTATAAAGTGCTTCTCTTTCACATCTGTTGTATAGTCTTGCGTGAATTATCTTTAACAAGAGTTTTAGCACCTGGTTCAATAAGCTGATCATTCAGAATTGGTCACAACTATTAGCGTTTGGATTTTTTGGGATTGGTATAAAGGTTAGATTGAAGCCAATCCTATGGTATTTGACCGGACCCATAAATTTCATTAAAAAGATCTACCAAGGTGTATCTATTGTCTTCACTCAACATTGTTAGAACCTTTACGTATATTAATTAATGGAGTTTTTTCAGACTCTGACAATACAGACTTGTTTAATTTTTTATTTGATTTACTAGCTTTGAGCTCAGATATAGAGCTTGAGCTCTATATCTGAATCAAATTCAAGTTCTTCATGTGTATATTAACTATCTTCTTCATATATTATATATGTGTTCTTCATATTTTCACTAACCTCTATTTTTAACAGGATGGAACTATCACAGTTAAAGGTACAAAGAAAGCTCTAATTTCTGACCAAGAGAAAAAAAGAGGTCTTATATTTATATCCCACTTGCCCCATGGTTTCTATGAAGATGAACTTAAGAAATACTTCACACAATTTGGAAAAGTTAGCAATGTTATAGTTTGTAGGTCTGGCAAGACACGGACCAGCAAAGGGTATGGCTATGTTGAGTTTTTGAACCCAGAAGTAGCCAAGATTGCTGCAGAAACTATGAACAACTATTTAATGTTTTAAAAAAGAATAACAGCTAATTTTGTGGCACCTGAAAAGCGACCAAAGGGATTATTTATGGGCAGACCTAACACAATTACGAGGTATTCCACGAAAGTTAGGAGGGAAAAACAATATCAGGTTAATATAAAGTTGAACCCCAAAAATCATGCTAAAAGAACTTTACGTATATGTCGCCTTGTCCTGGTGCTTTTCCCCATTTGCTCTGTTTGATTGCCCTTACAACTTCTGACTTTAATATTTGGGGGGGGGGGGGTTCACTTTTATATTCACTTTCTTAGTTTCTTCTAGTGTTGTCTGAGTATAGTTGCTGTGTGTAGTTTCTTCAATGTTAACGTATATCATTGGGATCAGTATTATTGTCCTTCACAATACTGTTAAAATTGCAAGGTTTTGTATGACCTGTCGCTTATTTAATGAGTTTTCTTCCAATTCCTCCATTTCTGCACACCTGTCTAGCAGCCATTGTTCTTTAGCTTTGCGACACTCTTTTTGTATTTGTCGGTTAATTTGCTGATGTTTGGTTCGGTATTTGTTTTTAAATGATCTGCGATCGTCCATCATTGATAATATTTTGTCAGTCATCAAATTCTTCTTTTTGTAGTAATGATGTAAGTGATCAGAGACTTGGTGGGGGTTACGATAGCTTTTTTAATACAATTCCATTTCTTCTATACTGGCCGGTTGTTTAGATCTTGCCGTGATATCCGCTATTGACTCATTTAATTTTTCTGTGACATTTAGTTATGTTTTGAGCTGTTTATATCAATTTTCTTTAGGGATTTTCTTTTAATTTTCGCTTAATTTTCAATTTTCCTATTACGAGATTGTGATCAGATTGTTTGTACAAAGGGTAGGTTTACAAAAAAGATTATGAGGCTGGAGAGTTCTAAATCAGACGGTTTTAGTTTGTGATCTCTCCTGAAAACTTGCAATATTTTAACTTTAAAAACATGTAAAGAAAAAACTCTATTTTTTACACATCCTGCATTATATAATCAAAATTTTGAACCAGAATTAGACTGAAAAATTATGTTTTAAATAACACATAAAAATGTTAATAAAAACGTGAACTTTTTTTTAAATAAAAAAAATAGATTAATTAATGAAATTATGCGATTCGTGGTGCTTCAGATTATGTATTATACCATTCAAGAAATGACTGCAAAGTTTGGTAGCTCCAGGGGAAGCAATTTATAAAATATGTGTTCTTAAATAAAGGACAAATTAACATTTAGTCTTATAGGAGCAGATCAGGGGTACCTGGTCCCCCTAAATTATTTAGCTTTTGATTCCCTGACTGAGTTTCTCGACTGTATTGGCTTTGTGAGGTGTTATTTTAGTAAATCCATGTAATTATTTTCATCATCTGATTGTATACTTAGTAGTCCTCTTTTTCTTTACCACATTTATCTCATCATGAAGATATCAAAGAGAATATTGTCTAAAAAAATAAATCATAAAAATCTCATCAACAAAAGTGTGCTTACAATGAGGGATAAAAATGATGGTTTACACCAACTTCAGACAAAAATGAAAAACAAAATCTAATCTTTTTCTAATAGCTTTTCAATTCAAAATACTTTTAAGTGGAGATTTTTTTCGTTTTTCTTTCTTTCCTACCTATATCAGTCTTGTATTTCTTTCTTGCTTGTGCACTCTTCCTCCTGTTTACTCAGGTCTGCCTCTTGCTCTCTTGATATTATCTATAAGGTTATAGCACTTTGGGAGTTCATCTGCTCCCTTCTCAATATGCGTATTCATTGCTTTCTTCTTAGGGTGCCTGTCCGTTCCGAACGTTGGCGATTATTCTGGCTATGATCACTTTTTTGGTTGCTATACGAAATGTGTGTTGAGGTCTTTCTGTACCATGCTCTCAGGTTAGCAAGCCAGGATATTCTTCTTCGTCCTGGGGCCCGTTTTCCTTCAATTTTACCTTGTAAAATGCATTGAAGTAGCTCGTATCTGTCTTGATTTCTCATTATATGGCCCAAGTACTGCAGCTTACGGCCATTCACGATGTTGACCAAATCCGCAAATGTGTTCATCCTCCGCAGTATTTCCTTATTGATGACTTTGTCTGTCCATGATATCTTCCAAGATCCTTCTGTATGACCATAGCTCAAAAGCCTGAAGTTTTGATAGAGTTTCCGTCTTTAATGTCCACGTTTCTACTCCGTACAGAAGTACTGAGTACACATAACATTTAAGGAGCCTTATTTTTTGTTTCTAGGGTGAGGTCATGGTATTAGGTTGTTATTCTCATTTGCCATCCTTTCTTATATTTCATGATTCATCTGTTGTCCTGCTACATATTTGTTTATTATCTTTCTTTCGAATATTTTTAGTCCTTCTCTAGCTGTGTGGGTGGTTGTTCTGAATCATCTATGAAATAATATTTAAAATATTTAAAAAATATAACCTAATGGTTTCGGACTAAAGGAAGTAGAGCACGCTGAAACATATCCCATATATCTGTTTATGTAGCCACTCCGTGATATTTTCTTTTAGGCCAAAAAGTTAGTTTTTTACTGGACACAACAGTATAGACGGATTTGACATTTAAAATGTGTAGTATGAGATATGACAAAAAGATCCTCATAGGGATTAATCAATTTTTTAATAAAAATATTTTTAAATTAACAATCAAAAGACATTTCACAACCTCAACAGACAACATTTTTAGGAAAAAAAATACACAAAATGAGATAGGATAAATGAAAATCAGATAAACAAAAAAGTTATTGTAAAATGAACACCAAAATATTTGTTTTTGATTATTGTTAAGAACTTTTTTATTATTTGTTAAAATTTGATTACATCTACCTGAACTTCAGGGTTTTATCGTGTTTGAATTGTGTGCAAAAGATGGACTAGATCAGTTGAATACTTTTTACGAAATTTAATTTGTTTATTTTTTTAAAAAGATTTTTTGAAAAATGAGCTAATTTCTAAGGCCGGTCCAGTTATTTGACTAAATGATATAATAAAACCATGTGAATATGCAAAAAAAGGAAAATCTGTGCTACACTGCAAAAAAAGGAAAAACACAGATGTTATTAAATTGGTTATTTCATTTTCCGGGCAACAAAAAATGATATATGAACTAGCTACAAATAATTTCGGACGAAATTTTTAAATCAATAAACGAAAACAATAATTATTTTTAAAATTTATTCATTCAAACGTGTAGTTTACACATTGTTTCTTGTTTCAAAACTATTTTTAAGATCAAAGGTTTTCGCATTATGTATATATAAATTCCTGATCTTCAATCATGCAAATGTGTTATACTGTCGCTAGACAAATATTCGCCCGAAATAAAAATAAATCTGTATGTCAACGAATAAAACAATGTGTAAAATGTCTAACTGAATTTGAAAGTATAATAATATCCTGACCTTTTGCCCCAAAAGTAAATAACCAAAAAATAAATACTATGTAATATTGTAGCTTTGCATGGTCTCTGAATGCTTGGTTGGATTTCCTATTAGTATTTTGCCTCAAGAAATTATTACTACAAGTATGTTTTAAGTATTTCTATGTCTGTTCATTTATTGACATAATTACTTATATATTAAATTAAGTATTTTGCCAATGTTCATATTTTCTCTTAATCTGGTTGTAGAATTTTCAACTTTGAACATAGTGATTATCTCTACACCTTATTTAAAACATTCCAAGGCCATTTACTTTGGATGAGTGATAATCCATCGTAAAGAGAATTTTAACTCTAAACTACCTGTTGGTCAAAAAGGTCACCCAGAAGAATCATTGAAAATATATACCTGAAATATTTCTTTAAAAAATATTTTCTTTGTTTCACACACATGATTGGTAGATTCATGGAATTTATAAATAATGGAAACTCATTCTATTAATTTTTCAAATAAAGAATAGAATTATTTGATAGAATTAGTTGGCACGCAAAGCCAATGTCAGTTGTAAACCTGAAGAAAACAATGTTTTTAATTAAATATGTAATTTATATTTGAAGTTATCTTCTTATAATACATTTGAAAATTATTGATAGCACAAATTTTATAGCAAAGGTCTAAATACAGGGTTGGTCAATGCAGAAAAAACGTAATAATTGGTACCTTCTTATCTGAATTTTCACTCGACTTTAATATGACCACCCCGACAAACCTCAAATACATAATGAGAAAAGCCTAGGGTTTATTCCAGCATAATTAGAAACAATGTAAATAGTCTTGTTGTCTAGCCATTTAGAAATAATTACATTGCCACCTTCAGTACTTGCAACGGATGACGATCCCCTACCCTCTTATTTAATTTGTTTATTTGTTTTCATAACAGAATTACATTTTACGAAATGTAAAAACCTCAAAATAGATTCAAATCTATTAACAGGCATAGCATCTGCAATAAGGTTCATCCTCAGGCCATTATCACTTGACCAGTAAAGCCGTATTCTGGGATATCTGATGTACGCCATCACTAAATTTATACACAAGAAAGCATATAACCAAAATTTAGTTTGTTTTAGCCAGCATATAAATTGGTCTCAAAGACGATATCATCCATTATGTCTGCGGTAAACAGTGATAAAAAATAATCAATGGGATTGTTTCCTTTAACATGAATATTTTCTGTTCCTCTAAACTGTGGTTGCTGGCCCATATATGCTGTCATTATTGCACCATTTCTAGTCTTTTTTTTTCAGCTTTTTTTGGTTTTTTTTTTCACTCATATCATTGTCACTGACTTCTGGCTGTATTTCTCTAAACCACTTTCAACAATTTGGTCTTCAGCCGTTACATGTTACAGCGAATACGTCTCTTCGTCATTGTAATGATCAAATTCCAATTCTGAACCTTCTGGTAAATCATAAATAATGTCATCATTGTCAATACCTACCAATGAATTCTTCATTTTCTTGTAAACATAAAGGTGTTTCATACCTATTGTCTTCATCGGCACACACTTTCTGAAATAGAATAAAAATTTTTCGTTGAAGAAGTAATATGTCAATAAATAAAATTTATTTATTTCCACTAAAATAATATAGGTCAGTACATACAAAAATGCCCTGAAAATCCCTGAATAAATAATATATCTTTGACAAGAAAATAACAAAAAATATGTGAACACGAAACCTACTAGCTCTTGAAAATCATAGTCATAAAACATACCACAAGAGTGTAATTCTAAGTTACATATCGATACCAATATTATAATAGGACGTATGCCACATTTTTTTGATTTAGCGTTTTTAACAAAATTGTTCCAATAGGTCTTATTCCGTCTAAATCTAACATATCGATACCAATATTCTAATAGGACACATCCCACAAATATGTTAGATTTAGACGGAATAAGACCTATTGGGACAATTTTGTTAAAAACGCTAAATCAAAAAAAATGTGGCATACGTCCTATTAGAATATTGGTATCGATATTGCATGATGTCCACTCTAGTGGACATAACTTCAAGGTGATATTTTCAGTGATTTTTTCAATTGTTTTGAAATTATAACAAAGTCTAATTGTGTAAAATACATAATTTTATAAGAAAAATGTTTTTTTACTCTTTTTTACTTTTTCAT
This sequence comes from Diabrotica balteata, assembly GCA_918026665.1. Classification (NCBI taxonomy): domain Eukaryota; kingdom Metazoa; phylum Arthropoda; class Insecta; order Coleoptera; family Chrysomelidae; genus Diabrotica; species Diabrotica balteata. The sequence continues at coordinate 137,333,084 of OU898281.1, forward strand.
AGAAACGCGGGCACTTATTGCAGGTAATTCACAGGTGGCCATCGCGGTCAGGTGATTTATAGATACTAACATAAACAAACTTTACTTTACTTGATTAGAGTCCACTGAAAGGTATTTCATGCATTTTGTACAAGTTTCATAGAATTAAAATATATTTTTTGGAGTTAAAAAAGTATGTCCACTGGAGTGGACTCAATGCATGAGAAGGTTAAGGAATAACTGAACGCGTCAGTGACGGAGAACATAAAATACTTTAATATAAAAAATTAAAATGTCAATCTTATGTACCCACAATAATTTTTATAAAAATACTAAATGTTGGTTTTTATGACGTTTCCTTATAATTTAATAATAAATATATTTCGGGTACTAGCGTCATATAGACTTCAAATTAGTAATATAAATATATAATTACATACATATATACATAAGTTGTCTTCTTCTGATAAGGAAGGCATTATCATCAGTTTCTTCATGTCCCATAGGAATAATAATTGGTTCTATTGTTTCCTCTATTAACAAATCGAGTTTCCAGAAAGTTTCTGCTTTTGTTATGACACGTCTTATAGGTTTTTGCCAATTCTCAGATGAAATTTTTGATATGGAATCAGATAATATGTAGTTTAAAAACGTCTGGAAGTTGAAATGTATTATTTCTTGCGACATATCCCTTCATTTAAACCCAGTGTAGTTCTATGGGGTTATCTAGTTCACAGTGAGAAGGTGGTAATTGCAACACTTTAACTTCATGTTCTTTTGCTATGTCATCTACACCATACTTCTTAAATTTTGGTGAATATTGTTTATATAGCTGCAATAACTTTTTTTTGAGTAAACCTTCGGCTGGCACTACTATTTCTTTGGATATTAGCCACTTCAAGAATTCCTGCTCTCCATTAAGTGTTAGGTAACGGTCCCTTTAATCTTGAATGGTAACTGACATTGTCCATGACTGTTACAGAATTAGTCGGTAAGAAAAATACCTATCACTTGTCAGAAATATTCCTCATAAACATCAGCAGTCATTTCTTCATAGTAGTAATTCGTATAATTTAAAATAAAATCTAGGATCTTCTTTATCTCCTCCAATATGAGTGATAATTAAACGGCGACCTTTACCAATTGGAAATTTTAAGCCCGTTGTACACTGAACCTTGTACAATTAGTATATCATTTGATTTTATTTATCATCAGTATATCAATAATTTGATTTGTACCTGTACATTTATGAGTTACCCTTTCCAATTTCTTGTCTGAGTATAGACACGTCCCAATCATACTGGACGACAGTGAAGCTGGAGGACAGGTGGTACAGCATGTGGTAGAGGAGTGCCAAACTAGGACTTACAATGGCAATCACGAGGAAGTTCTGCTAACTACGAATAGAACTATTTATTATTCTAATTCTGTTTGCTCTTAGTGCAATTCTGTATAATTTTTGTTACTTTTTACTTTTTTATATTGTGATTTTTAAGATTTGTATTTGATATGCCATACGATAAATAAATGACTTACAATAAATAGTATTTGTATTCGTTAGTAATGTTATTTAAACAAAAATCTATTCCACAAAAATACCCATTTCAGTCTGTTATCTTAGAAAAAAAAAACGTAAATTTCTGTTATTTCCCTTTATAGTTCCTGCTGTTCAGTAAAGTCGCAGCAATACTATAATAGATATTACTTACTTTTGCCACTGATAAACGGGTTTTATTCAGATATCCACTTTACTGACCACAGGCTATCTATTTAGATAAGTATTTTGATAAAGACACTTTAAATTTCGACTGCACCTTTATTATATTTCTGTTTGTTATATTTTCAACGGTAGTGTATCGCTATTGCGTTACACAATGCGTAATTTTTTGTCTTCTAGTTTTTTTAAGGATTAGGGTTAAGCGGCCTGAAATTTTTAATGGTACACTGACGTTTCGTTTACAAATGTAGCAGATATTAATATAGATGTGGCAACGGTCGTAAAAATAATATACGGTTAAATAAATCAACAATTAACGAAGATCTGTGTTTTATTTTAACATCAATAACCAACTCGTAACAATTTTTGAACGGCTTTAACCCTCCTTCTCACGGGTGGGGTCTATCAGTACACCTATAAATGAAATTGCTTAATTTTTTCAATTTTTTTTTTGTATTCTTTCCCTAGACTCGGTGTACCTTTTAATGGCACTGAATAGTACACTTTCGCATAATTTGGTGAAATTGTATGAATCGCTTTAATTGCTACCTGTAAAAGTATTCTGACAGACCCCAATCGTGGGTGGGCGTTTCTTGTTTTGTGCTATGGCTTGGCTAATATTGCAGCTATAAATTCATTTATTATATACAAAGATACGAATGCAGAATTTCGGTCTTCTGGTCAATTGTTTCTGAAGTCTTTAGGAATTGCGTTAGTCCAGAAAAATATGAAAATACGAGCGCTAAATATGCGTATACCGAGAACATCACGGTTACTTGCCGCAAAATTTTCTGAGCAAACGACGCGGGATTACCCAGCCCCGGGAAAACGCGGATGGTGTAAGTATTGTAAAAAACGAAAAAATAGGTATTTTTGGCAATTGTGCAAAAACTGGTTATATATGGAACATATAAAATCATGTTGTGCCGATTGTGTATGAACAAAATTAACAATATTTAATCCACTCTATTTTCTGTTTCGAATTTTAATTTTGGATATTTAGTTTTTACTTGTATTGCTGTAAGTATAGTCCGTCTAGAAAGTATTCGGAATTTTATATTTTTCCTAATTTTAATAGATTTCCTTTTAATAACATTTTAAGACAAAAGTAATGCATCAAGTAGGTTGTGCCGATAGTAGGTTATGGACAAAATCGCATGACAACACCATCTGTCAAATATTGTTGTTTGTAAACAGACTTAAGGTTTGTGAAATAATGTCGCAAGTAGAAAAAAGAAAAGTGGTGGAATATTTGTATAGAAAGGGTGTCCGAAACGTTAAAAAATTAGTGCAGTTGACTGAACTCGGAAAAAGTGCAGTGTATGAGATAATAAAAAGGATAAAAAATGGGATAGATATGAGACAGACCAGTTTCAGGTAAACCGCGTAAGATTCACGTAAACAATTTAAATGCTTTAGTGGCTTTAATCCAAAAAAACTCACCACAATGACACCTCTGCAAAGACAACGAAGAATATATTTTGTCAACGTTTTCGGGAAGATAATTTTAATAATCTTATAGTCTTTATATCTGATGAAAGTTGTTTCCAGCTTGGTGCAAATCATTTAAAAGTCCTATCAAGAGAAAATGTTACCGTTCAAATTTCCAAATTTCCCACTGAAATAATGGTTTGGGGAACAATGTATCAGGGTGGTGCTACACTTTTCTGTATAGTTATGGTACTGTTGATAGTGCGAAATATTGTGACATCCTAAATGTTTTTTTTTTCGAAACGGCTGATGTTTTCTATCTAGAGGGGTGGCGTTTTCAGCAAGATCATGGAAGATGTCATACTTCTGGTTATGTTCAAGCTTGGATGCAAGAACACGAAGTGGGAACAATTTCGTGGCCAGCAGCTTCTCCAGATCCATTGAAAACATATGGGTACTGATGAAAATTAAGTGGGACGAGCAGCGCCACGAGATAAAGAAGGTTTGATTCGGTCAGTTTTACAGGCTTGTAACACCATTACCGAAAATTATGGCCTTGACCTAGTTTCGGGTGTACTAGGAGGTTTAGTTAAGTGTTTATATTTAGATGGAGGTTATATAAGTAAATGGGATGAATTATTTGTTGAAATTTTATATTTCAAATGATTGAAATAAATACCGTAAAATTATAACTCTGCTTTCTTTTTTCCGGATACTTTCTAGACGGACTAGTAGGTATATATAGAGTTATAATATTGTCTTTTTTTTTATATTTTTTTTTGTATTTTAGCGTTCATGATTTTTTTAATAATCTCTTGTAAAAAAATAGTGATGGTAGTTATTTCGCAGTAAGCTATACCAATACATATTGATACACATATTATATGTACCGGGTGGTCCAATAAGCCAATCTCTCGGCTATATATCAGAAACTATTAATGTTACAACTTTGGGAGAAAAAATTCCTTAGTAAAAGTGGCCAAGAGAAATAGCTGGAAATAGCTTTCAAGTTTCTGGTTCACCGCTAGGGGGCGTAACTTGTGAAAAATAAATTGAAAACCAGTTTTTTTGTGAAATATGCCCAATTATACCATTTGTTAAATAAGTAAACTAGAAAGAGGCCTAAATTCCGCACAAAGTTGTTCAAGTACTTTTTTTTACTTTCTCAAATAAAGGGTGGGGGAGAGTGGAAAAGTATTTGTGGATAAATACCTATAATTTTGGTTTGGATCAACTGATTTTAACGAAATTAGTGTCATTAGAAAGAGTGTGGATGATTTAATTTAAATCTACTATAAAATAATTGCATTTAGTTTTAATTGTCATGGGTAAAGGGTACTTTCGAATAGAAAAAATTAAAATTTGTTTTTCTTCAAAATGTTAAATAAAAACACCTATTTATTGTAAATTATAATGGAACTGGATTAAAGTCGTAACAAAATGGCCCAAACCGCATGTTGATAGCTTTTGTCGAACTCGATATATGAATAAAAACGCATAAACATAAGTAAGTATAGTAGTGACTCATCCTTTATTTTAACTTGTATATTGTAATCATACAAATATTTCGATCATTAAAACTTAATGTCCAATTAAATGTTCAAATTGTTGTCCACACAAAGATGTAATCTTTCGCGCTAAGACATAACAGCTGCTTCAATCTCAGCTGTAGATATAATTTCCAGAAAATCCAAATATGCAGATTAACACCACCCGTCTGTCTACAAAATCTTTGACATGATATGCGGTTGTTCTTCTAGCAGACCTAACATCCAATTGCAGTAATCCAGCCTTGCATCAAAATCTCTCTCATGTAAAGCTTGGTGGAGAAAAAGAAACCACTATATTTACTAAAACTCAAAAATCTTGAAAAATCCACAATTGTTTTATAAATCGTGCATAAGTATTTTTAAGAACCGGATAACAGGATAAAAGCGCCGTGTTGCCGTTTTTATCGGAATATTAGAATAGCAGTTGAATCTAAAGTTTAAAGGGAATTCCAAGTTTCTGACCTAAACCGTTCACGTCATAATATGAAAAACCAACCTGTGATGTTTTAAAATCGCTAAAACAGTAGTTTTGGGTATGTTTAATTCTGTAGAGATTTGCCGACTACTTATATGTGGTTCTGTTGAATTAAAGTAAGAACATTGATTGAATTATCTTCGGTCATACCTCTACTACGTCGTTTAGAATAAGGACGATGAAAACTACTTGTTTCTCTTAATCTTCTTGCCTTTCTTTTAAATACTTCCTTGCCATAATGTCTCCTGTCAGGATATCTTACAGAATATAATACGGGAGGCAATAGCGGCATTTTGGTGACATTCGAAACAAACTCCAATCATATCATACAATTCTGCATTTGATATACTCATCACGAATTATTAGTACTGATAATTAATTAATAATATTACCAATATTAATATCGAATGAAAAAAGTACAATCTTCAATTCGAATTATAACAGCACTTCTTAACAATGTCTTGACTGCTGTCAATAAATAAACAATATGAACTCACCGTCAAATTCATTGTCGTAGCCTACTTAGATTCGAAAAAGCTATTTTTAATCATATGAAATAACAATGGTCAAAATAGGTATCAACATAATACAGTGTGAGTCAATACTATACTTACTTATGTATAGGCGTTTTTATTCATATCTCGAGTTCGATAAAAGCATATCAGAATAGTTTCCTGGAATGTAAATATTTATCATATCATATTTACATTTCAGCTCAATAACATATCTAAACACACCTCCACCCATTACATCAATACTCAATAATATATCTTTTAGGACCCATCTTCCCACATGTGCCTTTTTACCATTTTCTAGGTACCAAATGTCTCACAACATACAGGGCCTTTTGACAAAATCTCTAGCTTAAAATAAATATATCCTTACACATGTATAGTTGGTTGCCTATCAATCCTACAAAATTTCATAAATTCTAGTTGACCTACATTAATTTTTAAAAAACCAATTTTCAATGTTACAAATATACCTATCTGATTAATTTACAATACAGATTACAATATTGATGGTTGATACTGTTACATTATTATAATTTTAACTTTTTCAATTTTAAATAAGGCTGACATCTGTCAATTTTAGACAACTACCGTAAGTTACAGTGACTGCTCTGACACAACATCCGTCCTAACTTGTCAACAATGTCATTTTGATCAGTTGTTATCAACAGGTCCTCGTAGACACTTCGTCTTAGGACCATTTTACTCATGTAGAGTCATACGCCGCCATGTTACCTATCCAACGGTAACTTAACCATCACAAATTAGAAATACTAATAATGTAAAACAACTACAAATTTAAAACATTTAAAGGGTTTTTACCCATATATTTTGGTGGCTACTAGCATGTACAACCGTAAGTATTAACCACATTTTGCTCTAACCTTTGTCAACATTTTCATTTAACGTTCTTTTTAATTAAAGTGGTTATATACTTTCAGGTTTGCACTGATGATGGATTGTTTAATCCGAAAACGTTTTGCAATGTGTTTGTGATAGCCCGTTTGAGGCATTTTTATATACCTTTTATAAAGGATTTTAAACAAAATTTTTTTGTGATATATGGTATACAGCCAGCTACAGGAACTTAGTTTCCTCGTGGAATGGTTATTAAAATGTTTCCTCAAATCATCTTTCATCTTTACAGTTTATCATTGAACACCACACACGTGTATTATTTTTCATTGTTCTAAAATATACACATTTTGCACCTGCAACGCTGTGAATAAACAAGTATTTATGGTTGCTTGCTAAGGAAATAAAGAAATCTGACTCTTCTACGCGTTTTTAACAGACGACCACGTACAACATTTTTCTCAGTATCCAAGCACACACTGAGCTTGTGTATGTGTATACGTATATGTATTTATGTACAGTGTTGTATTAATTACATATATAGCATACATATACATCTTTTATTTACCTTTGTCGCCAGCAACAAGCGTACATAGGCGATACGATATAGGAGTAAACTTTGCTATGCCAGCCGACTTTGTGAAACTATTTGTGATTAAATTGTTAGAAAGGCCTACAGTTCTCTAATAGGCTGATTTCATTTTATTATCGTTAATTAATAATAATTATAGATCTACATACAGGGTGTTTCAAAAAGGTATGTCATAAATTAAACTTACCTTACTTACCTTACAAAAGTGTACACAAAAAAAGTTTCAGCCCTTTGAAGTTACAATATAAAAATTGTTTTTTTGCATTATCTCCCAAACTACGTGACATTTTGTAATAAAAAATGTTTTCCTCATTTTATTTAATACACATTTGGTATCGGTTTAACAAGGAAAACAGAATGCGCTGAAAAATCATATTTTTCTGACGACATTGATTTGCATCTTCAATTATTCTAACCCTCAATTGTTGTTCGTCCTCTATTGTTACAAAATCCACTTTCTTTTTCATAAACCCCCAAAAGCAAAAGTCCAAGGGATTAAGACCTGGACTTCTGGGTGGCCAAGAAATAGGTGTGTCACGACCCCTTCCAATCCACCGACCAAGATACTGCCTGCAAAGGTATTCCCGGACTTCATTACTGTAATGCGGTGCAGCGCCATCTTGTAGAAACCACATATTTTGCCTTATTGCAATATTCACTTCTTCCAAATACTCTTGTAAATCGTTTGCCAAGAACTGCAAATAATTATCACCATTCAAATTTTTGGGAAGAAATACTGGGATTGTTATCCACAATTACTGCCCAAACATTAACTTTGAAAGTCCTTTGGTGATGAGTCTGATACTCCATTTCTACTGAAGGTAAAATTAACATTTCGAGTGTTTTCCTTTTGAACCGTTGTTAAGTGATAGGGTTTAAGCAGCTAATCCTTCAAACACCTCCAAAACGTTACGTAAGGAACATTTAGTTGAACAGCGATTAGAAGATTAGATTCTACCCTTGTACTTGTTCCAGGGACTTCTTCAATGATTTCTAAAATGTCTTGATCAGTTACGTCCATTATTGGACGACCACTATTGCCTGCAACTGTGGTTGGAATGTACCGGTTTTCCGTAAACGACGATCAATGGTCAGAAATAATCGTCTACGGGTGTATTTCGATTGGGGTATTGTACTGCATAACGCCTTGCGGCTGCTGCACTATTTCCTTGACATTCACCTACGATATTCCCGATAGTTTATTGAAATCATAATTTAATCTGATCCAACTTATCCAAAGTTAAATGCATATTTGCAATTTCCTGAAATGTGTAGGCCATTGTAATATTAAAAGTTTTAATATTAATCTTATTCACACAATAAATGATATCTTCAAATTATTGACTATTATTGATTCTGTTTGTAATTATTGTATCCGTGGAAACTAATTGTAATTTTATGGCCAACTAGGAAAAAAACTAGTTTTTCGAAAAAGTGATGAGGTAAAAAAGTTTTAAAAATAATGTGATAAACTAATGATGCCACAAAATTCATTTGATTTGAAGGTACTTAAAAGTTTGGGGAGATTTAGCTGCACGCCCCCTTAAAATTTTTCTGTGCACTTAGATTTTGTTGTATGAAAAATGCTTTTAGAACAAGAAAATAACATGTCCATTTTTATTACAAAATGTCAAGTAGTTTAGGATATAATTCAAAAAACAATTTTTATTTTGTACCTTCAAAGGGCTGTAACTTTTTGTGTACACTTTTGTACTAAAGTAAGTTTTCAATCAATTTATTTTTGTCCCCGGAATGGGGACCAAATGGAGATCAAATAAAAAACTAGGATTATCTACGATTTACCCAAGTCAGAGGGAGTTTTAGAACAGATACCGCCTGTACATTATTATTATCAAACAGAACTACCAGAATTATCGGTTGGAAAAATAATTTTTCGTTAAAAGTTAAAATTCATTGTTTTTTGTAAACTCACGGTAGTCAGGTTTGTATTTTTATTAATCGAAAGATATCGCTTTTTTCTATTGAGAAACAGTTTTTTAATTTCTCGATTTATTTGCGATATAACAATGAAACGTAAATTGGAAAATCAGTTCTGTTCGTCTTAAGAGTTACTTGAACGTTTTTGTATTTCTGGTTTGAATCCTTCCAAGGTCAACAAGTTATCATTAATCCCTCGTATGTATACAAAATATAAAATTAATATTAAGAGGAATGTAAATGAGTCATTTACAGCAGCCTTGTCTGTTCCCATGAACTTAATTTGGACAAGATATATAGTAGTAGAACATTTTTTTTAATCGTTTATAACCATTATTTAAGCATATAATCTGAAAATGTTATGGAATTTATTTTAGAATTGTCTAGTAAGACTAATTTTTATATAGATACTATGAGAACAGTTTTGTATTGACACAGTGAGCACATAAGCGTAGTTCGCTGAAGTTTTTTTGGGGGTGCTTATAACCAATATACTCTCCAAAGGAAGAATGGGATCGCTATTATAAGACAACACGCAAATCGATGTGAGATATGTGAATTGAACAAGTTAAATCATAGATTTCACATCAAACGTTTTGTTTTAATTGTTTTAATTCTTAATATCATATATTTGATATATTTTGGAATTTACCACAAACATTATATAAATTTACTAAATCCATGAACCAGAAATAAACATTGGAGATGACTTAACTGCAAAACTCATAAAAATTATGAAAAATCGAAAGAGCCTATGAGAAGGAATCCGCGAATAGGGAGTCTCCGCCTTCCTTTATTAATTCTGCGCTACTGTTGTCTAATCCAGATGACTTGTTTTTAGTTTTTAACTGCTTCTTGCATTTCAGCTACTGAAGGGGGGTTGTTTCTCTGGTCTCCGTTTGATCTAGTATAATTCCATCATATAGTGGATCTTCGATTTATTTTCAAACTTTTCTTTGATGAATTCTGTCCATCTTTGTAGTATTTCACTCTGTTGAGTTACTATATCTCCTTTGTCTCTGCACATCATTGTTTTTGGTTTAAATTATTTTCTACTTTTGTTAAGTTTTTGGTAGAATTTTCAGGTTTCTGATCGTTTATTTAGTTCTTCCATTCTCTTCTGTGTTCTCTTTTCTTTCTGCGATGATTTTTCTTCTATTCCCTTCTTAACATTCTATATTCCTCTTCTGCCTTTCGTGTTCTATATCGTTGTTGTAGTCGATTGATTTAAACAAACAAAGCAAAATCTGCTGTACATTTTCAAGGATTTGTCATCAGCTATTCCTCATATATCTTTTAGAACCTTTAAAAACCCGTATAAGATTTTTTCAGTATTTTTTCCTTTATTGGCCTATCATACTATTACGTGTACAATCCGTTGCAAGACAATTGGGATGGAATTACCCAGATGACTTTGTGCTTGATATCGACCCAGTCTCTTAATCTGGGGAATTCCATCCGAATTATCTAACAATGGATAGTACTTTTGCGAGACAACCGCTTCGTCCACGATCATTTTGGGGTTGATAAGGTTACAAAAAATCAAGTCTGAACAACAAATGATTTGGTACGACCTAGTAAGTGATTAGTTAGTATTTTGTTTTTAACTAATTATGCATCTTGGCAATATCAGTATCGACTGTCTTTACAATTAATTTATGTCTCATTTAAATGTATTTCTTGTGCAAACATATACAACTTCTCCTCGTTATCACTGAGTAAAGAAACAAGGTTAAAGATCAATATTCTCGTAACGATAAAAATGGATCGTTTGTTTGGAATATTAAATGAAAACTCCATTACGCGACTCTGAAAAGTCTTTTGTTGTCTTGTCTCTTTTGTTGGCGTCAAAACCGGAGTTGGGGGTAATTTCACCAGGAAATTAAATTCAGGAGGTACAGAATAAAATTTAATTTAAATCCTCTATTGTGTCACAGCGAATTGTAACATACTGATTTGAATACGTTGTATAAGTTCGCAAATAGTACGATGGCATGTATTTCCTGAATAGTCAATTTGTCAATAAAATGTTCTTCGTGTGAGTATAGAAGCATATTTCGTCGCAAAGTATAATAATATGGAATATATAAATAGAATATCTAAAATTATTATCTAAAGATTTGTGGAAACGTGTTTTCGAAGAAGGAACTACACGGAAATGAATTTAAAACAAAGATAAATAACGGGAAGCAATAATTACATGCAATATGGAATTTGGAAAATATGTACTTAATTGATAGTTTTGTTGATAATTATAAGCATATCTGGACTAAAATACTATGTTTAAAGGAGTGAAAAAGAAATATGGTACACAAAATTAGAAATTAAAGAAATCATTCGAAAACTAATATAATATCTTTTAAGTGCATCCATCTTCTTTAAGTGCCGTGACCGTATGCAGACGATGGCCGTCATAATGTTTAAAATTTCCTGAAACTTTTTTCAGCGGCTATCAGCGGCTGCGCGAAATAATTATTCTACTGTGGAATCACACCCTTGCCTAATATTAAACAATCATGAAAGTTTCTTTTGATTAAATGATAAATACATCAATAGAATGTAGCAGATTCTGGTTATCAATACTGAAAGAAGAAGTCAACAATAAGAATATATCAACATTAATAAATTAATGGAAGGCCAGAGATACATTATCTATCTATCTATCCTAATTTTACTTAAAACATGGTTATTTGCCTACAAGATTAAACAAAGCTAACTGTCAAAATTGGTTGCCACATTGAGCCAATTGATAAAATAGTACATTGTTTACCGGGTAGGAAAAGCTTAACATTCCTGGACGACTGTGAAGATTGCTAAGTCGAGGCGCAAGTCGAGACTTAGCAACACAGAGTCCAGGAATGTGGCTTTTCCTACGAGGTAAACATACTATTTTTCCGCAAGTCGTTTAAAATTCGACAGATATTGATTGATTTAAAAAAAAACGCGATAATTTTATTCCGAAATAAATGGTGCTTTGAAATTCCTAATAAAATTACTTGGGTTACTATGGAAACGTATTGAGGTTGAATTGTCAAACTTGACGCATATAAATTTAATTGCTGGTGTTCTCGAAAGTAAAATGATAAGTGATGATGAAATTTCCATTCCTGGGACTCCTCCAGAGCTGGTTGAGGCAGTGAATACTGCTTCATTAGAATTATTGCCAAAGAAATCAAGAGAAAAGTACGAAAATGCATACAGACGTTTTATGGATTATCGCATGAGTAAAAATACGAGTTCTTTCTCAGAAAATGTTGTAATGGCATACTTCCTAGACCTTTGTTTAAAGATGAAATGTTCAACATTATGGGCCAATTATTCAATGCTGAAGTCAACCCTTGTACTTAAACACAATGTAGATATATCTACATACTCAAAACTTCGTTCTTTATTGAAACGGCAAGCTCAAGGTTATAGGGCAAAGAAATCTAAGATTTTAACGAAGGAAGAAATTGAAAAATTTATCCAGGAAGCTCCAGATAAAGAAAATTTAATGATTAAGGTAATTTACAAGGTTTTAATTTCTATTTAGATTATAGCTTTATTTATTTTTTAGGTGGCTGTAATATTTGGTATTTCTGGGGCCTGTAGAATGGATGAGTTAGTCCGAATGACTGTACACGATATAGAAGACTTAGAATCTAAGCTTTTAATCAGCATACCTGATTCGAAAACCAACAAACCAAGATCATTTGTAATTAATCAGATCTACTTGAATGTTTATCGAAAGTATGTTTCGTTAAGACCAGAAAATATGAACAGTGATCGATTTTTCTTTAAATATCAAAGCGGAAAGGGTTGTAGACAAGTGGTAGGAATTCATCAATTTAGAAAAAGGCCCAAAATAATTGCTACTTATTTGAACTTGGTAAATCCGACAGAATATACTGGTCACTGCTTTCGTCTGTCTTCTGCAACAATATTGGTTGACTCTGGTGCCGACATAACTAGTTTAAAGAGGCATGGCGGATGGAAGTCATCAAACGTTGCTGAAGGATATATCGAATAGTCGCTTAACAATAAGGTTGAGGTGGCAAATAAAATTTTCACAGTACAAAATATTCAACAAAATGACACTTCCACCCTGCATGTTGTCCAAAATGTTTCTCATAGTTCTAAGAGTGTTCCTCCAATGTTCAATAATTGTACTAACTGTCAAATTACTGTAAATATAACAAATCGATCTTAACAATGTATTCAGCAATGACTTGATGTTTTCAAAATATAAATTAATTCCTTATAAGCAATGTGTTTTCTATCATTTATGTAGAACACTAACAACTGTGCGGAAATATCATTTCCTTACAGTAAGGAAGTCCTGACTTTTTCTTCAAGAAATTTTGACAGGAATGTCAAAATTTCCTAGCGATTTGCGGAAAATTTATGTTCTATCAATTTATAATTATTTATGTTTTTTTTTCAAAACGATTTCCAGGATTAGAAATAGAAACGTGATGTCATGACTCCAGTGGATTCCACCAGTACATCATTCTTTCTGCTATTCACCGAAATCCCAAAATTGAACAGTTTAATAATATTTTTTATGTTCATTTGTTGTTTAAATTCTGTTCATCTCCTATTTTCTTATAAACTTTGCTCAAATAAAGTTATCTTAAACTAAACAATTAACTTGACCCAGTGATTAATAACCTGTTAAGTGTCTTTATAGTTTCGTAACAGATTTGTTTTCCTTAAAACTAAAACGCATAAAAAACTTGTTAAGTACCATTTTTTTCTAAATCTCTTGTTAAAATTAAAAAAAAAATTAATTTGATAAAAAGCCATGTCTTTTTATTATAATATGAGAGCATTATATTCTTTCTAAAATATTTAATTTAACGGCTGATTTAAAAAAAAATATTTTGTTAGTCTTTAGATTCAAAACGTGATATTATCATTTTTTTTTATTTTGTCACTTAACAAGTTTTACTACCGGGCCCTTCGTAGTTTAATTCATAAATACAATATGTAAGTTATGCAACACTTTAAACAAATTGGTATGAACAAAAACCAGTACTAAAATAGGAACCTAATTGTTATATGTGGGTAACGCTTTTATATGATTTTAATTACGTATATACTATAATTATTGAATACAAACATAATATACAAAAAAGTAGTATAACCAATCCTCCATAGCAAGCAGCTTTGCTAAACTAAAACTAATATAACTTTTAAGTGACTGCTCTTTTGCCTCGCTCGGTTCTAGTTAAAAGCTTTATTCGTTTCATAACATTTTGCTTCTCAAAACTTGTTTAATATATTAAAAGTGGCATCACAAAAAAACTGATGAGTTGCAACATTAGAAAAAAACCGGGGTCAAGACTAGTTTTCTTGCTGAAACTGATCAAAATACGGTTCTCATAATTGCTTGAAATACATAACAGTAAATGATTTGAATAACTCCATTTGGCGTGCAAGTAATCTAATGATTTGTAATATTTTTACCGTTTGTTTTTCATGCAGTCACGAAAACTAATTTTAGTCCGTCATTCTATATGTACCGACAAAAAACAGTATTTGATACGGAATATACGTCAACACAATTAAAGACTATTGAATATGATCATTGATCATGATCATTACCACTAAGAAGAACTGTTGTTGGTTATACTTATTTTAATTTTATTTCAGCGTATGCTAGAAATTAAGGAAAATGCTAAAAATTACAAACTACAAAATATTACAATTAATATTAAAGTAAAAGTAGAAAAACTAAATCACCCAATAATTGAGACTAGCAGTGAAGAAAACGGTTATAAAAAGATAAAAACCGAAGCTGCTATCGTTTTAGTAAATGTAACATATGCAGTATGCAGCAAATTACTCAATAAAATGTAGGATTTAGCTACCAATATTAAAAGAAGTCATTAAAAAGAAAATAAAATATAAAAGTTTTTTAGAATGCAAAGATCAGTTGCTTACATTTTCCTTTTTAAATACAATTGCTTAAATAAAGAAAATAAAAGCCATGGACCTCCAGAGGTACAAGAACTTACGATTGCTTTAGAAACTTTGATTAGACTTTGCCATGATTCTTTTAACAATGAAATAGAGGCTAAAACAATCAATAAAGTTGAAAACATAAGTAATTCACTATTAGGTCTTGCTCCCTTCTCAGATACAAGCCATATTCTTCGAATTGAAGGTAGATTAAGACACTCTGAATTTGTATTTAATAAAAAACATCCTATATTGCTACATTCAAGGCATTATTTTACTAAACTACTGTTTAGAGCACAAACTTCTCTTTCACGCAGGCCCTCAACTTCTTTTGAGTACTGTAGTAAGGGAGGAGTGCTGGCCCATAGCAGGCAGGTATCCATCTTGCGCGAATAACTGTAAAAAATTGCATCAAATGTTTTAAGTTTAACAAGACTATTGAGCTCCTTATGTCTGATTTAAAAAATATTTTAAGACAATGGGTCAAATTTTATAGGCGTATAACGCGAATTGAAACAATTTTTTAATCAGAATAGAGAGGCAATTATAAATGAGACTTATTCACAATATATAGAGTCGAGTTTTATACCTCCCTATTCACCACATTTTGGTGGCATCTGGGAGGCAGGGATAAAGAGCGTAAAGCATCACTTACAACGAGTTTTAACAAACGTTAATTTACTTTTCGAGGAATTTACTACTATTCTCTCGCAGATATACGCAATTTTAAATTCTCGTTCTTTCTGTCCTCTAAGTGTCGATCCTAATGACCTTATTCCATTAACCCCATCTCACTTTCTTATTGGAAGACCTATAGTAGTTATTCCTGATCAAAATGTGACCCACATTAATCTGAATAAACTTAGTAGATACCAGCTTCTATAACAAGTGACCCAACATTTTTGGAACCGCTGGAAGATGGACTCTACCGAGTTACCACGTCGCACCAAGTGGAGGGCTAACAAGGGAGAACTGTGAACTGTCGGAAAATTCGCTAGTATTAATCAAAGATGAGCGTACTTCACCGATACGATGGTCACTAGGTAGAATTCTGAAACTACACAAGGGTGCAGATGGAATATCCGGAGTGGCAAACATCAAAACTGTCACGGCAATTATTAAGAGGAGTGTCTAGAGCATTTGTCCCAGTGTTTGAAAGCCACCACTTTCAACGGGGGGAGGGGCGAGGATGTTTACGCCACAACTCATACTTAACATAATACGTGTGTGCTGTTTATGTGTTGCGTATTTGCAGAGCTGACAATTTCAATGGCACGAGGACAGCAGAGGCTGCAATTGGTTAAATTCATTCTCATTTTCATTATATTTTTTTAAGACAATTTAACAAAAACAAATATAGCAAATTATAAAGAAAAACACATTTATAACAAATTATTTTTTTATGACATCGTTTCTCATGAAAAACTAAAATTAACTATACTCAAGGGGTGCACATGAATAAAAAAGATATAAATAAATCGACACAAAAAATTTGATGCCAAATTCAATGTTGATTCCGTCCGGCTTATTTACCGCAGCGGGCAGTAAAGTGCCCGCTAAGCCACAATTGGCAAAACTTACAAAAGTATATTTTTTGCCATTTTTGGCAATATTTACTGTATCCTCCTTTATTTGGTGGTGAATCCTATGATGATGTCATATTAACTCCTGCAAATTTAGCGGCCGTCTGTCGAATATTTCTTGGCAAATTTAACATACTTGCTGTTTTTGCTACAAAAAAATATGTTTACTTTCACTAACTCTAAGAATTACTGTTTCAATAATAATATATTTTTGATTCAGGTTCATTGTTACTTCTTTGAATGACAAATGCGTTGATACCCGATAGATTTAGCATTCAAAAGAAGATATCATTAGAATAGACTATAACTCCTACAGAACGCCATCTTAAAGTTAAGCGACTTTTACGTAACGCGTTTAAACATTTTCCTTTTAAAATATATTATTTTAAACTTCTAAAACTAGCTAAACAAAAATAGGGTTTCAATGATATTTAGAAAATACCAAATATTTTTTTTTATTGAGTTTAATGCGTCGACAACTAATGGTCATTGGCATGGTACAGTGAATTTTTACAGTCAGGTGTGTAGTGTGTATGTGTAGAGTAAATGTCTTGATACTTAGCAAAGTCGACGTCATTGTCTTTGCTAAGAGACGCTAATTGTATCCGAACGTCTGCGGTCCCTCCGGTGAGTACCGATCGCACAAGGATAGAAATTATTTCCATTTATTAATTTTTAATAAACGAAAATTTTCACCCAGGTGAGATTCGAACTCACGAAGGTTGAGGTTGAGGGGGTTACCAACTAATTAAAAGACGTAATTTTTCGACCATTTTAATCTTAACTAAATATATTCCCAAACCCAAATAATATATTATTTTTAACATATTTTATCTTAAACATATTTTTATTTTTTGCAGGTAAGTCGATTCATCCATCTATGATCCGTGAATACGTAAGTAAAATCAAATCTTAAATTTAACATTATAGTTGACATCGATCTCTAGGTAGGCATATTCAAATTTCCATGTTTAAATATTTAGGTGGAATCTACTTTCGTTAATATTTTTTTACAAAATGATACGAAGTTTTAGGCTGAAACTTCTCCGGTGGACTCCGAGTCTATAGTTTATTTTTATGAACGAGAGAGTAATTAGCATAATTTTAACTGGTATCTCCGACCACTCCATGGGCGTGCTCAAGATTAATTGAAAAATTACTTTGAATAATTGTAAAAAATAAATGAATTATTTCAGTGTTATAAAGTGTTATGTGTATGTAAACAAAAGTGACCTCTTTTATCACACACTATATTAGAACTGACTGGCCTACATTAAAAAGGGTTTTAAAAAATTCACATTTTTTTTTTAATTTTTAAAAATTACAAAAGAGAAAAAGAGTTTTTGAAACCGTCTAAGGTATGTTAAATAGATGAATAAAAATATTAATATAAAACTTACAGCTACTTGTTACAAATCCAAATCAGATTCAGAAGATGAACTTTCAGAACCAAGATTTATAATAACTGGCTCGATCATTTTATCACTAATATTGTCCAGCTTCCACATTTTTTCCTCTTCTTTAATAGTGTGATTTACTGCCTTTTCCCAGTTTTCAGGTTTTACATTATTTACGGCCTCCAAAAACAACTGTTTAACATCATGAATTTTAAAAGTGGTATTTTTTCTTGAAACTTCACTCTTTATCTGTGCCCATACCAGTTCAATCGGGTTTAATTCAAAATGATATGGTGGGGATCTAAGTACTGTCATTCCACGATTTTTGGCAATTTCATCAATTTCGTATTTTTTAAATTTTTCTTTATGAAGGGCACACAACGAAATAAAGTTCCTTTCTTATAGATCCGGGATGGTACGTAATATTTTTTGAACTCAGCCAATTCTGCAAGTCTTTTTTTTAACCACTTGGTTGTGGGCAGTCCTTCTATAAGTCTGGAGTGATAACTTGCATTATCCATTACTATTACACAGTTCTTAGGAAGAAGATCTATCATTTGTTCGAACCATTCTTGAAAGACATCAGCGTTCATGTGTTCATGGTAGTCACCGGTACATGTTGATTCAAAAGTTAATAAACCACCTTCAACAAAACCGTCTGGACTGCCAATGTGTACTATTATCAGCCTGCGTCCCTTTCCTGATGGTGGGTTTAAACCAGTAGATAAGTTATTTACAAAAGCGTGCCTTTGACTTGTAACAGTTTCATCCTGCCAAAATTTATTTGGTGTATGACCCTCGTTGATCCATGTTTCATCAAGATAAAATATTTTCTTTTTTGGTTTCTCATCTCCTTTATGGTTCTTAGAAAATGTCTTCTCCATATGACAATATCGCTTCTTTCTAATAAAATAGACTTTCTGGGATTCTTTTTCCAGCGGAAGCCTATTTCTTTTAAAAGTTTCCATAAAGTACTTCGACTCATTTCT
This sequence comes from Diabrotica balteata, assembly GCA_918026665.1. NCBI lineage: Eukaryota > Metazoa > Arthropoda > Insecta > Coleoptera > Chrysomelidae > Diabrotica > Diabrotica balteata. Next base: position 137,352,045 of record OU898281.1, read on the forward strand.
GGGTAATCCTTATCATCTCAAACTGAGACAAGAACTTTATCCAATGTTGGAAATTCTTGTCTAAAGAAGAATTCATGCACTTTCCGTCGAAGTCCTTCTTTAAAATGATATTCTATTTGAAATTTTGGTTTCCCTGGAGCATTACGTGGCATTTGAAAACTACCACATTTCTCTTCTTTAATAACTCTGTAAATCGTAGATTTCCCAACACCAAGTGTACTGCTAACTAACTCAACAGTCTCATCAACACTTTCACATAAACGTTTGTCTGTAAATGATTTAAAACAATTAAATATTAATTTTTTTTCATTAACTGTTAAAGGACCAATTTTTCGGCGTTTACACGGCACATCCAAATTTTCCATAATACTAGTATACACAATAAACTGCACCTTGCAACTGAAGTACCAACTTTTAGTGAACTGTTAAGAATTTTGAATACGCCACTTGGACCTTCCTACAAAATGGAAAAACCCACTATCACATTTTCTGTGGAATAAGTTTAGAAGGTAATTATCTAGTCAATTACTGTCGTAGATTCCTGGAATTAAAGAATTAAATGTTTGATTGTTGACACCCTTACTTCTTAGAATGCACTCATTTCAGATAAAATAAAACGTTTTATTTTATCTAAAGAATTAGACTTTATTTTGCAAATAGGTAGGTACTTATTAAACTTTTATATATAACCAATAAAATAAACATCTTACACTTCTTGGAAATTCATTAGTACCTGTTAACCTCCATCACTCCAACACTGGCAACCTTATTTAGGGATTAGTAACCCTCACAACTATTGTATTCTATTCTGCTCCAACCTTTATACCTGGTGGTCATACTCAATTTAAAATTGTTTTCCTATATACTTCTGTAAACTTGTTGACAAATATCTGTTTTTTATTGAGTCACCCGTATACAGTTTAGGGATTTGCATACATAATTTATTGTTTTATTACTCTCTCATACATAAAAATACACTATAATCGATGTCATTAAAACAAGGATTAAGGCGTTGAAACTAGTTTCTTGGTATTTTTCACACTGAATATTTTATATTTGATATTTTGGAAATAAACCACGATAATTGTCAATCTTTTAATTTTTAAAAATGATTTTTTTTAAACGTCAAAACAGACGTTGATAAAGATGTAATTAGAGACATGGGGAATATAAAAGTGCATTCCACATCATGTCTCCTCAACGCAAAAATCCTTAGCGAATTGGTTTCTAGTACTCATAAAGAGTATACCGAGATAAAAGGAAAGACTATCTAAATCTGACGATCTTTAATGTAGTGGACATCCCTTTGCCTTCTACATCCTTATGCCGTTGACCACTAATAGGTTCATCTGCCTTTGGAGCCACTTTCTCAACCCCAGGACAAAAAAGTGCCCTACCATCTACTTAGTCATCCGCCTGAAGCTGTTAGTCGGTTAGTGGGGGATTGCTTATACTGGCAATCACTCGATGAATGAGAATTTAGGAGAAAAAAATATAGTGACCCGTCTGCATTCGGAAACCTAATAGCCATTCGGGGTCGGAAGAGACAAGAGTTAGCTATGAGAGGCTGATATTAAAGATTAAAAACATTTTACTCAAGGCAAGTTGAAAAAGAATAAAATGTAAAGGCCCTTATGAAACGTCAGGTGCGTTTCATAAGCGTATGAGTATTAAAACACTTTGTGTTCCCGCTCATACCTCGGGGTGTTGACTACAGACTGTATGGCTGGTCCAGCATGCCATAGCATGGGGGGTAGTGTTCACGTCATTTTTTTTTAACATAGACACCCAACTCCATGGCCTGACCATTTATCATCTTTATTGTATGCTTTAATTCGATTATTTGAAAATCAGCATTTTGAGTTTTGAATACCCTCACTTTTTTTCTTCGGGTGTGACTTCTCCTGTGTATAATTATATGCCAAGGTTTTGAAATTTTCTTTCTTATATGTTACGAACTATTTTTGATAGTAATAAGTACGGATTTTGTTGTGGATGTACATATATACACTCAGTACAGTCGCTATTTGTAACTTTATTGATTCTAATGGTTTTCTTAAATGTCTAAACAAAATCCCTTGGAAATAATTATTTTGATGAGAAATGCTTTATATTTACTACTATCAGTATAGTATACATATTATGTCTACCGCCTACCTATTCTGTCTAGTTGTGCCCATCTTGGTTCAACATGTTGTTTTAATTCATTCTCAAATAATGTTTTCCCCAGAAGGACGCGAGTGGCATCGGACTATAGAAGGCCGTATTATTCTCTACTAAGAACAGGCTGAACAACTTTTATTATTCGAGCCGCATGTGTGTATTTCTCCAAACTAATATAATACTTTTTTATTTATGTCTGGTAAAACTTTGAAACACATGGAAGGATAGTTTAGTTAGAGGGTAACAAACTGGCTTTGAAAACAATTTTTTAAAACAACTTTTATCAAAAATATTGGTCTATAGTATAACGATAACCGAGGATAATTTGAGTATATTTAATTAGTTAGGAAATATTAAGATATATTAAGTATTAAATAATTACTATCAGTAAAAAACTAGTATAGTAAACATTTTACTCAAAATCGATTAGTAGTAATCTAGAGATTTTTAACCGTCTTAACCCTTCTAAAACAATAATGGAGAGTTATTCACGAGGGGTACACGTAAACTCATCACCAATTACCATAAATACCCTCGTACATAGTACAAACAGTAGATTTTAATATAAACCCCAAGAGATCACTGGCCTACCTACACCCCGTCGCAGGTATAGACCCCTTGCAAACCACTAAGGTTTGGTAATTTGACAAAATATTCTCAAATAGAATGTATTAAATGCAAATGCAATTCATTGTTTTTATTTATGAATTCTACAAAATTCTATTCTAAAATCTATCTAATTCTAAAAATTTCTCTTCATTGGCTCTTGGTCCTTTAACATGGATAGTGAACTGCTCATTAATTATGTTTTGAGCCAACGCGGACGAAAAACGATGGTCATCAATAATTTCAATTGCGAAAGGCTCTAAAATCGAATTGCTTTTTGTGAACTTGTGCGACGAAAGGGTGTAAGGCTAAATGTCATTAAACTGGTGAATAAATCTTATACGGTTTTTTTAGTTAGTTGGCGCTCGTGGCGGATCATTCCGATCAAATAGAAAAAAACGACCACTTGAAAACAACCTAAATCATGCCATATACAACATCTTGTATAGCCGAAAATAATTTTTGATGATAGACCACTTGATTCTAAAGAACTTCGCTATTTTTCTTATTTGACACAATTTCCTTGTTTCGCGAACGCTGGTAGAGTGAAACATCCTGCATGAACTATAAACCTTTGCGAATGTAGAATAAGTTTCTTTTCTCTTCGATGCAATAATGGCACACTCAAGTTTTTAGCTTTTTCTCCTTTTTTAGATATTTTAAATTTACCAAAATCGTCCAAAAGTGTCAAATCTCTTTCAAGAAAGTCGAATAACGCCAAAACGGGATCACTTGGACCGAATGGATGCTTAAAAAATTATCTCTAGAATTCAATGAGAAATATAAAAAGGGAGTGCAAATTAAATAACGAATTTGACGGCGATTTCCGATATAAACGAAAACAGCACATGCTCACAAACATTTTCATTATAAAGTTTACTATTGAAAACCTATACAACTGAATTTTCAGATCTCAAAACCGTTCAGATTGGCAGATACGTCTATTGGCCATTCACAGTGAGACAACCGATATTAATACCTATTTTGAAGCAATTTGCTTAAAATAATTTCTGAATTTAATAAATTATCACATAAACGAGAAGTGTAACAGATAATAGGCAATCTTCTGCATTATAAACCAGCGCCTTAAGCCTAAAATGCTGGTGATGAGTTTACCTATCTGCGGTGATGAGTTTACCGATCTCCAGAGGATGCCGGTGATCAATTTACATCTCGGAGGGTCCAATAATTTTATGGGGGACTATAAAGTGATGAGTTCGTACACGTCCTTGAAGAGATGTTTATGTCGTCCTGTAATAAAAGTACCTTTATTTTGGCATACGCATGCGCAGTTTTGCGTCCTTTATTTTGGTCCTTTAATAAAATACAGGATGTTTGTATTTACATGAAATACAGACCAGAGAACTTTTATTGAAATATCCCTTATTTTGATGTAACCTGTCAAATTACGTGTAGAATGGATATTTAATGAATATTGTTTTTAGTATTATTGTTATTCTCAATTAGTAAATCTTCATGATTATTGTTTTACGTTATACCAATAATATTCATAAGTAACAACTCTGTAAAAATTTTTTTATAATTAAAATAGTAAATAGTTTTTAATCCCTTTACCCCTGTTGCTGATATGCCCATGGCCGTATCCGCAAATAGATATGCCCGTGGCTCTCTCACCCTTAGCAAATTTTATTGGAACATACTGACTATCACGGAGTTCTCAAAGTACGGATAGGTCGTACTCATCAAAAGAGGCCGAAGTAGAATATTTTATCCTTTTTGATAACTTTGGTGAATAGAGTCATAAAAGTTCTTTACAGTATCTTCCTGAAAGAACCTAATTCAAAAGGTTCTATCTTTTCTCACGGTTCCCAACTACAAGAGTCTCGTTACCTACCTAGAACCTTTCTATGTTCGGTTATCTTCCTAGAAATGGAAACAGCCTGACCTTCTTTTAGGCAAGTTGTCATTTTTAAGTAGGGGATATCCCACTTAAAAAAAGGTATCGTAATCATATTATCTTGAATTATCTGGGCGAATAATATTGTAATTATGTTACCCAATCCTGGACGAATCTGCGTCAACCATTTCTTCAACTGTAGTTAAGGTTAACTACCGATTTATCGATTCAATTAAAAGAGCATTTAATTTTTTTATACGAACTGCCAATCAGTTATTAAGAACTTCTCACAAATAATAATTACGAACATTCAATATTCAGTAACAACAGTTAATTAAACTAAAAACAGTGCGAGACAGACATTTAACTTACAACCAAGTGCGGGTTGGTTTTATTTTTATACTACAGAATTCTTGTAATATTTTTGTATTCTTTTGAATTTACATTTATTAATTTTGTTTTACTTACTATAATTACTATCTATTTTTAAATTTACTGTACCCGTTATCTCGAGATAAGCCCATAAACAGCGAAAAGAGATTTCTTTTAATCAGTTTTAGTTGAATTTGTTTAAGTACTACCAGGTTGTATACATACTACCATATGTATACAACCATTTAATAATTGATGGTGGATTTTTTACTTGTGTCACTTGTCAGTCACTTATTTAATTGTTTCGTGATAAAATAATACCTCTGAATATTTGCTTATTACATTAAATTAATATTATACCTTCGACCAGGAGAAAGATCAGGCTGATTAAGTTCCGTAGGAAAGTAGGTGGACGGAGTCCACTTATAGTTTATTTTTATGAACGAGAGAGTAATTAGCATAATTTTAACTGGTACCTTCGACCACTTCATGGGCGTGCTCAAGATTAACTGAAAAATTACTTTGAATAATTGTAAAAAATAAATGAATTATTTCAGTGTTATAAAGTTTTATGTGTATGTAAACAAAAGTGACCTCTTTTATCACACACTATATTAGAACTGACTGGCCTACATTAAAAAGGGTTTTAAAAAATTCACATTTTTTTTTAATTTTTAAAAATTACAAAAGAGAAAAAGAGTTTTTAAAACCGTCTAAGGTATGTTAAATAGATGAATAAAAATATTAATATAAAACTTACAGCTACTTGTTACAAATCCAAATCAGATTCAGAAGATGAACTTTCAGAACCAAGATTTATAATAACTGGCTCGATCATTTTATCAGTAATATTGTCCAGCTTCCACATTTTTTCCTCTTCTTTAATAGTGTGATTTACTGCCTTTTCCCAGTTTTCAGGTTTTACATTATTTACGGCCTCCAAAAACAACTGTTTAACATCATGAATTTTAAAAGTGGTATTTTTTCTTGAAACTTCACTCTTTATCTGTGCCCATACCAGTTCAATCGGGTTTAATTCACAATGATATGGTGGGGATCTAAGTACTGTCATTCCACGATTTTTGGCAATTTCATCAATTTCGTATTTTTTAAATTTTTCTTTATGAAGGGCACACAACGAATAAAGTTCCTTTCTTATAGATCCGGGATGGTACGTAATATTTTTTGAACTCAGCCAATTCTGCAAGTCTTTTTTTAACCACTTGGTTGTGGGCAGTCCTTCTATAAGTCTGGAGTGATAACTTGCATTATCCATTACTATTACACAGTTCTTAGGAAGAAGATCTATCATTTGTTCGAACCATTCTTGAAAGACATCAGCGTTCATGTCTTCATGGTAGTCACCGGTACGAGTTGATTCAAAAGTTAATAAACCACCTTCAACAAAACCGTCTGAACTGCCAATGTGTACTATTATCAGCCTGCGTCCCTTTCCTGATGGTGGGTTTAAACCAGTAGATAAGTTATTTACAAAAGCGTGCCTTTGACTTGTAACAGTTTCATCCTGCCAAAATTTATTTGGTGTATGACCCTCGTTGATCCATGTTTCATCAAGATAAAATATTTTTCTTTTTTGGTTTCTCATTTCCTTTATGGTTCTTAGAAAATGTCTTCTCCATATGACAATATCGCTTCTTTCTAATAAAATAGACTTTCTGGGATTCTTTTTCCAGCGGAAGCCTATTTCTTTTAAAAGTTTCCATAACGTACTTCGACTCATTTCTGGGTAATCCTTATCATCTCGAACTGAGACAAGAACTTTATCCAATGTTGGAAATTCTTGTCTAAAGAAGAATTCATGCACTTTCCGTCGAAGTCCTTCTTTAAAATGATATTCTATTTGAAATTTTGGTTTCCCTGGAGCATTACGTGGCATTTGAAAACTACCACATTTCTCTTCTTTAATAACTCTGTAAATCGTAGATTTCCCAACACCAAGTGTACTGCTAACTAACTCAACGGTCTCATCAACACTTTCACATAAACGTTTGTCTGTAAATGATTTAAAACAATTAAATATTAATGTTTTTTCATTAACTGTTAAAGGACCAATTTTTCGGCGTTTACACGGCACTTCCAAATTTTCCATAACACTAGTATACACAATAAACTGCACCTTGCAACTGAAGTACCTACTTTTAGTGAACTGTTAAGAATTTTGAATACGCCACTTGGACCTTCCTACAAAATGGAAAAACCCACTATCACATTTTCTGTGGAATAAGTTTAGAAGGTAATTATCTAGTCAATTACTGTCGTAGATTCCTGGAATTAAAGAATTAAATGTTTGATTGTTGAAACCCTTACTTCGTGGAATGCACTCATTTCAGATAAAATAAAACGTTTTATTTTATCTAAAGAATTAAACTTTATTTTGCAAATAGGTAGGTACTTATTAAACTATTATTGGTTATATATAACCAATAAAATAAACATCTTACATTTCTTGCAAATTCATTAGTACCTGTTAACCTCCATCACTCCGACACTGGCAACCTTATTTAGGGATTAGTAACCCTCACAACTATTGTATTCTATTCTGCTCCAACCTTTATACCTGGTGGTCATACTCAATTTAAAATTGTTTTCCTATATACTTCTGTAAACTTGTTGACAAATATCTGTTTTTCATTGAGTCACCCGTATCAACAGTTTAGGGATTTGCATACATAATTTATTGTTTTATTACTCTCTCATACATAACAATACACTATAATATATTTATTATTTGTTTATGTAGTGTGTTGACAAAATTTATTTAATAATTAACTGTTGATATCTTTCCTTTCATTTGGTCTTAGAACCTAAATATATCTTTCCTTATCTCTTTTCGTTTCTAAGGTTTCTTAAGTTTCCCTTTGAGCCCCAAAAAGTTAAGTGGCATCCTTTTTCTATCGTATCTTATTTTCGTATCTTAGTTTCGAACCCACGAGTTGCTCTCCACCAACCATCTGGCTCTCGTCCGCAGTGTCCATTTTGCATCTCCTCCAAAAGAGGTTTTCGAGGTTACAACTCTATTTTGGCACAATAATTGTAATGGTTCTTCCACATTGTAAGATGAGTATTATGGATTATTGAATTCTTTAAATAACAATAAAAACCCCCTCTGTGGCTCAGTGGTAAGAGCGCCTACCTTTGAACCTAAAGGTCGTGAGTTCGAATCTCACCTGGATGGAAATTTTCGTTTATTAAAAATTAATAAATGAAAATAATTTCTATCCTTGTGTGATCGGTACTCACCAGAGGGACCGCAGACGTTCGGATACAATTAGCGTCTCTTAGCAAAGACAATGACGTCGACTTTGCTAAATATCAAGACAATTACTCTACACTACACACACACACACTACACACCTGACTGTAAAAATTTACTGTACCATGCCAATGACCATTAGTTGTCGACGCATTAAACTCAACTCAATAAAAAAAATAACAATAATTTAATTAAATTGAACGATTAGCTCTTTTCAATGATCTAATCAAAATTTTTAATCTCATATTAGCTATGTAAGTAACAGATAGGATCTTACAGGCATTTATAGGATAATTATATTATACAAAAATATCTAATGTCATTTGTCAAAATAAAAGATTTTTTAAAGATGTTAGCAATAGCTCTCTTTTAGATTTGAAGTATTATGTACTTTATTAAATGATCCTGCAATAAAGGCGGTTGTCATCTTACGGTTTCAATAACTGTCTAATATTTATTTTCTGTCGCCGCTGGCAGGAATGTACTTTATTTTTCATCCTGTCCGGAATATTGCACTTTCTGTATTTAATTTGAGCGCGGAAAAGTCCTTTTCTCGGCCCAAAGCCACATCTGAACGTCAAGAAAAGCTATATAAGCTATTTTATTATAAATCTCGGCGGCTGTCAACAGTGGTAGTACTAAACATAAACCTAAATGACCTAACCTAAATCTATAACCTAAAAATGAATACATAATTTAATGTCAAGAATTTGTATAAAATGAATGATAACCGATACTTTGATACGAGCTTCATGCTTCAACTTAATTTTTGAGCTTGCAGACTTGCGACTTACATATATATTCGGTTTTATAACGTCTTACGACGTTGTCCGACTCCCAAACGCCACTGTATTCTGTCTTGAGTTAGGTCTTCGTCCAGATTTCGAGCGCTAATCGCTTTCCTAACTCCCAGGTTCCAGCTCTGTGGTGGTCTTCCTCGTTTCCTCTTCTCTGGGGGTTGCCACATCATCGTTTTTTTAGGCAATCTTTCGTCCCCCATTCGGCTCACATGCCCATACCATATGAGCTGTTTTCTCTCAATATCCTCAACTATAGTGCCCTCTATACCCATTTGTTGTTTTATCACTTCATTCCGTATTCTGTCGGCTCTTGATATTCTCATCGATCTTCTGATGGCATCCATTTCCGTGGCTTCGACTTTTTGTATATATTTCTCGGTTATTCTCCATGTCTCAGCTCCATAAAGTAGGCTAGTTTTAACCATTGTCTCATAGATGTTTCATTTTCTTTTCTTTGATATTTCTTTACTCCATAGAACTCCGTTCAAACATGCTATAGCTCTTCGTGCTTGTACAATTCGATGTTCTATTTCTCGTTCGTCTTTTACACTACGGTCGAAGATGAGCCAGGTATTATATTCGTATGGATTTATTTTTTGATTGTCATCGATATCGAGTTGTTCTGCTTCAGCTCCAATTGAGAGGTATTTTGTCTTTTCGAAATTGATATTCAATCCCCATTTCTGGTATTCTTCAATTAGTTTTCTAAGCATGTATTCCATGTCGTCTTTGTCATTTGAGATCACCACCTGATCATCTGCAAACTGTAAAGTATATATGTAATCCTGATCCTTCAATTGTATACCCATTCCTTTGACTTTCCTTTTCCATTGTTTCAGAGCTGCAGAGATATAAATCTTAAATAGAGTCGTAGAGATACAACATCCTTGTCTGAGACCCTTAGTAACTGCAAATTTTTCAGCTAAGAGGTTTCCGAATTTCATTTGGGAGTTTGAACCATAATATAGATCTTTGAGAGCACTAACCAATGTTTGATGTATGTTTGATGTGCCCAGGACTTCCCATAGTTTATTTAGCGGGACTGTGCTTCTCAAGATCTACAAAAGTCATATGTAACTCTCTATTTGTCACAATTTTCTTTTCTATAATTTGTTTAAGACAGAAGATGTTATCTGTACATGAACGACCTGCTCTAAATCCTCCTTGTTCTTCGTCTTCAGACGATTGATAATCTTCCTCTATCAGGTCCCGTAGTATTCGACCGTATAGTCGACTCATTGAACTTGTGACTGATATCTATAGTTTTTACAATTTCTCCTGCAACTTACACTCGACTATAATGATATTTAGTCTGCCATTGAAACCTTATTTTGCGTACCTAATATCTATGGTCATTTATATCTAAAGACACTTTTTTGGATATATAAATTTTCTGTCAGAACCTTGTATTTTCATATAATTGAGTCAATATTTGCGCCTCTGTCACTTCGACGTCTATTAACTTTGGTGAAATGTTTTAACTCGTTTTTATTAGTCACATTGTGAAGGTTTTGTTCAACCTACCGGTAGCATGTCCCTTCTGAAATTTTGTATCACAGGTAGCTAAAACTTTACAGTTGCATAACTTTTACACTGGGATAAACATAAACTGTCTTTTTAAGTTAAAAATGTGAGCTAATGGATGCATTATAGTACCAAAATATGAGATTCGAAGGTATTACTATCTAGCAAAGATATTTGATAGTATCGAAGACTTCTGTAACTGTAATGAATGGTACTGGTGTGTAAGTCACAACTTACGTCGTTGTATCTTACGTTTCAGAAGTATCTCATCATGCCTAGGGCTCATAAAACTTAAATATTAATAATGCCAAGAGTAAACGTGAAACTCTTGCTAGTAGCTTCCTATGAGCGAACGGGTGAAGGAATTCGCTATTCTCTTCATACGGCTTTTTAGCAGCAGCCGTGTCCAAGTAGCTCTTCGGAGCGAAAGGACAGACTGTGACCGAATACTGCTAGGGTGCTGGTTCCTACCGATTATAAAAGTCGAACAATGGGAAGGAACGAGAGTTATGGTGCGTTCATTAAGGAGACCATCGCATCGTATCCTCGCCTAGAGCATAGCACTGACAGTGAACGCTCGCATTTAAAACAATGCATTTATTTTACCTAAAATCTATAATATGATACCATCCTATGGTCCGACCGAGGGTAGGCGCCTCGTTATGAACGCACCCTTAGTGAACCATCGCTTGAGATGTAGCAGCAACGAGCACAGGCGCGAACTAGTTCTTACCAATGTTGTCAGGTCAAAAAACTAAAAATCACCAGATAATTGCTTCAAAAGTTGCCAAAAATCACTTGGCCTGATAGACCACCTTTGTTTCAACAAATCTTTTCGTTGAAACACTTTGTAATTTTTGCTCGTGCTACCAAATTTATAGTATAAATAAAAACTGAAAAATAATTAGTAATGCCGGGTCCAGACCAAACAGACAAAACAAAAACATTCATGTTTCGCGACAAAGTGGCGACAAATCAAAAACATTTGTTGAGACATTTCTGAACAATTTTGTTTTGTTTGCAAATTTGAAAACTTTTTCAGGTCCCGTCTCAAGTCGGTAAAGATCAAAAAGTCTGTGTTTTGTCTGTGTATTTAACGACAAATTGTCGGCGCAGTGTGGACGCGTGTGCGTGCCAAAACGAGTTAAGCAGTAGGAGAAATAGAATGTACAATTTTTATCAAAATTAAGTGTATTTTTCTGTTACTTAGTCTCAACACAAATGTTCACTCAACTCCATCCAATTCCAACCCAAAACATTTGTACTCAAATCCACCCAGCACTGACACACAATATTCATACTCAAATCCTCTCAGCATTGACACACGTTCATACTCAACTCCTCCCAGCATTGACACACATTTATACTCAAATCCACCCAGCATTGAACTTTTATACTCAAATCCACCCAACACGCAACATTCATACTCAAAACCACCCAGTGCTGACCCACAAAACTATTACTTAAATCCACCAAACACCAACACACAACCTTTATTTTCACATACACCTAGTATTGACACAGAGCTTTCTCAGTATTCAGATCAAAAAAACGAACGAAATTGATGATGAACTTTTTGAATGTATAGCTGGAAACAGTTTCCAGCTGTTCTCCGTGCGTAGAGGTTTTCTCCCCGGCTCTGGAACTCAAAATTTTTGCAATGTATGTTACCTGAAGTCATATTTAATTTAATAATGAACATCACAGTTTTTTAACAACAAGATGTATAATCTTTTATAACTATAAGTAATTTAAAGGGTTTTTACCCATGTATTTTTGGTGGCTCAGGCATTTTAACCTAGCAGATTTTAAACCTGATGATGGACTGTTTAGTCCGAAAACGTTTGTTTTTTTGATGTAGCCCTTTTAAGGGTTTTTAAATAAATATACCCACTTACAAAGACTAACCTCTTTTTTTGTGATACGTGGTATACAGCCAGCTACAGGAATTGTTTTCCTTGTGGATTTTCTTTTAAAAATATTTCAAATAAATGAATTGATATTCTTAAAAATCTGTAGTTTTCACATTTTGTGTCATTCATACTTTGTGTCATTACACTTACAGATAGTGCGAACTGATATTTACTGTGTTTTAACTGGTGTTAAATATTGTTGTTAAATTATTTGATCCCCTTGTTGTCTAAAATGTTTAAAAACTCTGTGTGGCAGACTTCTAATCATACTGTTATTTAATATTTAAGTTGATTTATAGCAGTTTCTACTTCCTGAGCAATTGAAAGAGGTTGTATGAAAAAAAGAGCATTTTTGAAATTCTCAAAAAGATGATGAAGGCATCTCAATAAATGGAGTCAATAACCTACGGCATGCAGATGATACAATACAGTTTTCCAATCCCAGAGAAGGGCTGCAAAACTTCATGAACAAAATAACGGAAACAAGTAGAACATATGGACTGGATATAAACACTAGCAAAACCAAGCTAATGATCATCATCAAGGAAAACATAACTATAGCAAATCTGTATGTGAATCAAATGAGAATTGAACGTGTCTCACAACACAACTACTTAGGAACTATAATCAATGAGTCGTGGGACAATACCTAAGAGATTAAATGTCGCATCGGAAAGGCAAAAAGTGCAGTCTTGACTATGAGCTTTGTGTTCAAGAGCCATGACCCCACCCTAGAAACAAAAATAAGGCTCCTTAAATGTTACGTGTACTCAGTGCTTTTGTACGGAGTAGAAACGTGGGCATTGAAGGCGGAAACTCTATCAAAAGTTCAGGCTTTTGAGCTATGGTTATAGAGAAGGATCCTGAAGATACTATGGACAGACAAAGTCACAAATGAAGAAGTACTACGGAAGATAGCTCAAATTAAGGCAGATATGAGCTACTCCAATGCATTTTGCAAGGTAAAATTGAAGGAAAAGGGACCAAGGACGAAGAAGAATATCCTGGCTTGCTAACCTGAGAGCATGGTATAGAAATACCTCAACACAGCTATTTCGTATAGCAACCAACAAAGTCATCACAGTCAGAATGATCGCCAACGTTCGGAATGGACATGCACCTTAAGAAGAAGAAGAACAATTTTATACTAGCGTCTAGCCGTTGGCAGGTCAGGATAATCCTGACCAATCCAATCGCACTTGAGTATGTGTGTGGCGCGTCATTTAAATTATGTACATATTTGAATGTAACAGTTCTCATATCACGAAACGTTCTCGGATTGTTCACTCAAACAAGAAGTAGTGTTTAGTTGTTTTAAGTACACAGTTTTATTATTTTACATATTATAAATACTATCTTATTGTGAGTTGGCAACAAGTGAGGGAGGGCTTGTCTGCTTGTCACTTATTATTATTATAGATCATAGTTGTTGTTATTTGTTATGTTGTTGTATAATAAAAATAATTACCACAATCAAATATCAGCAATAAACTGACGTTCAGATAGACTTGGAAATAACTGTCCAATCTCAGTTTAATGTCCAATGTGTGTTTTTATAAAATTGACTTCAACTTTTTCTGCCAAATCAACCACAACCGTGAGACTGCTGGGCAAAATCCGCCAATTTTTATACTGCCTTTCATTTTTAAGTGCCTTTTTCCTTTGCTTTCAGAATTAAAGCAGCCTGACCGATGACAGAGAAACTTCATTGTTTTGTGAGTCTTTGCGGAAAAGTTCTCGACTTTAACGTATTTGGTTTTTGTACTACTTTCAATAAAACATTTCCACTCCTGAAAAGAGACTAAATTGGAAAATTGAAGTGTTTCACTTTCTAGGATAAGGTTGTGTTCTTCTTGAAAATGAGAATGCAATTCTGCAACATAACTTGAATAAAAATTATACAAAGGACACTTCTTAGAATCTTTCTTGATTTTGCTATCTTCCGTTGAAGTGTCTACAACATTTTTATGAGTTTCTGTGTATTCAAAACAATTAAACATAACTCCTTATTTGTGTGAACAATCTGAGAACGTTTCGTGATATGAGAAATGAGAACTGTTACATTCAAACCTGTACATAATTTGAATGACGCGGTACACACAAAATCAAGTGCGATTGGATTGGTCAGGATTATACTGACCTACCAACGGCTAGACGCTAGTCAATTTTATTATTTTTATCGTCAAGTACTTTTTCCACTTTTCTTTCTTCTATATTGATTAATAAATTTCTCTCCTTATTACCGCTTTTCCGGTTCTTTTACTTGTTATGCAAATTTAAGGAGTGAAAGAACGAAGGGATCAACAAAAAAAACGTTGATTTATAAAGCTATTCGTAGAAAGGGCAGGGAAACAAAAAATCTGTTTATTTACAGATATTGTTCGAAATGTTGGATTTCAACAACATATAAGTACAAACTTTTTTCGCTTTTCAATTGATGCAGATAATTATCATTAAACTAATTATATAAACTTCTCTCTTAATGTCGTAAGTACCTCTTACGAAACAAGTTCTTAGTTTTAATGTACTAGTATATCCTCTCTGGATTCAATCGTGTAATTACCTTCCACTATGCGCGTAACTGAGGACATAAAAAAAATCTGAACAGCATTAGTTAACAGGCATTGACCGGGCAGATTATATTTCATAATCGAAGTATGTCATATGCTTTTTTTACAGTTGTAAAAATAAAAAATGAAGTAATTTATTACCTGCTATATATTATACTATCCAAGTTTTAACTAAATTGCCGGATGATCGTTTTTTGTATTACAAAATCAAGATTTATTAAAAACTACATATCGAGTAGTTTTTACAGTTATCTTTTTCATCATTAAATTGATTTAGAAAAAAGTGTCGGATATATCGTTTTTTTTTGCTAAAACACGAAGGCTAATTTGTTAAATTGTATTTTAACTCGGATTTTAATCCTAAAAAATTACTTCACTACAACTGCTAAACATGTATTAGACAAGGCGGAAAGCTCGAGTTCGTTCGGAAAGATTTTCCCATGAGATTTTTTTGTATAATCCTTTCATGAGATACCCCAAAATAGGTCGCCCAGGCGAAAAGTTGTTAATTTTTTTTAAATACTTTGTTTTTTAAACAAATTGTAACAATTAATTTTTTCGGTTCGGACAATTATTTTTAAATTTTTTGGATAATTCTGAACAAAATAGGTCTCTTGTAGTTTTTCTGTTAACTTACTGGTTTTCTAGTTATAAATAATTTAAAACCAAGAAAGACGCAAATTATGATTTTTAAGGATAAAAAAACACATAATCTTGATTGCAATAATTATCGTCTAATCAACCTGGTTTCTATTGTCGGCAAGGTCATGGAATCGATTATTTCGAAAGCTATGTCTGAGTTTTTTCTTCAAAAATGTCATCCTCACCAACAGCATGGCTTTATCAAAGATCGTTTAAAGATCACAAACTTACTTCATTGTGTAAATGATTGGTCATTATCTTTAAACAATTGGCATCCTGTGTAGTCACTTAGACTTCTCCAAAGCTTTCGGCTGTGTTCCAAAACGTCGATTACTAGCTAAATTGGATCACTATGGTATCCGCGGAAAGTTAAACATTTGGATTCAAGATTTTCTATCCGACAGATACTTCAGTACTTGGACCGTTACTTTTTTGTATCTACACTAGTGATCTTCCGCTCATTGTATCCAGTAAGGTTTCCATTTACGCTGATGATACGAAATTATATGTGAATTCAACTATTAACCAACATGTTCTTCAACATGATCTTGATGCAATATTCAAGTGGTCCTCAGAATGGTTACTTCCGCGTAACATTGAAAAATGCATTGTTTTACATATCGGCAAAAATAACCCATTACTACCGTACTTTATTAATGGACATCCCTTAAACTCGGTAACCTCCCACAACGATCTCGAATTGATAATTTATTAATAGTGACTTCAAATTGGTCTGATCACATAGTGTCTGTGTGTAAACGTGCAAACTCGAAATTGTTTTTGATCCGTAAATGTTTTAAATGTATATCTCTAACACTCTAACCTCTGTAGTAAACTTTACTCAATATACGTTAGACCTATTTTTGAGTTTGCCGGGCCAGTGTGGAATCCAGATCTCAGTCGTGATCAAATTCTACTTGAAAATTTTCAGCGTAAAGCCACAAGAATGGCATACGGCCGTGTAAGACCTAATTATGAAGATATTCATATGTCCATCGAGCAACATCCATCCCCTCGTACCAGAGGCCCTCTAGCTGGATTGTTGCTCTCCGGGCGTAATCATCTTAATAACACAATTGGTGCATAAATAACTATTAAACCATCCATGGTATCTTCAAATTCTCCTAAAAAGCCACATCTCGAAAGCTTCCAGTTTTCTCATTAAGTCAACATTAACAGTCCAGGCTTTGACACCATAAAGAAGAATAGAGTGGATATAACATTTTACCATCCGATATCGGATTTGCAGATTGACTCTTTGGTTACTCAGAAATTTCCTCATCTTCAAAAAGGCTGCTCTTGATTGGTCTATTCTTGATTTAAACCAGTAAAAATTTGTGCCCTAGATCTTGTTTCTCTCTCTTAAATAGGCCCTAAATACTTATCGGGAAATGATAGGACAAGTTTTGAACTTGAATTTAGGCCCTTGGTAAATTCAAAAATAATGTTTTTTACTTGTGTTTTTGAGCCTTTAAAATCGTAATTATGTGTATTTCTCAGTTTTAAATTAGTTAAACTCGAAAACGATGAAGTTTACAAAAAAACTACAAGAAACTTGTATGACTTCCCCGCCACCATGTGAGGTTATATATATATATTATATATATATAATATATATATATATAATATATATATATATATATATATATATATATATATATATATGTTAGTTTGAAGTGTTTCACGGATGGAGTAATATGTTGAACAATTATTCCGGGAAAATATCCGTTGGTCATTTTTTAATTGCAGACGTTTCGCCAAGGTCTCACTTGGCATCTTCTGTGCGTTGTCTTCGGTCTCGTAGTCGGTAACTGAATGAGCTGCGCTCAGTCCTCACTTCTTTTATATCGTGCGCTGTTCGAGCGGATCGTCGCTGATTGGCCGTATTCGTTACGCCGCTAGGCCCCGCCCCCTGGGGAGCGAAGCTCAGGCAGTCAGTTTGATGTTGGCGTCTCGAGATTATGGACTTCCAAGCTTGGGGCAGATTTAAGGAGTCGTCACGTTTGTTAAGAAGACCTTCTTTTTCAATTTCTATAGATTCTCTGATGGTTCTTGTTTTGAAGTGTTCAATGTTGGCTATTTGTTTGCAACTTTCGAAGTTTATTTTATGGCCTGTGTTATGCTCGTGTTGAAATAGAGCAGATGTTAGCTGTCTGTTGCGAATTGCTAGTTTGTGTTCCTCTAATCTTGCGGAAATTCTCCTGTTGGTTTGTCCGATGTAGGTTTGGTGACAGGTTCCACATGCAATTTTGTAAACACCCTGATTTTCCAGTTTGGTTGCATCTTTGGGGTTTCTTAAGATCGATCGAACTGTTTGCTTCGGTTTGTAGATTGTCGATATGTTCTTTTTTCGGAGAATGCGCCCTATCTTGTCGGTGGTTCCTTTCACGTATGGTAGAATAGCTCTTGGTTGATTTTTGTTGTCTTCTTGTGTGTTTTGTGTGGTCTTCCGTTGTTTCTTTATTGCTTTGTAGATGGTGTTTGAGCTGTATCCATTTTGTTTCAGTATTGTTTTTATGTTCTTGAGCTCTGCATTTCTATGTGTAGTACAGGTCAGGCTATTTGATCTTGATATCAGAGTGTCAGCTACTCCTTGTATTTGGGAAGGATGGTGGTGCGAGTTGGCTTGTAGATATCTATCGGTGTGAGTTGGTTTTCTATATACTGTGTGTTCAAATTTACCACTCGGTGTTTTTATTGCGAGAACATCTAAAAATGGAAGTTGGTTGTTATCTTCAATCTCCAGGGTGAATTGGATTTTTGGGTGTTGATTATTTAGATGATTAAGAAATTGTTCAAGTTCTACTCTTCCATGGGTCCAGATCACAAATACGTCATCTACGTATCTTAGCCACAGTTTCGGTTTTTTATCGTATGTTTTGATGGCTTTTTCTTCAAAGTAAATCATGAACATATTGGCCACCGCCGGTGATAATGATGAACCCATTGCTGCTCCATCTGTTTGTCGGTACATTTGTCCATCGTACATGAAGTATGCATTGTTGAGGCAGTGGTGAGCTAGTTCTATGATATGGTCAGGAAGGTCTTCGTATTCCGATATTAACTGGAGTGCTTCGTTTACTGGTACGTTGGTGTATAATGACTTGACATCGAAACTAGCTATAATGTCATTGTTGTTGAGTGTAGTTGAAGTCAATATTTGTGTGAAGTGGTGTGAGTTTTTAACGTATGAGGATGCCTTTTCCGTGATGGGTTGGAGTATCTGCGCTATGTACCGTTCAAGTTTTTGTAGGGGTGAATTGAATGCGCTAACGATGGGTCGCATAGGTACACCTGGCTTGTGGATTTTTGGAAGACCGTAGAATTTTGGGCATCTACTGGATTTTTCTCTTGGTATGAGTGCCCTTTTTGTTGTTTCGTCGATAGGAGATTTGTTGATTTTAGTTTTTGTAGTTTTCTCCAAGTATGTGGTGGGGTCCCTCGATACCGCTTTATATGTTTCATCTTTTAGGAGGTCTTGCATTTTTGATTTGTATTCCCCGATGTTCATGACGACAGTTGTGTTTCCTTTGTCGGCCGGTAGTATGATGATGGATTGATTTTTATTGAGGTGTTTGAGGGCTTGATGCTCCTTGTGCGTAAGATTAGGCCTCGGTGGTTTCGCTTTTCTGAGGATGCTGGCAACCCGGTGTCTTATTTCCTCTGCATCTTGCTCGTTTAATGTTGTTAAGCTTGATTCAACATTGGCTATGATTTCCTCTTTGGGTATTACTTTTGGTGCGATGGCATAGTTGAACCCTTTCTCCAGAACGCTCTTTTCGGGTTCAGAAAGAGGATAGTCTGACATGTTATGTACAGTATGTTTGTTGCATGTTGGCTGTGGAAATTTCGTTGTTTTTGGTTTGAGCTTTTCTATCTTTCCCTCTAGCTTTTTTGTTGAAATTTGTTTATCTGTTTCAATGCGCCAGTATGTAAGTAATTCAAGTTGGTTCCATAGAAGTGCATGAATGGTTTCGCTCAACTGTAGATGTAGTTTGTACAGGCGGTTCTCAACCACGCTTATGTTGAATCGTGTTTTCTTTATTTCTGCTCTAAGTAGAGCAATGCTGGCTTGTTTTAAAATAGCTTTAGTCTTTCTCGTGTTTGTATGATGAGAAAGTTTTGTAAATGTAGGTTGAAGGTCCAAGTCTCGGCATTGTAGTAGGAAGGTGAGGTTGCATAGTAATTGACATCTCTTTTTCCTTAAACTCTCATAAGTTTTGGTGGCATTAAATGTCTCCTCCCCGTAGAGGTGAATAATGTTAGTTTGAAGTGTTTCACGGATGGAGTAATATGTTGAACAATTATTCCGGGAAAATATCCGTTGGTCATTTTTTAATTGCAGACGTTTCGCCAAGGTCTCACTTGGCATCTTCTGTGCGTTGTCTTCGGTCTCGTAGTCGGTAACTGAATGAGCTGCGCTCAGTCCTCACTTCTTTTATATCGTGCGCTGTTCGAGCGGATCGTCGCTGATTGGCCGTATTCGTTACGCCGCTAGGCCCCGCCCCCTGGGGAGCGAAGCTCAGGCAGTCAGTTTGATGTTGGCGTCTCGAGATTATGGACTTCCAAGCTTGGGGCAGATTTAAGGAGTCGTCACGTTTGTTAAGAAGACCTTCTTTTTCAATTTCTATAGATTCTCTGATGGTTCTTGTTTTGAAGTGTTCAATGTTGGCTATTTGTTTGCAACTTTCGAAGTTTATTTTATGGCCTGTGTTATGCTCGTGTTGAAATAGAGCAGATGTTAGCTGTCTGTTGCGAATTGCTAGTTTGTGTTCCTCTAATCTTGCGGAAATTCTCCTGTTGGTTTGTCCGATGTAGGTTTGGTGACAGGTTCCACATGCAATTTTGTAAACACCCTGATTTTCCAGTTTGGTTGCATCTTTGGGGTTTCTTAAGATCGATCGAACTGTTTGCTTCGGTTTGTAGATTGTCGATATGTTCTTTTTTCGGAGAATGCGCCCTATCTTGTCGGTGGTTCCTTTCACGTATGGTAGAATAGCTCTTGGTTGATTTTTGTTGTCTTCTTGTGTGTTTTGTGTGGTCTTCCGTTGTTTCTTTATTGCTTTGTAGATGGTGTTTGAGCTGTATCCATTTTGTTTCAGTATTGTTTTTATGTTCTTGAGCTCTGCATTTCTATGTGTAGTACAGGTCAGGCTATTTGATCTTGATATCAGAGTGTCAGCTACTCCTTGTATTTGGGAATATTGACTTCAACTACACTCAACAACAATGACATTATAGCTAGTTTCGATGTCAAGTCATTATACACCAACGTACCAGTAAACGAAGCACTCCAGTTAATATCGGAATACGAAGACCTTCCTGACCATATCATAGAACTAGCTCACCACTGCCTCAACAATGCATACTTCATGTACGATGGACAAATGTACCGACAAACAGATGGAGCAGCAATGGGTTCATCATTATCACCGGCGGTGGCCAATATGTTCATGATTTACTTTGAAGAAAAAGCCATCAAAACATACGATAAAAAACCGAAACTGTGGCTAAGATACGTAGATGACGTATTTGTGATCTGGACCCATGGAAGAGTAGAACTTGAACAATTTCTTAATCATCTAAATAATCAACACCCAAAAATCCAATTCACCCTGGAGATTGAAGATAACAACCAACTTCCATTTTTAGATGTTCTCGCAATAAAAACACCGAGTGGTAAATTTGAACACACAGTATATAGAAAACCAACTCACACCGATAGATATCTACAAGCCAACTCGCACCACCATCCTTCCCAAATACAAGAAGTAGCTGACACTCTGATATCAAGATCAAATAGCCTGACCTGTACTACACATAGAAATGCAGAGCTCAAGAACATAAAAACAATACTGAAACAAAATGGATACAGCTCAAACACCATCTACAAAGCAATAAAGAAACAACGGAAGACCACACAAAACACACAAGAAGACAACAAAAATCAACCAAGAGCTATTCTACCATACGTGAAAGGAACCACCGACAAGATAGGGCGCATTCTCCGAAAAAAGAACATATCGACAATCTACAAACCGAAGCAAACAGTTCGATCGATCTTAAGAAACCCCAAAGATGCAACCAAACTGGAAAATCAGGGTGTTTACAAAATTGCATGTGGAATTGCATGTGCACCTGTCACCAAACCTACATCGGACAAACCAACAGGAGAATTTCCGCAAGATTAGAGGAACACAAACTAGCAATTCGCAACAGACAGCTAACATCTGCTCTATTTCAGGAATAAAGCGGAGATGCGCTGTCCTGAGTTTTCACAATCGTATTAGGAAACCATGTTGGGGTTCTATTACCCAGGACCTCCACATGAAGAGCACTTGGCTGATTGTTGTGCCTCTATAGCGAATCAGATTGCTATAGGGGGGAAAGGGATGGTCTTGAGCATTGGAGCACGGTGGGGTGACTCCTGTTTTTACACGAGTTAGCACACCTTGCTCCAATGAATTGTTACACCCAATCGTACTACCCGGGTGAACATTTCTCTAAGGCTGGGTTTAATCAATTTGCTGCTGCAGCTCATTCAGTTACCGACTACGAGACCGAAGACAACGCACAGAAGATGCCAAGTGAGACCTTGGCGAAACGTCTGCAATTAAAAAATGACCAACGGATATTTTCCCGGAATAATTGTTCAACATATATATATATATATATATATATATATATATATATATAATATATATATATATATATATATATATATATATATATATATATATATATTTATCAAATTATTCTCGACCGTACTGTGTTAAATATTATTTGTAGTCTCAGCAATTGGTCTGTGTGAAATAAAACTCTATTTGTTATTTCTCAATATTTCGTCACGATTTTGTGACTTCTTCAGGAGAAAACTGTAAATTTATTATAATTATTATATGTAAACAAAATGAATATTTCAATACTTACAACTTAAGATTAAAAATTTTAAATTTTGATAACATATCCAATTAGATAAATGACATTTTTTTGATTTAATTTATTTGGGAGTTATGGTAACCGCAATATTTTATAGAGTGAATTCCCATTGTACAATTTTTAGCGAATAAGTTTTAATAAACAATTACATATTGTGACAGTATTATCCATATAATAAGGTATATATATATGGATAATACTGTCACAATATGTAATTGTTTATTAAAACTTATTCGCTAAAAATTGTACAATGGGAATTCACTCTATAAAATATTGCGGTTACCATAACTCCCAAATAAATTAAATCAAAAAAATGTCATTTATCTAATTGGATATGTTATCAAAATTTAAAATTTTTAATCTTAAGTTGTAAGTATTGAAATATTCATTTTGTTTACATATAATAATTATAATAAATTTACAGTTTTCTCCTGAAGAAGTCACAAAATCGTGACGAAATATTGAGAAATAACAAATAGAGTTTTATTTCACACAGACCAATTGCTGAGACTACAAATAATATATATATATATATATATATATATATATATATATATATATATAATATATATATATATATATATATATATATGGTTCTTGAACTCCTAAGTGGAGCATAGAGCTTCAGTGAAAACGCGCCATCGGGTTCTATTTTGCGCTAAGGCCTTCACCTCATTCCAAGACTTTCCTTGTTTTCTTATCTCGTCCATGATGGATCTTCTCCAAGTTTGTACTGGGCGACCTTTTTTTCGTTTTCCTTGGGGATTCCACTCTAGGGCAGTCTTTGCAATACTGGAGTTATTTTTTCGGAGTGTGTGACCGATCCAACCCCACTTTCTGGACTTTATTTCATTTACTACCCTCTTTTGTTTGGTCAGATGTAGTAAATCTTCGTTTCTGATGATGTTAGGCCAGAAAATACGAACAATTCTTCGTAGAACATTTGACACCATGTGAGGTTAATTCTATATAATTGAATTTCGGCTCAAGTTAAGGTGGAAGTTGTCCGCAAAAGCTTTACCTTCAACTCTTTTAAAGTGCCATAAATCGTGGGACTCAAGGCAATTGGCAAAAATATATTGATACAATGATTATGTGAAAAATTGACAATATTTGTGACGATTTCATCGACTTCATTATTATTAATCTATACAGCAACTGTACTTCTGAGTTTGATTCGGAATTGCTAAGTATCATAAAATAGTAAATCAAAATACTTGTTTAAAATTTATGATTATGTATAATAACCAAATAAATTAGGACTCTTTTATTAAAATATGTAGATTTATAGTTTTTTATAAATAAAATATATTTTTTACATAACAGATTATTTTTTTGTTTAAATCATATTTTAAGTCATATAAAACGGACTGATACACGTGTCGCATAAACTTGAACACTTCAGTAGGGTTACTCAAACAGGTCGAAAGAACAAAGCTAAATTTAAATGCCGCTAATCCATAAAACTTTTAGTTAATTTGAAATTCTAATAATTTTTATTTTAAAATCTTGAATGCAAGAAACAAGTATGAACCGGGCAAATTCTTGTAAACGACTACCTTATGACTAAGAAATTACTGAAAGAAATACTCCTATTTTCTTATCGATGGTCGGAAGCTAAAAGGGCATAAGTTACTTATTTGTTAAATTGGAGATTTTATACCGGTATCTCAGTTTTTCACAAACCTCAGTCACTCTGTTATTTAATTTCTTACTAAATACAATTGAAGCATACGAACTATAATAAGCATATTGCTTGGGAAAAATCATAGGCAGAAGAAGCGTAGGAAGATGTAACCAACCAGGCGCGCCAGAATGATTTCCAATCTCCGACAGGAGCGGAACTTCAAGAAGAATAATTGAGGAGCGATCAACCAAAACGCAATAAATCCTGTTTTTTTTTTTCAGAATTTGAGTTAAATTAATACCCAATATCTTCGTCATGAAATATATCCAGTGGTCACAGCCAATTCCTTCCAAACGCAATATTTTCAATAGAAAATAGACCACCATAGGTCCCACAAACAAGTTGCGGGCAAGCAGTGGATGAGAATTTCCAAGAGTAGAAATCAATGGAAGCAAATGGAAGAGGCCTATGTCCAGCAGTGGACGAATACAGGCTGAAGAAGAAGAAGAAGAAGGTACCACTTGAAGAAAGTAATAAAGGTTAATCTAGCATTTGTCTACTAGATGGGGCAAGTACTCCCTAAAAACTTGTGGCGATATTCTATCTCTATAATTCTAACCTAAAAATAATTTCTTATGCCACGATTTAGTTTGTGGTGTTAATATTATTTTTGTAATTTCATTTTGTATATAAAATAAGCGATTTTGAGGAGTCAAATGTGACTGTTAAAGAAAAAGGTGTTAGGATAATAAGGAGTGACAATGTTTCTAAACATGCGATTAGGAAACGCCTAAGAAAATGTTTTTTTATTACATGTCCAGTTTAGCGTTATTTCTTTTCATTTTTAGATATGGTGATTTAAATATAGCTTTTCGTTGTTTATGGTTGTTCGTAGTTGTTTGGTCTTGGTGTTTCATAGTAGCTAATAGTTAAGTTTGTAATATATTCTTCTTTAGTTGTAATTGTATATTTGCTTATATATATGTATATATATTTATGTTATAATTTCATTGCTTTTTTAAATAGAGTTTTATACAGTCCACTTGATTTGATTTCTCTTCTTTTATTTGAATATACATACCCAATTCCAAAGGGGGATACCAGCGAGTTCTAGATTGAACATAATACATTCCCTCCCCCTTAAGGGTGACCCAAAGTGTTATATTGAGGTCATCGTATGTGCAGAACGCAACACCCGTTTTCCGTAAACGACGATCAATGGTCAGAAATAATCGTCTACGGGTGTAAATTATAATCTTATTCACACAAAATTTGTAATAATAATCTTATTCACACAATAAATAATAGCGTCAAATTATTGGCGACGTGCAAGTACTTGGAGGGGATACGAGAAACGATCGTGCGCGAGTAGCGGAGAAATCTTGCATTTTTTACTGCACATTTCATAGATTTCATAAATTCATATTGTCAATTGTCATATTTCATATTCTATTCGTGTTTATTTACACCTTCTGTCACTGAAGAAAATGGGATTTAGGAAATGCTGTGTTATAAATTGTAAAAATACAACAAAAAATTGTCAATTTAAGTTTTATTCGTTTCCAACTTCGAAGCACAAAGCTACTACAAAGAGAAAAGTGGATTTATATCATAAAAAAGCATAAGTAACATAACCTAAATTATGCATTATTCTTGCGCCCGATTTTAAAGTCATTTGAAATAAATAAATAAAAGTTTTAAGTGTAAATTTTAGTTTCATAACACTCACTACAGTCATTTTAATCCAAAAATCAAGTTTAATGTTTAAATTTTATTTTTTTGAAGTTTACAAAAATGCATCAAGTTCAAGTTTTTCTGAAGATGCATTAAGATATATTCGCTGTCCAAAAGTTTACAGGGAAAGAATTAATTGTTCAAACCAATATGATGATATTATGGGCTTAACCTGCTAATTTATGCATTAGCATTATTTATGGTAATTTATTTTTCTTAATTCTTCCACATAATTCTTCCATTCTTTTTTGACATTTGCCACTACTAAAGCTTTTCCCTTTGACTCAGTGCTTGGTTGAAAAGTTATTTGGTGATTTACTTTCTCAAATCCAGTTTTTATTATTGCATCCATATTAACAGTAATGCTGTAATTTAATAATATATTTATTTGTATTTACACTACATACAACGTTTACCTTTTAATAACATACCGACATAACCTCAATCTTACTTTTTCTTCTTATTCTTTTTTGGGGCTACGTCCTTGACAGTTATCCGGTAACCTCGATCTAACATGAAAACGCAGTAAATTTTGCTGATTTACGACACCAGGTGTCGCTGTTCCGAACTTGCACGGTCCCAATTGATGGAACTGTTTGTAATTATTGTATCCATAGAAACTAATTGCAATTTTATGGCCAACTAGGAAAAAATTAGTTTTTCGAAAAAGTGATGAGAGGCAAAAAAGTTTTAAAAATAATGAGTTAAACTAATGATGCCACAAAATTCATTTGATTTGAACGCACTCAAAAATTTGGGGGAATTTAGGGTGAAACACCCCCTTAAAATTTTTCTGTGCGCTTAGATTTTGTTGTTTCTTTTTTAGGAAAAATGCTTTCAGAACAAGAAATTAACGTGTCTATTTTTATTACAAAATGTCAAGTAGTTTAGAAGATAATGCAAAAAACAATTTTTATTTTGTAACTTTAGGGGACTGTAACTTTTTTTGTGTACACTTTTGTACTAAAGTATGTTGGATTCAATTAATTTATTTATGTCCCCGGAATGTATGAATTAATTCATGACATACCTTTTTGAAACACCCTGTATACTACTATACCACATTTGTTCTTTAAAATATCATCTGATTTAAATTTTTTTAATCAACGGCTAGTAAGAGGTAACATTTCTGCATTTAATAGTGGATTTATTGCGTTTTGTTTGATCGCTCCTCGCACATTTGTCTGCAACTTCATGCCTAGACTCAGCTGCCTTTTAACTTATTTGAACAATCATCATTAATTGTATATCTTATTTGTTGTAATTTAAATTCTGTTGTTTTTTAGTAAAAACGTTTTAATCTTCATGGAGTTTAATCGTGTAATTGCCCTTCATTATTGGAGCAACTAACGGCGCCAAAAACAAAAAACTGAATATAATTAGTTAATAAGCGTTAACTCTACAGATTTTTTATATAGAAATATTTCATATACTTTTTTACAGTTAAAAACCAGTAAAAAATGAGTAATTTGTTATCAGCCATATACTAAAACTGTCATAAGTTTGAAATCAAATAAGTGTCGGATGATCATTTTTAAATTAGAGAAACACGATTTATTAAAAGACTAATTGATCAACTAGTTTTTACAGTTATCGCCGTTAGATAAAATTAGAAAAAAGTAGCTGATATTCGAGCTTTTTATTTTATTTTGCATCCCGTCTTTATAAGAACCATAGTCTCATTTATTGGTATGCATATTGGCGCCAAGAGAAGTATTTCAAATGGGTATTATAATCTAGCGATATTTATCCACACAAATGTCGGTAATTTTTGTCTGATGCGTCCATTTTGGTAACTATTATCAAAAAAATTTAATGCTAACGCATAAGGATGGTTCTTCAGTCAGTTTATGTATTTATCATATGTAGATCCTCCAGGTACGTCTTTTGTCTACATGTAGACATAGATACTTTACAGTAGCCATTGGA
The DNA here is from genome assembly GCA_918026665.1 of Diabrotica balteata. Classification (NCBI taxonomy): domain Eukaryota; kingdom Metazoa; phylum Arthropoda; class Insecta; order Coleoptera; family Chrysomelidae; genus Diabrotica; species Diabrotica balteata. Next base: position 137,379,996 of record OU898281.1, read on the forward strand.
AATGGTGCACCAACGGTGCATTAACGGTACACCATTGGAAATGGTGTACCGTTACCGTAGTAAAATTTGAGATACTTCGCTATGCTATTTCGAGAAAACTATGTGGCTTGATGTTTAATCATTGGGTTTTACCCATCCTCGTAGTATATGTCCTCTGTGGACGATATAATATTAGAAACTCGTGTTTTATATGTTTTTAAACATATTCAACAGCAGATTCAGAAAACATTCAGCCCAGAATAAACAACAATCTAACTGCAAAGTAACAACAACCCTATACCGGTTGAAAAAGATTCACTAAGCCCCCTTATTTTTCACCTAACTCTGGATGGAATTATCAACAAGGACCGACGTACAGGGGTAGATTCTAGAATGAGAGAATTATCTGTAATATAAGCTATGTAGAGGTTGAGATACTTATTATAGAGAAGTAAGATGATCTGCTGAAGACTCTTTATGTAAAAAAACGATCAAATAAAAAGTCCATTCTACCTCCAGAGACAAAAAATCTCATATACCCAGGGAAACATCATGCCGAATTATAAGAATATAGACCTAAGAGCCATCGTCAGTGCATACAACTACCCCACTCAGAAATTGGCAAAACATCTCGTCTTATCGTTACAACCATTAGCCGAAAACGCCTCATCCTTTGTCAAAAATTCTTGCCATTTCATTGATCTTCTGAAAAACATTTTTATTTCACCCTCAGATATATTAGTAGTTTTGACATTGTTTCTTTATTCACCAACACTCCTATTGTTGAAACCGTTTCCATCTTGGACTCTAAACATCAAATCCCCCCAAGACACATTATCTCTTATAAAACACTGCATGTCTATTACATACTTTTCACCCAGAAATCATTTTTTCGTCAAATCAGAGGTGCCCAATGGGATCCCCCTCTCTCCCGTAGTAGCTAATATCAACATACATTTCGAAAAAACAGCTCTGTTATCATCAAATCTCAAACTTACCTGCTGGTTACGGTATGTTAATGACACCTTTGTCATTTGGCCGAATGGTGAAGACACGTTAGATCACTTCCTCTCCCATTTGCCGCCAGATCAACCAAAAATCCTTGACCTTTTATCACTAACTCTTAACCTACTAAACATCAAAATTCAAAACCATCACTACTCACTCCAAGTTGTCCAATCTTGTGAGATCCATAAAAGACCAAATTCCCAATGAAGACCATGGTATGTACAAGATACCTTGTTACAGTCTCCCACGAACGTATATAGGACAGACAAACCGACGAATTCACAAACGTGTTTACACACATTCTATATCTATAAAACGTTCCGATAGTACTTCAGCGCTATCCCAACATTATATTTAGACAGGTATACAAGGTACACAAAATAGATTTGGAAAAAGCAAAAACCATAGCTCCTATCCGCTCCTTCAAATCGAGAATTTCTGTGAAGCCATCGAAATTAAAAAATGTCAAATAACTTAAACACGCGCGATGATGCTAAAAGACTGCTGTCAACATGGCGACCGCTGCTTCAGCGACCCTCCGCCCCAACCGATCCCGCCCAGACCGTTTTTCAAGTCAAGCGACCTGTCGAATATCCAGTCCATTAATGAGAGGCTCTCCTCTTTAAGCAGGAGTTATACAATTAAAACCATTCGTAGCCAAAACTTCAGTGCCCAAAATATCATTAAAACCTTAAACGGAAACTCCCATTCTTACAATGAACTCCCTGATGAATACTACAAAGGATTTTTAATAAATTTTTTAATATATGGTATACAGCCAACTACAGGAACGTAGATTCCTTGTGGATTTTTATTTGACGGTATGGTCAACTTGGCTCCTCAGTACATGCGCTTAGCCACTAAAAGATGCACTTTGAAGCTGGATATTTGGTTCATCTCCCAATGTATAAACAACCAGGTCTTCCCTACTTTTTGTAAAATGAAAACACCAGGAAATGTTCCAATCAACTTAAAGAACAACTTGAAAAATCTAAATATATACCTTTTACAAAGGATTTTTAATTTTAATAAAAATTTTTTTTATATCATTTTATGTTATAGTCTCAAAACAGACTTAATACAATAACCGTCTCAATTTGTAGTCAGTAGTGACTCTCAGCGATATCTGTTCGTACAATATCCCATTTTATGCAACGAAAAAACAACATATTTTCTTCGTGGCCATTATATCAACAACGAACGAAGCCTTTTGTTCTCCAAACTAAAAAATATGAATACATTTAGAACAGACTCGAACGGCACACGTAAGCCTTTCATAATAAATTGTAAAGTTTGGCGGATTCTGCGAACTTCACTAAATGGGAAAAGTTTCTTGTACGCAATTCAGAAATCCATTGCAAAGTTCCGATGTTGAAGATGAATTTGAGGGGAATAGCACAGTTCAATTTGCTTAATTACTTATTTAGACGTTATTAGAGAGTGTCACGAACTTTTTGTTTGCCTGGTATACGTCCTTATCAATTAATTAAAAAAGTTCCGAGAATTCTAAATGGGGGAACTTACAGGACGTTGTCAATAAAATATTAAATCCTTATTTTATTTCAGTGACTCTGATACTTTATTTATACCAGAGAAATTTCGTTACCAGATTAAAGCTTCGGCACGGGAAAGTTCCTTAACGAGGTCCATTATTTACAAGGAAATCTTAGTTGAGGTGTTGTTTTTGGTTTTTGTTCGTTAGGTTCGTTTCCCATTACTGAAGTTTGTAAGGTTAGAATTGGGGCAAATTGTTTCTCTTCCGCGCTGTCTTTGGTAATAAATTTGTATCTGACAAGTCCATTATATTCAGTAAATAATGTTTTCTTCTACTCTCCTTGAATGTTTAGTTTTATCTTAATAATTACTTCATCATGACTTGGTGTAACAATGAAGATGTACTGGAAAAGTGAGTGATATGTAATTTACAACGAATTTATCGAATTTTTCCCTCTATAATCTATACTTGGGAGTAGAAGCGTATTCTGACGGAAAAAATGTTCTTCATGACCATATGATCCCAATTCTCGATGTGTGTACTCCTTCTACTTTAATGTTAACAACTACCGTATTCCTTCTATAGTAAATTTGTGCAGTTTGTTCTCTGCAGTTTTATTGCAAATATTTTCCACTTTTACAGTTTTATATATATATTGTTATTAAAAAATTTTCCGGTTTCTTACCGCTAGCTTCTATTATGAGCCGGAACATTTTTTCCTCTTGTAACAAAACTGTTAATAAATTCATGTAATGTATTCAAGTATTTCTTAAAACTATATCTTTATTCTGTAAGAAAATTAACAAAATCGTATGTTTGATTTTCCCGCTTTATACTTGGAAAAAAGTAGTTTTTTTCGAGAACGAAAACATGAAGTTTGCTTAAAATTTGTTAAAATACTTCTAGTCATCACATATACATTGTCAAAATTTTTTAAATTTTTTGAATGTGCAATTTGTCTTTTGGGGGATGCAGATCTACCTTAATACGGTGATACCCTGCTCATATGCCATTTCGTCTACTGAAGATCTCATGTATGAACTGTTATATTTGCGCACTACGTCAAATAATTGAACTTTATCATGGATTCATCAAAATCTATATTTTTGCCTCTTAGCCAATCTATTATATCTGCATTTCGAGATGTAGAAGTCGGTGTTTTTTCCATACGACGGTTGTGATAAGCTGCATTGTCCATTATAATTAGCGATCCAGGTTCTACAAGAGTCAGTATAGAGGAAAATCACTTTTCAAACACATCCGAATTCATTCATTATCATTCTCATGATAATCGCCCGTTTTGATTGAAGTAAACACATTTAGACCACCTTGTAAGAGACCTGAACCACTTCCTATGTGCGTAATAAAGTCATTCATTAAAAGCCTGTCGTGAACTTTGAATATTTAAGTCCTGCCATACTTTGGATTTCCTATGACCTCATTCATCTACGTTTCGTCCATAATTTTTTTCCAAGACTTCTAAAATCACGAATTTTTTGTAAATCTTATCTCCACCATATCCCTAGTTCGTTCCCAAGTATCATCTGCGTCTGCAGATTTCTCGTGGAATAGCCTTTAACGTGAGCATTTCGTTCTTGGGATAAAATCCATGAACTTTACATCGTAATTTTTGATTCTTGAACACCGACCCATCATTTTCATACCTATGGTATATAATCCATGGGTTTGTATTGTTTTTCAATGTGAACAGGGTGGACTCTTCGAACACTATCTAAAACTATATTTCAATAATGGATGATATTATTTTGAGTGATGCTGCTTCGATATGCATCTTGCTTTGGTCGCCATTGCAGAATCTTTCTGGTCCATCTATCATCCGTTAATCTGACAACATGTCCGGCCCAGACCATTTAGTCATGGCTATTTTTTCAACTGCATCTGTGACTCCTGTTCTTCTTCTTATTTCTAGGTTTGGTACTTTATCTCTGATGGTAATACCTAACATTGACCTTTCCATAGCGCGTTGTGTAACTGTTATTTTATCTATTGTTCTTTTTGTCATAGTCAGTGTTTCTGCACCATAATATGTAAGAACCGGCAAAACGCACTGGTTACTCTACTATATATGTTACAAAAGTATCCAAAAGAACTCTACTATGTATCAAAACAAAATGACGGTATTAGATTTTGATTTGATACAGAGCAGTAACAAGCCGCATATACGTATTTCGATCTCTTTAGATTTCCGTCGTAGATTATAGTTATTAAAAATAACTATTTACGGACGTAACTACGCCATCTAAGAACAAAAAGAGAAATCATACGATTTCTACCTGGCGAAATCGAATTCGATTATAAGCCACTGTGCCCCCTAAAACTTGCGAAGCAAACAGCTTGATAAATGAATCGGCAAGGGAGTCTAAAAATTGCACTCCAAATGCCGTTTATCATGGCCTATATTCGTAGTGAATTCGATTTCTGGTACTCCAAATGAAGTAAATAAACAAAACAAAATGACGGTATTAGATTTTGATTTGATACAGAGCAGCAACAAGCCGCATATACGTATTTCGATCTCTTTAGATCTCCTCAGTACGGTATAGTTACTACTCCATATCAAACCAAAATATTTTCCCGTCGTAGATTCTAGTTATTAAAAATAACTATTTACGGACGTAACTACGCCATCTAAGAACAAAAAGAGAAATCATACGATTTCTACCTGGCGAAATCGAATTCGAATATAAGCCACTGTGCCCCCTAAAACTTGCGAAGCAAACAGCTTGATAAATGAATCGGCAAGGGAGTCTAAAAATTGCACTCCAAATGCCGTTTATCATGGCCTATATTCGTAGTATAAACGGCATTCTCTTTTTGTCTACTATATATGTTACAAAAGAATCTTAATGGAAGATTGTAATAGGATAAAATCATATTTTTGACATTTTTGTTTAACAGCTATTTCGTTTGACAGAATGTCCATTGCAATCGACATTGGGACTAATATGAATTTAGGAAAATAATCACATACAATATAGTATATTTGTATCAAGCAAATGTTGAGTTAATTTAAATGAAAATATTTGAAACAATTTTTGTTCTCTACAAAACATAAATGTACGTTACATTTTTCACAAAAAACATACGTTTTCCCTTTACATCCAATATTTTTGCGTCTGGATGCTTTCTTTTTGTTGTCAATGTAAAAATGAAAAACATCCCGTGGAGATGTGCAAACCTACAAAACTTTCCATTTCACATCGGTTTGTTGGTTGAAAATGGTTGTTATTTTGGATGTTATGGATATTGGTCATTTCGGCCATTTTATCAAAAAAAGTGAGGAAAATATTTTAAAAAGTAATTTATAGGATCATTTATTTCTCCTGTACCTGATGTTTCTAAATTTGTTGTTACATCTTTTGAATGACATTTCCATGTAAACTTGCATTTGTTCCATCTCATTTCTAGTTTTGGTTTTAGTTTCTTTTTTTGTAGATGATTTTAAATTCTTCTGTAAGGTATCGACAGGGTTGTTTATTAATTGTTCCTTCTAAAAATACTAAAGGTTAGAATGTTGTTTGGTATTAATGAATATTTTTTACTTACATTAGATACTTCATGAGAAGAGCCAGGAACATCGCCTATAGACAAAACAGGAATGTCCGCATTAATTTCTTCATTACAGACATCTTTTATGTCTGATTGATCTTCAATTTGAGATAAAACATTAGCTAATTGTTCAAATTCATCGTCATCATCTAAAAAGTACCTTAGATTCTCTTGGTCTTTTGGATTATCCAGATTAAAACCTAAAACAAAAATATCAATATAGACCTGTAGTCCATTGTAATGGACATCAAATTTTAATCTTTGTTATCGACAAAAAACAACAATAAATCATGTAGGTATATCGAATAAGCAGTATAAAAATTGATATGTGTACTATTATTATAAAATAATATTTGGTTGTATATAATAAATTTACGACTTGAGGAAACATGATATTTACTTATGCTTTCAGGGGTATTGTGAATTCGCCATGTCACACTATCTTTAAATGCTCTTAACTCGGCTATGATTCAAACTAAACTGAAAATTTTTATGACTAGTAGTATGCAAAATAAAAAAATATGTAGTTGTCAGCAATTTACAAGAGTTTAATTTTGTTGTAGAGCTTACGTAAATGTATGTCCATTGAAATGGACACCGGGTCTGAAAGGAATAAAATTGTATTTTAAAGAAATCAAATATTTGTAAACAAAGTTTAACTAACCATCCAAAAGAAGGATGAAGGGTTATTCCCTAGTTTGCTTTCCGTTTTTTTTTTCGATTACTTTGTAAACTCTTTTACGTAAAATTGAATTACTTGAAACTGATATACCATAGAATGAATGTGCTATTTCCAATTATAGTATAGGTAGTAAAGCCAATGGGTGAAGTAAGTATGGAAACTCAAGGATAAAATACGCTTATTCGCGAACCTTACCACAGCTGACATTAATTTGCAGTATACTACGTCGGAGTTTTTCAATCATATCCGTGATGGATAACAATTTTTTGACTTCCCGTACAATTCATAATTTAGTCTTAAATTCAATAACAGTTTTAACCGTTGTAAACAAAGGAGCGGATAATAGCACCGAATAAAAACTTCAAAACTGAAATGAAACGTCATTACACACTTTCCTCAACATATCAGCACTTAGTTTTTTATTGTGTACGAAATAATATGTAGAGCTCATTTTCGTATGGTCACAAACAGACGAATTAACAGTCTCTCTGTACTGACATATTTAACCTAATAAAATATGATTCTACAGAATAATAAACAAGGGTTCCCACATAATTGAACCATACTCGTTTAAAATGATTCGATTTACAGTTTAATCCGGATCACCTTCACGATCCGACCTGTAGCATCTCTATTCTTCAAGTGAGATACATTTCGACTAATCATCGTCTCGCTCTCATCCACTTAAACAAGAAAGATACATAATAGTAAAAGTGTGCGTAAAATATTTACGGCAGGTTTCGATTAAATATCCCAAAATATCTTCTTTATTGCTTCAGAATTTATAAAGATTTAACGATCAGTTTATGATCCTGCAATAATTTATGAATTCAGCCATCGATTTATAAGAGCTTTGAGATTTTCCGATGACAAAGAGTACGCTTGGGTTTTACTGGTGTAAAAGCAGAATTTTCTTTTTGGAGAAAAGTTTTTACGATACAACATACAACTACACAGTTTAAAGAGTTTCAAGAGAGAGAATAAAGTCTTTTTCGATAACAGTCAGAGTGATGGTAGTGTTTATTATGCTACGTGAAACACATCACCGATATGATGTGTACAATAGAAATAAAAATATAAACATATATACAAAATAAATTTTATAAAATCAAGCAAAGTATTCAGCTGAATACGACAGTTTAAAACTACACATTCTGAACTCATTCCCTTTTCTGCTTCTGAGTGAGCGAGCTTCGGAGTGAGCCGAAACTTATATCGCTTGCGCTTGTAATATATCTCCAACTAACGTTGGGAGCCAATTGTTTTGGACTTCGACTAGTAATCTTAAAGGCAAATCTGAGCCAAAAGAAATGGCATTAATATACATTAAAAATGAAATAAAATGAAATTTTAATATTAATGAAAAAACAAAACCTGATTAAAGCTGTACAAAATGTGAAAATGATACTTATGGCTTCATGTGTAGTTGTAGTGTGGTTGTAGTCGAAAGTATTGTCCCAAGTAGGGATTGCAATCCAGCTGGATTTTTGCAAGATAAAATCTTCTTCATGTGCCTTGTCCGTTCCGAACGTTGGCAATCAACATGGCTATTCTGACTTTGTTTACGGCAGATCTGAATAGTTCAGCAGATGACAATCCGAACCATTGCCGCAAGTTTTGGAGCCACGAGTGTCTTCTCCTCCTGGACCCCTTCTGCTGTCTATTTTCCCTTGAACGATCAGCTGTAGTACTCTATATTTATTATGTCTCATAACGTGACCCAAGTATTCCAACTTTCTTTTCTTTATACTTATTCCTACCTCTCTCTCTTTACCTATCCGGCGTAGTACCTCTTCGTTGGTCACGTGCTCAGTCCAGGATATACGTAATATACGTCGGTAAGCCCACATTTCGAAGGCCTCTACTTTTTTCATCAATGTTGCGGTCATTGTCCACGCCTCCATTCCATATAACAAAACCGGGAATACATAACATTTCAGAAGTCGAATTTTGAGAGGTAGGGTGAGGCTTTTAGAGGTGAAAATTTGCTTCATGCTAGTGAACGATGCTCTTGCATTTTCTACTCTTATACGTATTTCCTTCGCTTGATCCAAACCGTATTGTGCACTTGTTTTTTGTATCTTACTCATTAGGCAACTCAGTTCCTCCATGCTACTTGCTAGAATCACAGTGTCATCAGCATACCTTATGTTATTAATTTTCTCCATTTATCTTTATGCCTTCTGTGCTTTCCTCCAGCGCTGTCTTAAATACTTCTTCTGAGTATATATTAAAGAGAATTGGAGACAAGATACAGCCCTGTCGTACCCCTTTCTTGATCTCAATTTTATTGGTCAATGTAGATCCTACTTTCACTTTAGCTGTTTGACCCCAATAGAGACTCGCTATTGTTCGAATGTCTCTGTAGTCGACTCCGATCTTATGGAGAACTTCAATTATCTTTTCGTGCTTTACGTTATCGAATGCTTTTGCGTAGTCTATAAAGCATATGTACACGTCTTTGTTCATATCTCTGCAGCGCTGGATGAGTACCTGTAGACTAAAAAGTGCTTCTCTTGTCCCAAGAGAATTCCGAAACCCAAACTGCGAATCTCCAATGTTATCCTCGCATTTTTTGCTTATTCTGTTGTAAATAACCTTGGTGTATGCCTTCGAAATGTGGTTAATTAGACTTATCATCCGATGTTGATCACAAGACTTTGCTTTTGGTTTTTTCGGTATGGCAACAAAAGTTGACTCTAGCCAGTCTTCAGCAAACTCCCCGCTGTTATAAATGTTGTTAAAGAGTCTGACGAGTGAGTCTAGAAATTGACTGTTTGTTTCTCACAGCATTTTCAATACTTCCCCGTATACGTTATCGTTGCCTGGTCTTTTGTTAATTTTAAGACCCTTTATAGTTATAGCATTCTCCAGTTCTGATTTTAGAATAGAAGGGCCAGTATAATCATTGCTCAGTGCTCATAATAAAATAAAAACTCAAAATAAAAATTATCTTAGGTGTATATAATCAAATAAGGACGTATAATCAGTCGCAATTCGCAATCAATCTTACCTCTCTTTAACTTAAAATGGCTAGAGCAAATGCCACAATTATCATGAGATTAAAAAAAACTCGTACTCAGTAAGCCGTGGAAGTGAAACATAGGGCTTTGCTTGTGTCGGCTGAGAATTGTCACGAATGAAATATTATCCAAATGAACTTATCTGTTGTAAGAGTAGTTCATTTGAAGCAAATTTCATTGATGGCAATTTTGAGCTGACACAAGTTAAGTAATATGTTTTTCTTCTATGGCTTACTGAGGACGAGTTTTTTTTATATGAACCCACTTCACACAGATTTGCACATATAGCTGGTTGTGGAGAAAACCCCTTAGGCCTCTACGCTGGTCGGTTTTAAGATCATCAAATAGTCATAAATCATGGACAAATGATCGCCTTTCACTCCTTCGGTCTCATAAACGGTCATTTCCTTTTTCAAAATCTTTTCGTAATCTTTTTGAGAACCAGTTTTTTTTGGTTATAAAAGTTTTCTCTCTCGTTTCAGTTCAATCTAAAGTTCTTGTTCTAAAATAAAATTTACGGGCTCCGGATTAGCTGGCATATCTTCTACTTCCATTATGTCCTCTTGCACTGTTTCCACAATCACTTGTTTATTTATACGACTTAACAATTTTTTCATCTCTTGTCGCATTGCATTCTTTTTCGACATGGGGAAATAACCAGGATTGTTTAGTCCTTCGTCATACTTTTGGATTTTGTAAGTACACCAATGTACCTGTAATTTCAGAGAGGCGCCGTTCCGCGATTCTGTTGCGTAGTACTTCCGATAGCTCGACACTAAGGCTAAAGTCCTGGCTATTTAGTTTATCTAAGACAAATTTCAAGGTTGTGTCGGCCGTTATCAAAGTGGACTCTGCAAAGAGCTTCTACAGCCAGTTTCACGGGTTGAAGAGTGCCAATCAACTCATTGATTATTGACCACCCGCCAGCAGAGAATTTTATCGCAGAATCAATGTCTATGAACGTTTTATCGATACAAACTTTTAAGCTGTAGAAACGTTCCAGCATACTGAGCAAACTGTTCCATCTGGTGCGGCAGTCTAGAATCAAACTTAATTCCTTGCCTTTCTCTTCTTGACATATTTTTGCAAGAACATGTTTGATAGGTGATTTTTTGAACGTTTTAACAACTTTTCTTATTTTCATGAGTAGATCGCTGTAACGGGGAATCAATTCAAGAAGACTCGCTGATGTTGGTTCGATTATTACTGCCAATCCTTCATTCATCTCTGTCTCCATATCTTCATTTTCATCTTCATATGCATCAGTGTCGCCTATTGCTGCTTGTTCTACTTCTCTTTGAGTTTTCTTTTTTTACAGCACGTCTACTACAACCAAATGAATTCTATGTGCATAGCACAGTTGTTGATAGCAAGACATAAGCTTGCCAACTTTCACCATAACTAATGCGCCGTCGGTGATACCAATGGTGTCGGATTCAATCATTAAACCAAAAATTTTCAATCGTTCTGGCACTAATTCAATGCAGTGTTCGGTAGTGCACAAGCCATGAATTCTGATCAATCCTAGATTAAAATGTTCTGCATTGTGCAAATTGAGATTTATGTATCTGTGATTTTTTTGGGAGGTCCATCGTCGAAGCTCAACGAAAATCTTTGTCCTTTTTGTTTTAAATTATTAAATTCTTTTATAAGATTTGCTTGGACTTTCTCTGCATACCTGTACATTATCGCTCTTATAGTGTTCGGAGAAGTTGGTATTTGGAATCCACTTTTTGGGAATAACCGTCTAAAATCGGGTGAGGTACAAAATGAACTCAAGCTAAAACCATCTTTGCAAACCATCCTGGTAACCATATCTTCCATAAAATTTTCTCTTTCAAAGTAGGAATAATAGTCTTCTTTGACATTTTGCTCGGAACTACTTCTTGATTATCTTCATTTTTTGACGAGGTTACTTTGGGGGCATTGGGAGCTGGTATAATGGTGCTGGTGCTGGAACTTGAAGAAGAGATGTTGTGTATTTTTTTTCAGATGTCCTTTTAAGCCTGTTGTCAAGCGGTTGCTAATCAACAACTTTTTTGAGTATAAAGAACATCTTGCACTTCACCCCTCATCCAATTTTGCGAAAAAGTCCCCACGTTTTTTATCGTCTTCAAGTGACATTTTAATTAATATTGGAGTAACTATATGGAAATAAGGTTTAGGTAAACCTCCAGATAAAGAAAAACTGTAAATGACAACGGCTATCTGAACGTGAGCGTGAATGAGAAAACAAGAACGCCTGATATATGTGTGAGCCTTAGTCTTAGCGTGACGCGCTCCTGATATCCTTCTTTGATGTGGTTTTGGGCTTATCTGCTATATAAAGGCTAAATAGTAGAGGAGCCAACACCGATCATTGCGGGAGGCCATTGTTCAGTTTCATTCGGGTACTAGTTTTATCGCCGATGATAACTTGAGAACTTCTGTTTCATAGTATAGCATTAATGACATCAGTGATCTTTCTGCATGGAATCGCTTGCAATAATTTATATATTACTATTGTGTTTGAAAGCCTTTTTCTATGTAGTTATTCAACGCTAGGACTTGGTCTGTACAGCTGGGTTTGGTCGAAACCCTGCTTGTATAAAACTGACATAAGAAGGTATCGGTATTTATATTCATTCTGCTTTGATCAGTCCTGTATAAAGACGGTTATATTATCGTGCCATACAAATTATGCTACCATGTATTTCCAAATCAAGTATAAGTAAAAATTTTTTAATCTTATTATTTCTTCACGACTAAATTATGTTCTAATCATGGTTTATTGCAACGAGATATTATTTGATCGAGGCACTTGAGATTACGCTCTTGAAAGTATCAATTTCGTAGGAACTTGTTAAGTCAATTACTCTAACCAGTGTTTCGATTACCGGTATTAAACTGAAAAACAAAAAGATCTCTTTTATAGAACGAAGGAAGCAAAGTTGTTACTGTTAGTACGAACAGAGGATCTGTAGCGTGAACAACACTTACCTCTAAAAGTGTAGTGATTTAATGGCAAGCTAGTAGTTATTTCCGGCAAATCTAATCATAGTGTCATACAACGTTATGTGCTCACTGACCTAGCCAGCAGGACCGGATCTAGAAGTTAGATATGAAGTGTAAAAATAAAAAAAGTTTAATTAATATATTTTTTCGAACTTTGAAAATACTTCCTTTATAAATAGGCATTTCTTACATTAACGTTATTTTATTCTAATTATTATGTATACTTTTTGGGAATATGAACTCAAGCTGATACGAACGTAACTCAAAGACTATTGAATATAACAAAAATGAAGGTACTTTAAATATAAAGAGACAGTACGAAATGAAAATCTAAGGTACATGTACAAAATCGAATAATTAAACGGGCGGATCAAGAAAGGGAAGAATAAATGGAACCAGCACATAAATAAAATGACAGAAAATATAATATAGTAATGTGATATTCAAAGTCTTAGTGCGCCAAGCAATTAATTAGCTAATTAATTAATTAATTAAACTTATTTAAATGATGTAATTATGATTCTATCACACTATTTAATTCTCTTATCTCAGGGTTATACTCGTGCTTCAATATCTATGCTTTACATGTGAGAGGTGAGGTCCACAGAATACAGGAATAATAAAAAACATATATGATACAACATTATATATTAAAATAAAAATATATTGAAATAAAACTTCACACTCAAATATCTTTAATAAACAATATATCATATAATGATTATCAAACTTTTGTTCTACGTACGTGAATCTTCAAAATTAATGGTACATACAATATAAAATAAAATCTCAAATCAAAATTGTTGTTCTAAATCTCCTGATCAAAATATTCCTATCTTTTCTAAAGCAAATGTAAAAATTGTGTTGTTAATAAAGAAAAACTGATGAATAGCAAAACTATCTCTCTCTAATGATGAGTTGTGCAAATCCTTGTTCCTTGTAGTCTACACTATCTATTCTTAGCAGTCCCCTAGGTAATCAGCAATCTTACAACAAATTGTTGCGAGTCTATCGTCTTTAATGATCTCCTTCAAATGCACTTATCTGAATTATTTTATTTTGTACTTTGAAGTATATTAAGCAAACCAATATTATTTTCGATTTTACCATATTATAACAATAGATATAAATTACCTAATGGAATACAATCTAGGGGAAAAGCAACAAAACGATTGTCGACAATTTTTGAAACCGAGGAATAACCCAAAAGGTGAACAGATGTTTAGGCCTATAGAGAAAAGAAGGAAGAATTGAAATTTAAAAGGGAAGTTCCTAGTAGTTTGGATGGATTGATAAATTTTGAGTATGTTTTCAGTCCTATAGGACCATCATCGATGAAAACCCTAGAAATAAGCATTATTACCACTAAAAAAAGAATAAATGGATAAAATTTGATGGTTAATAGTTAAAAATGTGGTCAATACGTACGTCTATATAGTATTTGGAACTAGGATGAATTTAAGGGTCATCTGGCCTCTTTTTGTAGCTAGTTCCAAATATGTAGTACGTAGACGTTTCTCCGAGATTCTATTTTACTTTTAGATATTAGAAATCAGAAACGGAATTACAGCGAAAGAAACATTAACTGTTATGTTAATAGATTTGGCAACTGGAAATTCACATGATAACATTTGAGAACATAATATTTATTTTTACACAATAAGTACATATTAGTACATTTTGTCAAATTATAAAACTGCATATTTTGTTAAAAATCATATTTAGAATTAGAAGAATTAAATAAATTATTATCATTCGGTTAAATTGGGTTTGTAATTATTAAAAACTACTGCGATATCTAACAACAATGAAGTCATTGCAATCTCCCTTGATATCGAAAGCGCTTTTGACTCTATACCGATTTCTGTCATACTAAACAAACTAGACCAGAAGAGCGATCCTTTAAAGTAATTACTAATGGCAAAACTTCCTCACACCACACAACCACAAACGGTGTCCCACAAGGGTCTGTCCTAAGCAGCACACTATTTCTCCTTAGTAGTAACGATTTTAGTTCATTCATAAACGACCCTGTACAATACGGAATATATGCTGACGACATAATATTGTCATGGAAAGGTCACATCCAGCTCAAATACTTTACTACAAAACACGCTAAGTAAAATAAACAATTGGGCCAGCCAATCCGGCCTTAACTTGTCCTCATCAAAATCCAAAGTTATTCATTTTAAGAGAAGACAAAACACGCAATCTCCAACCATTACTCTGAATGGAAATTTTCTCCTAGACTAAATAAAGCTTCTCGGCATTATTTTCGATAAAAAACTTTCCTGAAGACGACGCATTCGAGAACTTAGCTGCCTTCAAAGAATGAATCATCATAGTTGGGGAGCCGATGAGGAAACACTACTAAAAATATATCGAGCTCGTATTCGCTCCAAATTTGACTATGATACTGTTCTTCACATGTCATCAAGTAAATCACTACTACCTTCACTAAATGTAGTTCAAATACTTCCCTTCGACTCTGTTTAGGAGCATTCCGATCCAGTCCGGGTGGAAAGCATTCATGTAGAATGTTTCGAACCTTCGCTTCATCTAAGACAACAACTTATACTGCTCTATTTTGCTTGCAAATCCCACAAGAAACCTCATCTGTAATAGACAATTACCAGTTACTAATAATCCTAGAATGGTATCTTCCACTATACAGATGTTAATTCCTTATTTAGATATCAATCTGTTGCCGACCAGCCCTTTCACGGTCTCTCAAACTCCTCCATGGATATGTAAACTTCCAAATTTCAATATCGAATTATCCAAATATAGTAAGAATGAAATATCACCTTCCATTATCAAAGATTCTATGAAATACTACATCAATGCAACTTCGATAAGATCCTTTACTCAGACAGATCCTTGAAAATATATCTACATCGTATATATCGCATACTTATCTCGATCCATGGAAAGCGATAAAACCAACAACGAACACACATGAATTTGGGTACTGATTTATCGTGTTTCTGTTTCTTACAAAATAAAAATATGTATGTACAATAATCAGTTTATGTTTTCTCACGTCTCTCTAGGAAGGAACACGTCATTCACACAATGTCGATTTGATAAGACAATAAAAATGTTTGCTGCGTCTATAGTGCGCCGTCCAAACTGAAGAGACGAGCTTCTTTTGAAGTCGTGGAATAAACCGCAACAATTTGGTTCGCGACGAGTCACGATCAAACAGTACGCAAGTGGTTTTTTCTGCCGTACACATTAACGAATATAGCGTTCGCATACCGTAGGCATACCGTTTGGCTCGTATATGTGTACCGAGCTTAAGACTGAAGAAGGTGTTGGCTGTGTTGTTACAACGAATGCAACCACCGTCAACTTGTTTCTACTCTCCAGCAATTGCAGTATTTATACTGATGAACTATATGGAATATTACAATGTTTTAGGGGGAAGCCCGGGGGTAAATTTGGTAAACGTTTTAAAAATATTTTCGGCAAAATTCAGGTTATTCATATGATTTTTAGGGATCAATCCTCTGACGACTGGACTATTACAAATGTTTTCAAAACGTTTTTTGTCTTACCAGACCACCCGTTTAGAAACCTTCAGTTTACATATAAATTATAAACTGTCACTACTTTGACATAAACGTGTTACCAACTGCTTAAAAATGTAAATTTGTGAAAGATATATGCTCACTTTCATTCCCACAGTAGTTATGGTCGATCGACAAAGACGAACAAATTATGTTGTCACTGAAAATGAAATGTAGATTGTAACTAAATCCATCTTTTTTATTACTTAATTCTTCAGTATAGACCTCCTGCCTTAAAGCCGTTCATTCGGGCAAAGAAAAATGTTTTATTAGATTTATAAAATATAAAATTTATAAATACATAACCGTCTGTCACAGTAACATAATCGAGTGGGTCAAATTTGAAAAAACGCTTTTGTTCGATGGTTGGAGGGAAATAAAAATGTTGAAATAAAAAATATGATCATTTCAAATAATCTTATATCAAATAAAAAATAAGAAACAAATTAGAACTGACCAAGAACAATAAAGAAGTAGAATAATAATCTCTTATTAAAGAAATATCTATACAGCAATAAATTAGACAATAATGGAAAGTTCTAGAATAATTTCTTTAAAAATCTCTTCCGAAATTACCTAAATATAGTGTGATTGTCATGGACAACGCATCATACCATTCAAGATTAATGAGAAAAATTACAAATATTACTTGGAACAAATTAAAACTGAAGGAATTATTGTTTGAGGAAGATTTGTATTTTGAGGCATCATATAATAAAAAGTAATTGTTGGAGGTTGCTCATAGTAGACAGTACCAGAAGGAATATGTTGTTAATAACATTACGTTAAGTTTTGTTTAGTCGAATCGATTAGTGTTATTACTACCTAGGTATAGAAGAAGTTGATAACACCCATATTTTTTGTTTAAACTTTATAGAAAATGAAACTTTTTGGTAAAATAAAATATTTACTGATACCCACTTACACTCTGGACCAAAATTAAACGGCCACCTTAAAAATGGGTAATTTTTGATGTCTTATATCTCCTAACAGTGGAAGAACATGAGGAGACCTATATCCAACAGTGGATGCAAGAGGTTAAGGAATGATGATGATAATGATGATATCTCCTAAACCTGTTGTCCGATTTAAGTGATTTTTTTAAATATGTTATAGCCTTATTTCTTGACAATATCTTTATAATAATATTATTGCTAAACAGGTAAATTTTCATTGTATACCGGGTGTACGAATCAAACTGTGTTTTTTTCCCAAAGTTTGCATCACTCTGTGTGATGATATTGTCAAGGAATAAGGCTATAACATATTAAAAAAATCACTTAAATCGGACAACAGGTTTAGGAGATATGAGACATCAAAAATTACCCATTTTTAAGGTGGTCGGTTAATTTTGACCCAGAGATAAATACATTCGACTATACCATTTACACTTAGAATCAAATGTTAACAAAATAATAACTTGTATTTAATTTAAAGTTAGATATCGGCGCTACTGTTCAGTAGAATACCATAATGGTATCTCTAACACTGTTGCCAATTTGCTAGTGTCTTACTCACTCTTGTTCGCGTAAATTTTCAAACGAAATTACGTGCCTACTATAGCATTGTTTTATATTGTAAAACTGAAAGTAAATAAACATTATTATTATTATTCATTCTGAAACGAATTACCTTACGTTTTACATATATTACTATTTTATTTGCCTGGCCTATTACTTTGGCAATATGGTTGACACTTTGAACCGTAAACTGCATCAAATTGATCGTAAGCCGTCTCTGCAAGACAGAAACCGCAAATCCTGTTTTCTAATAAAAGTTAGGTTGAAAATGTAACGGATATTTTAAAACATGTAAGGTATAATAATTAATCGTAAATTAGTTCTGTTAATTACAACAATCCTTTTGTACTTTACTATAAACGAATTAAAATAAAAACTACGTAATTTTACAGCAGCACGCAATATGTGGACATTAAAAAATCTAGAGTATATATATAGAAATTCATAATAAAATTCACGGCATGCATAATTAAACATTCTTTGGGGAACTCGCGCGCATATTATAGGTCAATAATAAAAAAATTATAATATTTACTTAAACTTATCTCATTTACTATTTTTATTACACTTATAAATTTGTTTCTATATCAGGTTGTTCTAGCTCGCAGTCAGCTCGTTTTCTACATGCAACAAAATACATATTTAATGTAAAAACGAATACATACAAGGAAATACCTGTTTAAGGTTTGCAATATTAATTTTTTGTACCCTTTTTTCAACTGACATGTTCTATACGTGCGTTGGAGATCAACGAACGATCGATAGACGATTTGAACTTTATCGATGGCATTTATAGTTATATCCGTACCATTGACGCAGATTCGCGTCTCTAATGTCGTTTATTTTGCGTTCTAGGATAATTTACTGCAAAACATTAATTGTTCCACATTGTAGCATATCCACTCCACAGTAGATGGAGAGTGTTTTGGACCGGCGTTATCTAACTGCCCCACGAACTACCTGGGCCCATTTATCCCAAGTACCTACTGCCCAACGCCGAGAAAGTTGGGGATTAAGTCTTAAAGTTCCCAAATGAGCCCAGTTTGATATAATGGGTTAAACTACACAAACTTGACCACTCAATATGACCTTTAGTGCGAGCGCCCACCAAAGTGACGTGGCACGTGGCAAGTAGCAAGTAGCACTCATCTAGCATGTTACTTAAAATGTAACCAATGAAAACGAATGATTCAGCGCACACCAAAATGACAGTGACGTCATTCGATCTAATAATTCGTTTGCATTGGTTATATTTTATGTAACATGCTAGACGCGTGATACTTGCTACGTGCCACGCCACTTTGGTGGGCGCTCTCCCTTAGTTGCATTTTATACAGCTCCGTCGTATAAAATTTCAAAAAAATGTTAGATATTATTTTACAACGCATTTACACCTAAATTTACTTTAAAAAACACAATAGAACTAGTTAATAAAATACATTTTCAATTACCCAACAACTTCAGATTAATTTAGTTTGACATAAAAAATCTTTTTCCTATAGTTTATTTTTATGAACGAGAGAGTAATTAGCATAATTTTAACTGGTACCTTCGACCACTCCATGGGCGTGCTCAAGATTAATTACTTTGAATTGAAAAATTACTTTGAATAATTGTAAAAAATAAATGAATTATTTCAGTGTTATAAAGTGTTATGTGTATGTAAACAAAAGTGACCTCTTTTATCACACACTATATTAGAACTGACTGGCCTACAATAAAAAGGGTTTTAAAAAATTCACATTTTTTTTAATTTTTAAAAATTACAAAAGAGAAAAAGAGTTTTTAAAACCGTCTAAGGTATGTTAAATAGATGAATAAAAATATTAATATAAAACTTACAGCTACTTGTTACAAATCCAAATCAGATTCAGAAGATGAACTTTCAGAACCAAGATTTATAATAACTGGCTCGATCATTTTATCAGTAATATTGTCCAGCTTCCACATTTTTTCCTCTTCTTTAATAGTGTGATTTACTGCCTTTTCCCAGTTTTCAGGTTTTACATTATTTACGGCCTCCAAAAACAACTGTCTAACATCATGGATTTTAAAAGTGGTATTTTTTCTTGAAACTTCACTCGTTATCTGTGCCCATACCAGTTCAATCGGGTTTAATTCACAATGATATGGTGGGGATCTAAGTACTGTCATTCCACGATTTTTGGCAATTTCATCAATTTCGTATTTTTTAAATTTTTCCTTATGAAGGGCACACAACGAATAAAGTTCCTTTCTTATAGATCCGGGATGGTACGTAATATTTTTTGAACTCATCCAATTCTGCAAGTCTTTTTTTAACCACTTGGTTGTGGGTAGTCCTTCTATAAGTCTGGAGTGATAACTTGCATTATCCATTACTATTACACAGTTCTTAGGAAGAAGATCTATCATTTGTTCGAACCATTCTTGAAAGACATCAGCGTTCATGTCTTCATGGTAGTCACCGGTACGAGTTGATTCAAAAGTTAATAAACCACCTTCAACAAAACCGTCTGAATTGCCAATGTGTACTATTATCAGCCTGCGTCCCTTTTCTGATGGTGGGTTTAAACCAGTAGATAAGTTATTTACAAAAGCGTGCCTTTGACTTGTAACAGTTTCATTCTGCCAAAATTTATTTGGTGTATGACCCTCGTTGATCCATGTTTCATCAAGATAAAATATTTTTCTTTTTTGGTTTCTCATTTCCTTTATGGTTCTTAGAAAATGTCTTCTCCATATGACAATATCGCGTCTTTCTAATAAAATAGACTTTCTGGGATTCTTTTTCCAGCGGAAGCCTATTTCTTTTAAAAGTTTCCATAACGTACTTCGACTCATTTCTGGGTAATCCTTATCATCTCGAACTGAGACAAGAACTTTATCCAATGTTGGAAATTCTTGTCTAAAGAAGAATTCATGCACTTTCCGTCGAAGTCCTTCTTTAAAATTATATTCTATTTGAAATTTTGGTTTCCCTGGAGCATTACGTGGCATTTGAAAACTACCACATTTCTCTTCTTTAATAACTCTGTAAATCGTAGATTTCCCAACACCAAGTGTACTGCTAACTAACTCAACGGTCTCATCAACACTTTCACATAAACGTTTGTCTGTAAATGATTTAAAACAATTAAATATTAATGTTTTTTCATTAACTGTTAAAGGACCAATTTTTCGGCGTTTACACGGCACTTCCAAATTTTCCATAACACTAGTATACACAATAAACTGCACCTTGCAACTGAAGTACCTACTTTTAGTGAACTGTTAAGAATTTTAAATACGCCACTTGGACCTTCCTACAAAATGGAACAACCCACTATCACATTTTCTGTGGAATAAGTTTAGAAGGTAATTATCTAGTCAATTACTGTCGTAGATTCCTGGAATTAAAGAATTAAATGTTTGATTGTTGAAACCCTTACTTCGTGGAATGCACTCATTTCAGATAAAATAAAACGTTTTATTTTATCTAAAGAATTAAACTTTATTTTGCAAATAGGTAGGTACTTATTAAGCTTTTATTGGTTATATATAACCAATAAAATAAACATCTTACATTTCTTGCAAATTCATTAGTACCTGTTAACCTCCATCACTCCGACACTGGCAACCTTATTTAGGGATTAGTAACCCTCACAACTATTGTATTCTATTCTACTCCAACCTTTATACCTGGTGGTCATACTCAATTTAAAATTGTTTTCCTATATACTTCTGTAAACTTGTTGACAAATATCTATTTTTCATTGAATCACCCGTATTACCAATTTAGGGATTTGCATACATAATTTATTGTTTTATTACTCTCTCATACATAAAAATACACTATAGTATTCCTCCTACAGAAACTTTTATTCTAGTAAAAAACCTTTTAGACAAAAGCCAGAAGAAAAAGCACTCAAACAGTGGTGTGTACAAACTTACATTTTGGTAGAGACCGCCCAAAAACTTGCATCGGTCAAACTGGTAGAGCCTTTAACAAACGTATAGCAGAACACAAAATAGCTTTCAATAATAGAAAAACAGATTCTACGTACAGATTTTATCTTTTAGATCATAATCCTTCTTTAAATGACCAATTTCAAATTCTCCATATCCAAAATAAGGGCCTTAAGCTATCTTTATTATAATCTATGGAAATTAACAAACTAAAAATACAGATATAATTCTGAATGACCTCGAGACTCGAGACAAACAGCTCTCCCCACTCTAACCTATTTAGCTAAAGACTGTAAATGTGTAGGCGCATAGTAAAGGCATTTCGAAACAACTGTAGTGATAATAAATTATAATAAATTTGGTGAAAGTGTTGAAAACAAAAGTTTTCAGTGTTTTCTTGTTAGATATTCTAAAATACCACAAGAAAATACCTTCAACCTACGTAATAATATTTTGTATAATAATAGAATAATAGAGTTTTATTTACGTTATATTTTATTCTGTATTTCCTACGTATCTATTTATTTATTAATTGATTACCCAAACCATTAGTACGTTGAGTTTTATATACATGAACCTATTTTATTATTTATATTTTGTCCGGGATACAAAGCATATTTTTCCATTTATCTAATAACTATATCAATAATCGCGGTATAAAACCGGGTGGCTAACCTAATAACGAAGCAAAAATATTACAAATGTTCCACACACGCAATATTTTTGGTTCAAGAATTATATGAATAATTTATTTCCCAGAAATCAGATCTTATAAAATATAGCGACGAATATCTAAACGAATTTTATGGTAGGACCACAACAAAGTAAAATATTTCTCTTGAATTGATTTTGTGACTTATATGACTCATAAAATATATTTAATAGTGTTTTTGTTGCTTTCAAGTGCGGGCTTCTATAATACTAAGCAATTTGCGTAAACTCTAAAACACATTTTGTACATTACTTGAAATCGATGGTACATTACTGTAAATGTCTTTTTCAATTCAACTTCAGGAAGACCGTGAATCATAATTTATGGTAGCTGTTTTTAACATGTGGTCTATGACTTTAGGACCTGCGTTATAGTCAAAGTAATTCCTGAAAGGAACTCCTCACAGGACCGCGCAATAATTTGTGAAAGTATATATTGTGTAACGTGTCAAAAATATCTAATAATTGTAATACAAGAGGCGACTCCGCTGTCACCACTGAAATACTTTATAGACCCTCAAAGGATGCTAACCCTGCTAGCGGCTGCTAGTCTTACTGGCCCCACTGGTCCGAACTGACTGGTTCGTCTTCGTGGATTTACGAGAAGATAAGGGATTTTCGGGATAGGGGTAAGGACTCCTAGGTCTCAGGTCCTGTAAAGAGTTGAGGTTATGGGCTTACTTTAGAAGCCGGAGATATGTACAAGCAGAATCTTGTACTCTCCTAGTCTCTGTCTGAATAGGCCGAAAGGAACATTAAAACCAAATTAGAGTCTACAATATATTGAATATACCCTGTGGTTTACAAATACAATCGTTAATAAGTCATTCGGCGCGCCGGGAGACGAGAAGCAAGAGAGTGAAGAATTGACAGTTATACCATCATAATTACTCAGGTTAGTATATAGAAATCTGTTACCTTATGTGTAGTTAGACTTTCAACAACGACACGTCTTCGGTCCTCTGGAGTTTGGTCAGTTGAGGGGACTCCTCCGTTGTTACGAACTTCACCACTAACCTGATTTATACGAGATACTATGTCGCGTGTTAACTACTCCCCGGAGACATACCGACTGCCTGGCTACCGTCGTTTTTTCTTGTTTTATTGTACTCGTACTTTCAACGCCGGTTCTAGTACCAAGGTCGTGTTTTCGCTGAATTGTGGGTCCTATATTGCATTACAATAACAGTTTCTGTTTGACGTGCTTTTTCTACGTTAAACAATTAACAAACAATGCACTAACTAGGTCAATTTCTTTGTGTAACCTAAATGTATACTTTACTGTATTAATTCTCCCGTATTAAATTTGGAATATATAATAAATATCTCGAATAATTATTATTTTTTCTATGCTACTTAGCCCTTTATTCCAACTCCCCACTCACTTGCTACGCTCACATTACATAATGTCTAATTTTCGTTATTTTATTATAAAATAGCTGTATATTTTTCGTTATATATTTATCGCTGTATCATTCAACCTCATCAATTCACCAAAAATCCAACCCTTAGTAATAGTTGTTAGTCTTGATTCTAACCCCACCCTCGAGTAATACAAACATTCTTGAACAATGCAAAGGAAAAATCGCTTTCTCAAATTTTTGTTCCAACACAGAACAGACGTGTTTAGCACTTCTTAACTGTTGGCTTCCGTAGACAACAGACGTTGTGTTCTTCTCCTTTCTTCTTTCTTCTCCTTCTTCTCTTTTTTGCCCTTTATCAACAGACGCTTTTTTCGCCTCTTTTGGTGTACGACTACTCCAAAAGAAATATTACCGTGCATACAGTGAAAAAATACCGCGAATCCATAGATAAGAACCGCTGTTGTGCTAAAGATAATTAAAACTCGTACGAGAAACAATGCTTGTGAATACCGCGAATGAAAACCTGTTATGTGATAACTTAAACCTGCTTATGTAAATACCGCAAATATATCATCATCATCCAGCCCCATTTTCACATCCATTGTTGGATAGAGTCCTTCTCCAAACGACTCCAGTTCTCTCTATCTGTAGCTGCTGCAATCCAGTTTGTTTCTATTCTCCTTAGGTCGTTGGTCCATCGGGTAGGTGGTCTGCCTCGACTTCGCTTGTCGGCTCTTGGTCTCCACTCCAATAATCTCTTCGTCCATCTTCCGTCTTCTATTCTAGCAACATGTCCAGCCCACCTCCACTTTTGTGTATTGATTCGCAGTATAATATCGTCTACGCCAGTTCGTCGGCGTATCTTTCAAGGTCAGGCCCAGCATTGATCTCTCCATTCGCCTTTGTGTTACCCTCAGTTTTATGGCAGTAGCTTTCGTTAAAGTTAGGGTCTCTGCTCCATAGGTCAAGACTGGTAAGATGCATTGGTTAAATGCCTTCCTTTTCAGGTGAATTGGGATATTTGTTTAAAAAATGTCTCTCATCCTTCCATATGCTGCCCATCCCAACGTGATTCGTCTATTTAGCTCGCAGGTTTGGTTGTCTTTGGTTATTCTAATTTCATGACCCAAGTATGTGTATTTATCGATTAATTCTACCTTGTTGTTATTGATCTGTATCTCTTCGCTGGGAACCATATTGGTCATCATTTTGGTTTTTTCGAAATTTATCTCCAGCCCAGTTTCTTGTAGTATGTCATTCAGTTCTTGGAGCATGTCTTTGATCTCTTCCAGATTATCTGACAGAAGCACGATATCGTCCTCAAAACGTAGATGGTTTAATCTTTCTCTTTCTTTCTTTTTTACAATTAAAGATTAAACAGATT
The DNA here is from genome assembly GCA_918026665.1 of Diabrotica balteata. Taxonomy (NCBI): domain Eukaryota; kingdom Metazoa; phylum Arthropoda; class Insecta; order Coleoptera; family Chrysomelidae; genus Diabrotica; species Diabrotica balteata. The sequence goes on from OU898281.1 coordinate 137,405,225, forward strand.
AAACCGCAAATATATACAACAGTAATATTGGCGAGTTTTTTAACACTCATTCAGTTACTGTCTGTATAACATTTAATTAGCCCCGCTAATTACTTTGAACAACACACTGTAACACAGTCCAAAAACTCTAAAATTATTTTAATAATTTCGCAATTGTAAAAAAAGATTTTTCCAAAATATCAAGACGCAAAGAATCTCAAATCCAACAAACAATATTTTATGGTCAATATGATTTTCTAACATTTTTTAATTTTTTTGCAGGTAAGTTGATTCACCTACTGTTCCGTGAATACGTAAGTAAAATCCAATCTAATGTAATAGTTAAGTTGATATAAATCTTAAAATAGGCGTATTGCAAATTCCGTGTATAAAGAGTAGGTGGAGCGTTCATTAACCTTTCTTTATAAAATTGATTCACAAAAATCACGAAATTTTATGCTGCTCAAGATTATAGAAAGGACTTTGTATCGAGTCCCTCTATAGTGAAAACTTTCGAGTAAATAATACATGAGGAAGGAGTATTCACAAAAATAAACATTGGAAGCGTAATTCTACGTACATATGTATCGAACTTTATTAAACCGACTTATTTCTTTACGTACGATTTCCCTTTTCTTTTCCATTGATATTTTTCGATTGCTGTTGTCATCCATCTTCTTCCAGTTGGTTTCTTAGGGTCACCATTCTATCTCATCTGAGGCTAAATGAACCACTGCCTTTAGATCTTCTTTTTTTCTTATTTTCTGCCATTGCAATACACTACAATCAACTATTGTCGGTCACAACAAAAGCACACAGCTGACATATGCTGTAACGTTTTCATTTTTCTAGTTAAAGATAGTGCAAATACTCCTGACCATGGAGCTGAGCGAAGGCGGAGTCAAAATTCACGTAAAGGTAGAAAGGTTCTATTGAAAGTGGAATTATACAGTGCATAGTACAATTCGTTTCTCATGGAAGTGGGGACTAAACCAAAATTCGTCTACTGCGCCGTAGTCAGGAGTGCTTGCACTATCTTTACACACAACAATTTTTGTCAAACCCCAGCTCCGAGTGACGTCTGTTCTACTGGGACAGTGGGACTCACATGTCCGAAGATCAAACCGCTCACACTCCGTAATGGAGTGACCCACAAGCTATAACCAACCAGCCCTCCCCATCGCAGACATAACGCATGGGGAGGCTTTGCACTGAAAGTTACTTTGGATGTTCTGGGACATCCCTTATGTGGTTAAGCCATCTGCTTTTGGGGGTAGCTAGAAGAGCTTTTCGTTTATTTTTATATGACCTTGGACTAGTGTCCCAAAATATGAAGGATCTGGCTATCGAGCCCACATTTGTCGGTACATGACCTTAATGCTCAAGTTCCCCAAACTTGGGCCCTTTTGACATAGCTGAAGGGAAATAGAGGGCCTTTTACCTGAACGGCTTTTCTGCCTGTGCTGCTGATCAGCATTCACTCTTAATTTTTTTATTGTATTTGTGCTACATGTCTGCTGTAACAGAAGGTTATTAGTATTAAAAATAAAAGAAATAAAATATAAGGAGAGGGCGTTTTTTGGGTCATCTGCTACTACGTACACTCGACTACTACATGGCTATCAACTGATCTTCCCTATATACAGCTAGCTGCTGTCTGGGCCGCCTATGTACTTTCATCATAATCTGTCAACTCTCTTAAGCTTTGGTTTCCTCGAAAGCGGTACCAGCAAATTGCGACCGTAATATTGCGATGAATAATGTCAGATTGCGGTGGAAAAATCAATTTCCTTTATTGCGGCAATGAAATGTGTAAACTCAGAAAGCGTCGTAAGTACTGTTTTTCGTTGAAAACGAGCGATCATCGATGACCTCGATGTAGTTCTTTTAGTAGTGCTAGATCGTGAGGAATCAGAGAAAAAGAATAATAGAATAAGTGAATCTGACGTTTTTAAAAATAGAACTGTAGAGAGTGCATACCAAATTTTGATTTGTCGCCATTTACATACTAACGAAAATATGTTCAGAAAATATTGTCGGTTGACTCCGGTCTTATTTGATTACGTCCTAGGATATATAAAAGACGATCATACAAACATTCATGGTTTCTAACAAAATCTATCAATATTTAGTCCTGCTCACTTGTCCATTCAGTATGTTTTAGTCCAGAACACATTACACACTTTTAAATAACGTTAACTTTATAAGATAAAACATATAGGTATAACATTGTTGACATTTTGTTTTCGACACCGTTCATAGGTATCTTGTCAATCAGTTACCAGCTGTAGACCGTTTGAAGGGGTTTACTCTCCGGACACTGGAACTCACTTCAAGCATGTTACCTGTCAAAGTCAAATTTAATTTAATATTTAACATCACAGTTTTATAACAACAATATTTACAATCATTTACAACTACATGTAATTTAAAGGGTTTTTACCCTGGTATTTTGGTGGCTCAGGCATTTTAACCTAGTAAGTATAACCATTTTTGCTTTTTAACCCTAGTCAAAATTTTAAAACCACGTTTGCTTTAACTAAATGGTTTATACTTATTTTAGGCAATTTTAAACCTGATGATGGACTGTTTAGTCCGAAAACGTTTGTTTTTTGATGTAGCCCTTTTAAGGGTTTTTAAATAAATATACCCATTTACGAAGATTAACCTCTTTTTTGTGATACGTGGTATACAGCCAGCTACAGGAATTGTTTTCCTTGTGGATATAGGTATATAAACACGATATGCCTATATCTCTTAGACTTTTTTTATTGCGTTTAGTGTGTGTAAAAAGTACCTTATTACCTATTAAAAATGTTTATATTAACACATGCTTATATTAGCTCTTAAAACTCTAATTTGTATTCTGACAATTAAAACTATTCTTAGGAACCACAAGCTGGCACCTTAGAACATTTCTACGTCAATAATTTTGAAAAAAATAGCACTTTAGTCCTTTGTAATTTCCACTCTTCAAATGATCTATTATTTCAAAAACTTTAAATTTTTCCTGTATATTTTAACGTCAAGGAATGGCTTAAAAATCAAAGAGCTCTTTCTGTTCAATACTGCTAAAATCAGATTATCACATATTTGTATTCTTCTGATATTTTACATAATATATTCAAAAATACATATGTTTAAGCTATTTATATATCTAGGATTAACAGAAAAACTTGTCTCTTGTATATCTTTCCACCGTCATCATCCTACCGTAACTCTTTCACACTCCACTGTCCACCTTACAGAAACTTATCTTTGTTTCAGTCATCCAGCATATTTTATTGACATGACTCATCTCTTTATTGGGCGTAAACGTGATTGTGAATTAGAGTGTAGGTGCAGTTATACACATCGGTCTAAAAGGGTTATTATGTGAGTAACCCGTTCGATAGGTGTGAATTAAACAAACAAATAGTATGTATTTAAAAGACGAGCCTTTAAAGAGCGGGTTGTTATTGAAAAGCCGCTTTGTGAGAGAATGATGGCCGCGGGGAGCATAATAATTGCCTCAGTTTGTCAGTCTCATCGCGAGAAAAACGGACTAGGTTTATTTATTTGATTTTTTGTATCTGTGGCTATTCATTGGATCAGTAATTTTTTAGTTCAACAGAATATATCACTTTTTATCGATTTACTTTTTATACAAGGTAGGGAAATAATATCACAACTGGACAGATACGAACGAAGTTATAAGGATCGAATCGTTTTATAATGCCCCTTTGTCCGCTTCTTCTCGATCGACGTTGATAAATACAATAAAACGATGAAGTTGTGGAGTAAAAATGTTGGTTTTATTGACAGCTATTAACAATTACACTAAAGATGTTAGTTAGGTAAGTATCTATAACTATCTATAATCTCACAAATTATGTATACATCAGCACAGATGTTAATGCTTCTATCATACTAACAATCTTTGAACTATGAGCGTACAATACAATTTAATCTAGGCTGTGATTGCAATACTTACGAAGTTCAATTAGAATAGTTTTACAATGATTCAATTATACACGGTGAAACTATGAAATATTAAGAAGTTTAGAATAATGTGAGATTACAAATTGGGATTAATTTGTGATTGAACAACAACTGCTATCCTATTTTCATTCATTCTTGAATATAAACTTTGTTTTATAATTATCGTTTGTTTTAAGAAAATAAAAATATAAACATAGATATAACATAATTATTGTTTTTGTTTTTCAATTGGTTCTAAATGACGTCTTGAATGATTTTATTGTCAGTGAGTTGCTATTTTTTCTCCTTTAACACCTTAAGCGCCACCATACAATGTAAATTGTTGGTCCCTATGACCATTTTTTTTTTTGTAATAGTCTCTGTTTGGTAAGGTTTTTTATAATCTGTTTGAATAATATTTTCGATGTGTCTTTTTTTGTGAATTTTGAAAGATTTTTTTGTGGCCTAAAGTTTGTACCACGCGGTCCAAAGAATGTACATACAGTATGTGGTACATACGTTGTGCCATGGCACTGCCTGGTATTCAAGGACAAAGTAACCGTCTCGAGAATCAAGCAACTCGTGCAAGCCAGTCTGTTGTTAGCTCCTTAGATACTCCTTAGGAAAACTAAATGATATTTTTAACAACAATATGCACATTCTTTGGTAACTTTAATTACTGTAAAGGGTTTTACCCTAATATTTTGGTCGCTCAGGCATGTTAACCAGTAAGTGTAATAATTTTGCTTTTCTAACCTTAGTCAACATTTCAATCACGTTTGCTTTTATTAAATGGTTCATACTTATTTTAGACTTTTAACCTGATGATGGAATTATTATTCCGAAAACGTTTGTTATTTTAATGTAGCCCTTTTAAGGGTTTTTTAAATATACCTACTTACAAACATTTAAACCTCTTTTTGTGATACATGGTATACAGCCAGCTGCAGAAATTTATGTTCCTTGTGGAGGGTTATTTAATTTAACTGTACGCACTATATGAGGCTTTGATTATATATTATTCATACCAATAAACACCCATTTAAAATAATATCACCTCCTAATAATAATATTTACCCTTATCCTCTTATTATATTATTTAATATATCGTCGGTGAGCTGGCAATATCTCCTATGTGACTTCATCTATACTTTTCAGGAGAGACAAAAAACTTTATAGTTATAAAATTTTAACATATTTCAACTGTTTGATTGTGTTTTATGATCTGTGTGAAAGCGACATTTTTACTTCTTATGAAAAAAGTTAATATTTAATTGAATTTAGTTTTGTTAAGGTAGATAGGAGGTATTACTTTAAGTAATGTTACTCATAGAAGATACTGATTTTAACTTAATGTGAACTAGGAGTTGTTGTTTATTAAAATTAAGCATGAATGCCCATTTATCCAAATAAAATTAAATAATTCTTTAAAATTAAACATTTTTTAAATTAAACAGTTCTATTCATGGCAATAGAAAACACTTATTATCATAAAACACAATATTAAAACAACGAACAAAAATTACTTCATAAGTAGGTACCTATAGTATGTCTAAATGAACAAAATAAAAGGATCTATCCGTTCAAAAGACGGTTCATTTCGGTAGGGTCAATTTTAGATCTTGTAAATATTGCCATTTCTTCGTTTTTATTTTAGGAGGCGATAGAAATAAAGGTGGATGGTCCAGAATTGTTGGCATAGTCTTTGGTCTGATAGGGACTTGAAAGTATTCTTCTTTATAATCAGTTTTTATTTCTACGGTCCCAACTAGATCGTATTTGATACATTTTATATCAGAAATGGTTGGGTCATACGTTTGTCTTTCTGGTGGGATTGAGGAATATAGCATGTGGTTGGAGGATGAATAGTCTGTAAAAACATATGGTCTAATATTTTTACTCTATATGGTTTAGTTCCTTGTAATGGAAGCATAGTCACTGGGTAAATGGATTTCCTTATTTTTAAGATTCCTTTCTTTTATACTATGTACCGAGTCACCTTTCATTTGAGAGTGACCTGGTTCAAGATATTTTACTAACTGTATCAACACTAACTGATTATGTTTGATAGCAAAGTTTAGTAAAGCGTTGGACAGGATATTATTACGATTTTGATAACCGCATCCATCGGAATAAATTACTACTGGCGTTTTGGAATCGGTAACACTTCTCTAAATAATGTATGATACAGGAAACAATTGTTGATGCTTTGAGCTGGTTATTTCCGTTTTCTGAAAACCAATAGCACATAACATCGCGAGTTTTTAGGTTGTAAACTGTGAAGTTATGGCAGGATAATTTGGTTTTAAAGTACATTTTGTTCGGTGGTACATATGGGCACAAGTTTACGGTTTGGAGGTCCATTGTTAGTGGTATTATTTAATTTCTGCTTAAATCGCTTTTAGAATACGTTGCGACCTAAAGGAGTTATATTCTATTAGCAAAACTATTTACATAAACACCTTACAAATCTGACACACTGTTGAAAGAATATTCTAAATACAATTTTTGTGTTTCGCTACGACAATAGTGTGAAGGAAGTTTAGGTAAACTCTCAAAAAATTACTACAAGTATTTATGACTTTCTGTATACCTAGTCTTTACCATTTTCTTGGTAGAAACAGGTGATCCGTCGTCATTCATACAGTTAAAACTATTATCCACCCAATATGTATTATTAATAATGTATTTGTGAACATGTAATGACATACTTATAAGTTTTCATTCCCATCATGTATGTAGTAAGTGTACATACCTTGTCTTCTTGAATTTTCCTTGTTTGATTTAAATGTTGGAGTTTTCAATACATAAGACGCTACAAAGACCTTACGTTGATGTCTAGTCATATCCCAAAAGTTCTTAAATATATGACTTCTGCACTGTTTTGTAAATTCCTTGCAATATCTTAATTTGGAATTTCGACATTTTACTGATGTACACGCCTCTTTTAAAAGTTTTGCTTTTCTTTATATATCTTGCTTAATCTACCCGAATCTTTTAACTAAACCCCATGTATACTTTACCTTTCATTCGAAGTTTTTTGTTTCTGTATCTTCTCCATTGATTTTTATTCTGACCAAGCTTCCTTTTTTTCTTCATGGTAACTTCATTATCACTAGTTGTTTTCATCAGATTTCTTTCAATATTATTGTTTATCCTAGTATTAAAACTTTCTTGAACATTACTGGTATTTGTAATTTTATTAGTCTCGCCTTCGTCACTAAAACATTCATATGGCACAAGAGATACGACCCTTTTATTATGTTCAATTGGCGATAGTATTTGTTTACTTGTTAAATTATCTAACACGAGGTTTACAGAATTATTGGTACCACAACTGCGGTTTTAAAAAAAAATACATTTCTTTAGATCCACTTGATATAACACAATTATTATTGTGTCTGCTAAACAGTCTACTTCGTTAAAATGTTTTAAGCAACCTGTTAAGTCAAAGTCTTCCAGCTCCATACAATTTTGCATTGGTGTAAGCGTAGTAATAGTATGACAGAGGTTCGTCTAATGGTGTAACTAAGGTGTATTTTCTATATTTAGGTTTTCCCATGCGTCGATTTCATCAGAGTTTGTCAGTTGGTTTACTAGTAGAGTTTCTATTTGGTCGCTTCTATTTACAACCAAGTTTTCGTTAGCCATTGCAAGTATACGCAAAGTTTTCTTTGACATGATTACTATACAATTATTGAGACAAACAAATTCACCTATCAGTTAATCGCTGTTTGTTGCCTACTTGCAAATTCTCCTATCTGAAAGCAATTATAAAAACTAGATTTTCGTCTATGTTTATCGTTTTAGTTTAGAATCTTATTACTTGATTGAATGACATGATATTACCATTGAATCACATGATATTACCATTATTATGTACATAATATCTTGTGAAACTAACCAGAAATGTCGTATTTCGTTGAAAAACAACTCATCGTCTACTAGCATTCAATACCCTATGACTACACCATACAAACTGACAAGATAGGATATGTTGAATATAGTTTACTGCGTGAATTTATATAGGAGAAATTACAAGTAGCGTTTTTATATATTTAGACATTTTTCTCGTTCATAAGACTTGTACAGACGAATCGTAATTGTAAGCAGATTCCGAATTCATCGATAACTCATTTTCATAAAAAATGCAGATAGGAGAATTTGCCAGGTCACCAACGATATACACCCTTATCATTATATTATTTAATCTTGTAACATTATTTAATCGGTGCGTACTTCTATATCGTGTAATCTTTTTTTAACACCGGGCGCCGCGGAGGTCAAAAGTCAAAGTGATCTGAAGTGTCTTCCTTTCTACTTCTGATATCTGGTAACATATATTTTGACAACAATAACTCCTTATCTAACAAACCGATCTGTTTAAAATTTTGGACACGTATACTCGTACCTTATATATATGAAGTTGTTTTATGTTACTTACGGTCATTATTGCAAAAATTATTAAAATTCAGTGCAAAAAAAAACGAGCAGATACTTGTAATATTTTTTTCGGCTATTTCTGGGTTATTAGTGATATTAACAGAATACTTAAAAATATGTACGTTTTAATTTTACTCAATACGAATTTGACCTTATACTTGCAGATTTCCCCGAAACAATCCTGAAAATATTTTCTCAGAAACATCTCGGAGCAATTCACTGAACTGTGCATTTGATTGCACATTGTGTAATAGAAAGACTTCACTTGTATAATTCCATCAAGCTAATTACCTTGTCTGTTACAAACCGGTATGTATATACTAGTATTCTCCCCCTATTCGATCAAGAGAATGAACTGGCACAAATGATGCTCAATTTAATCATACATCATCGATTAGACTTGACGTAGTAAGTGCTTGTGGTTGACTAATTGGTCTAAGAAGTATGTAACATTAGACCAACAAGAACAAATATTAAATGAACTTGCATTGTTGCATATAAAATTACACTTACTTAAATTAAAATTTGCACAATTGGTTTAAATAACTATTCGTGAAAAAATCTAAGAAATAAATTTTATATCTTTAAACCATCCTCTAAAAGAATTAAATAATCTTAACGAAGATCTAAAAATTGTTAAAACAGTCTACCAAGACCATAAAAATAACGAGGAAATGAAGTTAGCAAAGCGTTCATAGGAACAAAAATATTTAAATGAGGTTGTGTTATCACATACATGGTTCAAAATATTCTATAGGCTAAACGCTGGAAGAAATTCAGTTTTTTGAAAAAATTAATTTAATTACTATTTAAATGGGAATACGCCACAATTAAAGGTTAAAGTACGTTTATGGACATTTCAATTTCCACTTCGGAAATCGTTCTCAAAATACAAACATTAGTAATTAGACTAATGTTTGTATGTTGAACGATTTCCGAAGTGAAAATTGAAACGTCAATAAACGTACTTTAACCTTTAATTGTGACTTATTCCTATTTAAACAGTAATTAATTTAAAATGCCACAAGAAAATACGTCAAATCTGACCTAATACCCAATATTCTCCATGCTCCTCAACAAAATAAATTCAGAGCAGATCATGCCACTTCCTCTCCAAAAACAATTTTTCACTAATATACACCATCACCCACTCAACCACATATCTTCACCTTTTCATACTTCGTTTTTCATTTTCATTTACAACTTCTTTTTACTCATCCAATTTCCCTCAGGGTTTGGTTTTCGGGTCTCTGAGGTCTTCAGTCTTTTGTAGTTTTACTCTTCATCTTCACAATAATATTTAAACATCACACATCTTTAGTAAACTTGATAGATCTACCTTAAACACAACTACTCTTACAGTTCCACATATTGTCACAATACACTCCATAAGCCTATTAACTTTACACCTATCTACACTCTAACTTATAACTCATCCCTTTTTACTTTTATATTTCTTAGGCACCAAATGTTCCTTTTAACATATAGGGCCTTTTGTTTTCTTGAGTTATAACTTGAGCAATGTAGGAACAATATCACACCTAACCATCTTTCAGCCATCAATTTTCTGTTAGTCTGGCATATTTGCCCACACACATAAACAACCTACCATCTTTACTTTACACACATAACCAGTAATTCATGTTCACGTACTTATAACTTAAAAAATTTTTTATTTATCTTTACTAGGTACCAAATGTAGTTTTTTGACATAGAGGGCCTTCCATACTTAAGTTTTATGTTGAGTACTACACGAACACCACATTACAATCACATTCTTATCATATTTACATTTCAGCTCAACAACATATCTAAACACACCTCCACCTACTACATCAATACTCAATAATAAATCTTTTTGGACCCATCTTCCCACATATGCCTTTTTACCATTTTCTAGGTACCAAATGTCTCACAACGTACAGGGCCTTTTAGCTTAAAATAAATAGATCCTTACACATGTATAGTTGGTTGCCTATCAATCCTACAAAATTTCATAAATTCCAGTTGACCCACATTAATTTTTAAAAAACCAATCTTCAATGTTTCAAATATAGCTATTTGATTAATTTACAATACAGATTACAATATTGATGGTTGATACTGTTGCATTATTATAATTTTAACTTTTTCAATTTTAAATAAGGCTGACATCTGTCATTTTTAGACAACTACGGTAAGTTACATGACTGCTCTGACACAACATCCGTCCTAACATGTCAACAATGTCATTTTGATCAGTTGTTATCAACAGGTCCTCGTAGACACTTCGTCTCAGGACCATTTTACTCATGTAGAGTCATACGCCGCCATGTTACCTATCCAACGGTAACTTAAACATCACAAATTATAAATACTAATAATGTAAAACAACTACAAATTTAAAACATTTAAAGGGTTTTGACCCACATATTTTGGTGGCTACTAGCATGTACAACCGTAAGTATTAACCACATTTTGCTCTAACCTTTGTCAACATTTTAATTTAACGTTCTTTTTAATTAAAGTGGTTATATACTTTCAGGTTTGCACTGATGATGGATTGATTAATCCGAAAACGTTTTGCAATGTATTTGTCATAGCCCGTTTGGGGCATTTTTATATACCTTTTATAAAGGATTTTAAACAATTTTTTGTGGTATATGGTAGGTATACAGCCAGCTACAGGAACTTAGTTTCCTCGTGGAACAAGAAAATAGCTTTTTTTTAAACAAATATACCCGCATCAACCACTAAGGGTTATTAGCGGGGCCAAAATTTTATATTTGTTTATTTATACAATTTAACAAATTATTTATATTATTCTATTCCCTTCTTGCCCAGCAAGTACAGTTGGTTTCAAATGCAGTGGCGAACATTTCTCGGAACAGTACTCCCTAACTTTAAGAAGCAGTGGCATTATTAGAAGCAGTAGATTATATTGGGCAAAACTTTTGTATTTTTGAAAAGGTAAAATGTATTCAATAGGTGAATTGCAGAGGTTTGATCAGGAAAAGGGAGAATTCAGGCAGCTAACAGATGTATGTATAGCCTCCAGAACACTATTAAATCCAAGAGCCTAACACGAACATCAAAAATGAGGATATATAAAACAGTAATTAGACCGGTGCTCATGTATGGGTGTGAGACGTGAACGCTGACAAAAGAAATGGAAAGTAAACTCAGATGCTTTGAGAGAAAAATCCTCAGAAAGATCTTCGGTCCCTATCACGATCGGAATACTAACCAATACCAAATGAGAACAAATGCCGAGGTCAAACAAATGTATAGTGCTAGCGACGTAGTCCAAGAGATTAAATCCCAACGTCTAAGATGGACTGGCCATGTTCATAGGCTCCCTAATAACCACCTTACCAAGTTAATCTGGGAAGAAGTCCCGACAGGGAGAAGGCCCTTAGGACGTCCACGAATGCGATGGAGAGATAATATATGGTCAGATTTGAGAACAATGGGGCTACCCACGGACTTAAACATCATGGACGACCGTTCGAGATGGAAGCAGGTTGTGCAGTCAGCCAAGACCCACCCCGGGTTGTAGTGCTACCAGAAGAAGAAGAAGAGGTTTGATCGGTCAATTATTGGCAAATGAAAGACGTACTTCATTCATTTACTAGAATACCTTTCGCATTGGTTTACTTGAATACGTTTCGATAGAATATAAGTAAAAAACGAAAAGAATTCGTACTTACAAAACAATTTGAAGGTTTTTATGATGTTATGAAAACTCTACGATAACTTGTAACATTAACCCTCCGTTAGTCGCTAGGAAAAACTGAGCATCAAGAGTCGCTATGGTGTCTGAGACCGACAATTAAAAAAAAAATAGTGTGTGCTATAAAATATACACAAATATTTTATATTGTGTATAGGAATAACTGAAAAATATTTTTGAAAATATTTTACACAGAACATTTTACGGTGGAATAGCCTTTTTTCATCTAGTAACGCTATATTTTCCAATAAACGCTAAGGTATTACTTCCACTTTCTTTTTTCTCATCTGTCACATCTTGTTCCGATTCATATCCACCATCACCACCTCAATTTGATCTATTTCGCTTTCACTTTCCTCATCGTTAAAATAATTTTCATCGTCGGTAGGAATCATGTCCATAATTCCAACAAGCGTTGGAATCAAAGTTTCAAGGACATCTATAAATAAGAATTGACAAAAACTTACCGATAAAATGTAATAATAAGATGATAAATATTTACCTGTTCTGCAAGTTCTGCAACAACTAATAGCTACACCGTTAGTCGCTACGGACTGTGGCACCGAAAATAACTATAAAACTCACACAACTGTACCCAGGAATGTAAGAATGTACACAAACACGAGTTTGGTTGATAGGGAGAGGTACAGAAAGTGGCGATAGAAAAATAACAGTTATTTGTAAATCCCGAATGAATAATTTTGTCGTCGGTGTGTGAGACCGATAGCGACTAACGTTGGGTTGAAACTTAATAAATTAAACGAGAACAAAAACACAAGAAAAACTGTATGCGAGCACTACTGCTCATTTATTTAATTTTTAGGTGATTTTTATTTGGACCGATGGCTTCATTTGGATGTTTTGTTAAAGCTCTTTCAAGAGTTAAACCACACTAGTTTACTTTCAGTTGTTTGCTATTCGTTGATGAATATCAACGGATAGCAAAATTAAATTTACATAATGAAATTATCGATTGAGTTAGCAAATACAAATATTTAGGCACTTTTATAAATGAAGACAACGATAGCTCAGCAGAAATCAAAATAAGAATAGAAAAAGCCAGATCCATATTCCCTAAAATGAAGAGAGTGTTCTGCGGAAGAGATTTGAGCCTTGAAATGAAACTTCGCCTGATGAGATGTTACGTACTTTCTGTGCTGTTCTACGGAATGGAGTCATGGACGTTGAAAAAGATTGATATCAAAAAATTAGAGGCATTTGAACTGTGGATGTATCGCAGAATCCTGAGAATATCATGGACCGAGAGAGTCACAAATGTCGAGGTCTTGAGAAGAATGAATAAAGAAAAGGAAGTCATATTTACGATCAAAAACGAAAACTGCAATACTTGGGACATATTACAAGAGGCGAAAGATATGAACTGCTTCGAATAATTATGCAAGGGAAAATAGCAGAAAAAAGGTTCATAGGAAGAAGACGAAACTCCTGGCTAAAGAATCTACGGGAATGGTATAGCTGTAGCAACAACGAATTGTTACGGTCAGCAGTTTCGAAAATACGTATAGCCCTGATGATTGCCAACCTTCGGATCGAAGATGGCACTTAAAGAAGAAGAAGATGAATATCATAATTCCACATGTGGTTTGCTTTCGTACACGTATTTATTTGGAATGCAGTGAGATACGATTATCGAGGGAATTGGTAAAAAGAAAAAATAAACCGAAGTTTTTGTGAGAAGCATTGAAAAATAGTTAATTTTTTTCCTTATTAACACAATTTAAAAGAATAGACAGTGCTCTAAATTAAAGCATTGTCTTAATTGAAATATATAGAAAATTATTATCTTATGTATTTTCAAACTTTATAACGATGTTACGTACAAAATTAATAATGTTATCCAATGAGAAGATTAGAAGGTAAATGTAAATATCCGATAATGCCAACCAAGGTATCGATTAAAAACCTGTTGAAGGTTTTTCGGTTCAATAATTAAACTGAAGAATCCGTAAGTGACCCAGGTGGAGCTCGAGGTAATTAATTATGTGTTGCGGTAATGCTCAGTTTTCCGTTAGAATAAATTCAAGGGTTCATGTTTACTTGTAACCCGAGTCTTTCGAGGCGGGATTTGAATATGAGGCTATTTGTTTCTTTTACACTCAGCTAGGCAGGTCAAAGGTGAGGAGTTATTTTTATTATAAAGCAGGATTTTCCACGGCTGTGATAAATCGTGTTGTTTATCAACGTCGGGGGCTGTTGTAAAGACATATTAATGAAGTAAAATATTATAACTTTTTAAATTGCTGAAATTGTAGTGTGCAAAACAGTAATGTGAAAAAGAAAAAAATATTTATACATAGTAATTTTTCCGCAAATCGCCAGGAAATTTTGACATTCCTGTCAAAATTTCTTGAAGAAAAAGTCAGGACTTCCTTACTGTAAGGAAATGATATTTCCGTACAGTTGTTAGCGTTCTACATAAATGATAGAAAACACATTGCTTATAAGGAATTAATTTATATTTTGAAAACATCAAGTCATTGCTGAATACATTTTTAAGATCAATTTGTTATATTTACAGTAATTTGACAGTTAGTACAATTATTGAACATTGGAGGAACACTCTTAGAACTATGAGAAACATTTTGGACAACATGCAGGGTGGAAGTGTCATTTTGTTGAATATTTTGTACTGTGAAAATTTTATTTGCCACCTTAACCTTATTGTTAAGCGATTCTTCGATATATCCTTCAGCAACGTTTGATGACTTCCATCCACCATGCCTCTTTAAACTAGTTATGTCGGCACCAGAGTCAACCAATATTGTTGCAGAAGACCGACGAAAGCAGTGACCAGTATATTCTGTCGGATTTACCAAGTTCAAATAAGTAGCAATTATTTTGGGCATTTTTCTAAATTGATGAATTCCTACCACTTGTCTACAACCCTTTCCGCTTTGATATTTAAAGAAAAATCGGTCACTGTTCATATTTTCTGGTCTTAACGAAACATACTTTCGATAAACATTCAAGTAGATCTGATTAATTACAAATGATCTTGGTTTGTTGGTTTTCGAATCAAGTATGCTGATTAAAAGCTTAGATTCTAAGTCTTCTATATCGTGTACAGTCATTCGGACTAACTCATCCATTCTACAGGCCACAGAAATACCAAATATTACAGCCGCCTAAAAAATAAATAAAGCTATAATCTAAATAGAAATTAAAACCTTGTAAATTACCTTAATCATTAAATTTCTTTATCTGGAGCTTCCTGGATAAATTTTTCAATTTCTTCCTTAGTTAAAATCTTCGATTTCTTTGCCCTATAACCTTGAGCTTGCCGTTTCAATAAAGAACGAAGTTTTGAGTATGTAGATATATCTACATTGTGTTTAAGTGCAAGGGTTGACTTCAGCATTGAATAATTGACCCATAATGTTGAAGATTTCATCTTTAAACAAAGGTCTAGGAAGTATGCCATTACAACATTTTCTGAGAAAGAACTCGTATTTTTACTCATGCGATAATCCATAAAACGTCTGTATGCATTTTCGTACTTTTCTCTTGATTTCTTTGGCAATAATTCTAATGAAGCAGTATTCACTGCCTCAACCAGCTCTGGAGGAGTCCCAGGAATGGAAATTTCATCATCACTTATCATTTTACTTTCGAGAACACCAGCAATTAAATTTATAAGCGTCAAGTTTGACAATTCAACCTCAATACGTTTCCATAGTAACCCAAGTAATTTTATTAGGAATTTCAAAGCACCATTTATTTGGAAATAAAATTATCGCGTTTTTTTTTAAATCAATCAATATCTGTCGAATTTTAAACTATTTGCGGAAAAATAGTATGTTTAACTCGTAGGAAAAGCCACATTCCTGGACTCTGTGTTGCTAAGTCTCGGCTTGCGCCTCGACTTAGCAATCTTCACAGTCGTCCAGGAATGTTAAGCTTTTCCTACCCGCTAAACAATGTACTATTATTTGAGTAAAATTTTGAAAATAAAAAATAGAAAAAGGAAATGTACACGGAGATCTCCAGCCGATTACCATCAAAATGACTATATACTCCTTAACAAGAGATGCAACTGAGAAGACTGAAATTCCATCACATCCATCAAAACATACCATGATATATAAGATCAGACCACAACTCATTACTAGGAATATTTAACATTAAGCTTAGAAAACTCTGCGAAAAAAAAACACTTTAATACAATACAGATATCCTGATTGAAAGAAATCTTCAATGAAGGAAAAAGTTTCATTAAAAAATAAAAGTAGAGCTAGGACGAGTATACAAATACAGAAAGGGACACGGCTGAATACCTCTTCAGAGTGTTTCCCTGAATCACAAATAGTTGAATCACCAATTGACTGGGAATCAGTAGGCAACTAGGTTTCGCAGAGGCCCTCAAGAACTAACTGGCAGACATGCAAAAAGATTGTAAACTATGAAAAGCGATTAGTTTGGACTATCGATAATATATGCGACTTTCCTCCAACGCTCTCATTACGATCAGAACAAAGGAGTAGGGTACTGCATGGTGTTGAGCATTCGACCGTTCTCTACGCAGCCCCAGTCTATTATAAGGCGATGGAAACATCCTGCTACCGGAAGCACTTGGTACGCGTGGATAGGACTTATGGTGCTAGAGAGGGAACGCCTCCATCGAAGTCGCCCTGATGGAACCGAAGAGCGAGCTCACATATTGCTCTTGTGGCAGCGGGAGTGGGATGCAACGGTAGATGTTGCACAGTGGACGAAGTCCGTGATCCCAAACCTGAGCGGATGGATGGCTTGTAAGCATCGGCGTTTAGATTATTATCTGACGCACGTGCTTCCAGGACACGGTGAACTACCTACGCAAGTTCGGGAGGGCATCCTCTGAGGCCTGCCTGTACGGGGATGACTCGGACAATGTGTCGCATACACTGTTGCATCGCCACGAGTCCATTAACAGACTTGTGGACATTATACTTTCAGACTCGGAACGGTGGAACAGCATCCACAGATTCGTCAGGCGATTCTGCGGAAGAAAAAGGACGAGGAGAAACTGGAGGAAATGGGCGTATGGGACGAGGGAAGCTTACGGGCGCCCCTACACTACACTGCGACCGGGCGTCAAAGGTTACGTACAAATATGTTATGTATTTGTTTTTATACTTTTATTTATACAATTTTCTATATATTTTACACCAATTTTTTTACATTCTATCTATACACCCATTTTATTTATTTATTTATACAATATTTTATTTTACATTTACACATATATGTTGTTCTGTTCGTGTGTGTGCATGTAACCAAAGAGGGTTATTGCCCAGGTAAATCTGGGCATACCCAGAGTTTTTATATAGAGTAAGGACTTCGAGCATGCGTGGTTCTGGTTTTTTCCAGATAGGGCGAGGAAATTTCTGCGAAGAGGTGAGTGTATAAGTCTGGGAGGCACCAAAGAGATGTTATATCCACACAGGATGGTTCCATTTGGCATTCTCTGGAGAATACGGCGGTGGTGGTTTTAGCTAGTAGCGAGCCCATTTGGCTCGAGTCCGGCACTGTTCTGTGGAGCCTTCAGCTCTGTTGTTCGGACATAAAGTCTTTTACCACCATAAGCAAGCAAAAAAATGGGAATCCCGAGGAGAACTCGAAGACGGGTGGAAAAAGTTAAATCGTTGACTTGACTTAACACTTGACTTGACTTCATTTCATTCAGATATAATCTGCAAATTACTTGTAATTTCATTTCAAAAATTATTATTCTATTCATTATTCGCTAACGTTGTAATAAATCATCACTTCTTAGTTCTTTGTATCCATATACAGACCTTAAATTTTTATTTCAAGCATATTAACGACGGCAAACAAAAATAAGCTATATAAAACCTATTCACATGCAAAACATAACCTTTGTATGCGTATTTGCTATTATATCCATTTAAAAAGACAAAAGAAACATTCTTGAGGCGTCGACATTTAAAATTTAAATCAGTAAACGTGTAATGAGCTACTTGTAGTCCAGGAATTGAAGTATAATATGAACTGAAAGTAAAAGGACGCACTGATCCTGAAATATTTATGGAGACCTTTGTGCTGCTCGTCAAAATATACAGTACAGAAATTATTAGGATATCCGTTAAATTACATGCGCAATATACATTAATTAGAACCAAGGTTTTTTTTTGAAAAATTACAAGTTATGTATTAATTTTTTTAGTTACATATCCTTAAAAAAAGTCCCTATGAAATTAAAAACTCTTAACAATTATAATAAGAAAATAGAGAGCACGAATTTTGCAAAAGTTGTGTCTTGGGCAGATAACTACGTGTATTTTCTTTCCGCTCTTTAAGTTTTTCACGAAACTTCTTTCTTTTATAGTAGTACTATTTTTGAATTTATAAAGCATATCTATATTATTCCATTCATAGAATACTGTCTCATTAGGGGATGACTTTGACATCATCTTTGGGGTACAGTTCATCAAAAATAGCTGAAAGTCTGAAATTCTAACTGTCTGTGCGAACAATGAAGTGAGAACGCACTCGGAAGGAAAAAGATAGCCTGTACGCGCGGCTGAACTTTAGAGTATAGGTACAATCGGAGACACAAATATAGAAACTCACTCTCTTATTAATAAACACGGACTAACCTTGTACTAACATTAGTCCCAGGACCACACCAATAACATTCACTTTTCATATTAATAAACAGCGACCAAGGACAGACTAAGCTAAACCTTTTCTAGTCTCGGACTAACATTTAATCCGAGGTAGTGGCAGGTTTAGAGAGTGACTAACTTGACAATTGACATTGAGTTGAGATTTGTTTTGGTATTCATAACCTGAATTTGTTTTGATTATTCATACATTATAGCGGCGAAGGAGATCTGGATGACTACACTTTGCGCCGAGGCTGAAAGCCTATATAAACTCGGCGACAGCTTCAATCTTCACAAGAAAATTAAGGAAATTGCTGGTGTCTTCAAGAAAAAACAAGTCACTGGTATACATAATGACCAAAATGAATTAATAGCGGACCCTAGCGATGTACTTAATACTTGGAAAATATACACAGCCAATTTGTTCAATGATGACAGAACACAAAAACCACCACAACTGGGAGACCATTTGTATGGCCCAAGTATTTTGAAAGCTGAAATTGTACACGCTATCAAACTATTAAAAAGTAACAAAACCCCAGGACCAGATGATATGTACGCAGAAACAATCAAGTTACTTAATGAAGAAAACCTAGACATTATTGTTAAGCTCTTTAACGACATCTACGATACGGGCCAGATTCCAAAAGATTGGCTTCGATCTACATTTATCGCCCTACCAAAAACACCACGTGCGAACTTCTGCAAAGACCACCGACTAATAAGCCTAATGAGTCACTTTTTAAAACTTTTCCTGAGAATACTTCACACTAGATTGTTTAAGAAATGTGAAGAGGTCAGTGGATGGAGTCAGTTTGGTTTCAAAAATGGACTTGGCACCAGAGAAGCGATCTTTAGTATGCAAACATTGATACAGAATTGTTTAGATCAAAGAAAGGATGTTTTTATCTGTTTCATCGATTACGAGAAAGCATTCGATAATGTAAAACACGAATTGATGATAAAATACCTACAAGAGCTGGGATTGGATGCAAAGGATATAAGAATCATCGCTAATCTGTATTGGAATCAGACAGCAACAGTACGTCTTCAAAATTCCAACGAAACAGAAGATTTCTCCATTAAAAAAGGAGTAAGGCAAGGTTGTATACTGTCCCCAATGCTGTTCAATTTATACGTAGAAAAAGCCTTCGCAGAAGCAGTGGAAGACTCTAATAAGGGTATTAATGTTAACGGCATATTTATTAATAACATCAGGTATGCCGATGATACAGCCATAGTGGCAGATAACATCGAAGATCTTCAATGCCTTTTAAATGATCTAACTCTTGCAAGTGAAGCTCGGGGTTTGAAAATAAATATCAAGAAGACAAAATCAATGATTATAAGTAGAAATGATTACCCCAACTCAAAGATATATGTCTCTGGAGAAGAAATCGAACAAGTCAGGCAATTCAAATACTTGGGATGTTTGCTGAATGAGGATTGGGACCCCGAGAATGAAATAAAGAGCAGAGTTGAACAAGCCAGAAATGCTTTTTTGAGGCTTCGTAAGTTTCTGACTGATCGCAGATTGGACTTCAACCTCTGATACAAGATGCTTAAGTGTTACGTGTGGCCTGTTCTCCTGTACGGAATGGAAGCATGGACGTTAAAGGCCAGTTCCATTAACAAACTTGAAGTGTTTGAAATGTGGTGCCTGCGTCGAATGCTCAGAATATCATGGACGGACAGGGTCAGAAATGAGGAAGTACTCAGAAGAGCGGGCTTACAGGATAGGGAACTTTTTAATTATGTAAAAAGTAAGAAGACTGCATACTTGGGGCACATTATACGAGGAGAACGATACACTTTTCAGCAACTGATACTCGAAGGGAAGATAGAGGGTAGGAGAGGTCTCGGACGTAAAAAAATGTCATGGCTGCGCAATATTCGACAATGGACAGGAATCCACAGCTATGAAATGCTTCGCAATGCTGCTAAAAACAGAATTATTTAATCCAGAATATTTAACATCTCACCTGACAAGACGATGTACGGTGGACGCCTACGCAGAAATGCACGGCACCTTAAGAAGAGAATTCATACATTATTTAATAATTGAAGAATATTTTATCAACGATTTAAGATTAATAGAACAACTTAATGACCATAGAAATCAGCGAAATAATATTCATCTAAGACATATATTAAAATAAATAAAAATAGAAAAAATCGTCTAGAATTAGAAGAAAATGAATTTAAGTGCAAATATCGCTTTTCAAAAGCTACAGCAGTTTTTATAATAGATATGTGTTTTGCTTTTTGTTCGGTCATTTTAAGTTAAAAAGTTTAAATTTTCAGGTAAAAAAAAATAATATAAAATATAAACAAACTTTCTCAGAACACAGTCCAACTAAAATTAACTCCACGTGCTCCAACTTATGCTAACTGTCAAATTCTCAAATATTTTTCTTCTTTTTCACAAAATTCTCTCCATTTTTCTTCTTTTTCGCAATGGTTGCCAACATTAACTTGTTGTACCTAGGACTAAGGAAGGTTTAGTTAATCTGAGCTTAGTCCATGTTTATTAATAACATTCTGAAAATGAAGTTAGTACTCGCTTAACTAAGTCCTAAGTTAGTCTCGGACTAGTTAGACTAACTAGTCCGAGACTAACTTAGGACTAAGCAATTTTTATTAATAAGACTGGTAAAGTTTGAATAGTTTCTGATAGGTCCCGTACACAATTATTACTGTCATTACTTTTCTTTAGTATATTTCAGTATATTTGTGTATTGGTTAGGTTAGGTTAGCTCTTCATACTAATTGCTATTCAGTGAATAGGCCATTCAAAACATTTTCGGATCTATTAATTATTTTCACATATAATTCACTTTTCGTTATAACTTTTTTTTAACATGTTCTTTGTTTTGTTATAGGTAAGTGGTTCACCGATATTGTTTAACAAGTATTTCAGTAAGTAAAATCAAAATTTTAATGTAAAATTTAATGTTGTTAGTAAAAGCTCACAGTGTTAAAATAATACGGTTTTAGTAAATTAATAGAATCTTCCTGATAGGAATAAAAATAGCACTTAATAAATTTAATAAAAGAATGGCTTCTTGTTGCGCAGTTTTTAGGATAAGTAAACTGTAACGAAACGCGTGTTAATTCAAGCATAGCTGAAACGAAACCAAAATTTGAATACTAATTAAAAAAGGAGATAACAAATATAAGAACTACGGAGTCATAACTACACTAGCAACAACTAAAAATGTTTGCAAAAAATTAAGCTTCCAAATTCGATAACTGCTGCATTTTCTACAAGCGATCAGCTGGCAAACGAAAATAATAATTGAAAAAAAGACAAGAAATTAGCTGCACTTTAAGAAATCATATACACCAGCAACTTAACGATCTTAAACAAACAAAATTTACCAATTGTTGTTTTCCAATCTTTGCGCTAGTTGCAATATGCAACATGTATCTTCCAGAACCTCTAGAGCAGGCCGGATTTAGGAGTGGCTTTGGAACAAATGACCACCTACAAGTAATAAAATCCTTGATAGAGAAAGTTATAGAATACAACAAGCCATTGATATTAATATTTGTAGACTTTGAGAAAGCATTTGACTCAGTCCAGCATAGCTCCATGTTAAGAGCTCTTACAGAGTGCAGTATTGACCATAGGTACACAACTCTTCTTCGAAATATATATGATAGCGCAACAGCTGCTGTAAAAATGTACTATGGTGACACAGACACATTTCCCTTGAACAAAGGTATTAGGCAAGGAGACATAATCTCTCCTAAACTATTCACCGCCCTATTACAGAGTGCTATGAGAAAAAATAATTGGGAAAATATTGGATTAAATATAAATGGGGAATTTTTGAACAACTTGAGGTTTGCAGACGACATAGTCCTTATTGCAGATCAGGTAGATCATGCATGCCAACTTCTTCAAGACCTTCAGAGCTCTTGTGCACGAGTTGGCCTTAAAATTAATTTTTCCAAAACACAATACATGACCAACCTGGTACTCGCAAAAACATTTCCACTAATGGCACGCAAATTGAACAAGTGTATTCCTATAAGTATCTGGGCCACGAGATTAAATTGGGAAGAGACAATCAAACAACAGAGTTAAAAAGGAGAATAGGACTGGCATGGGCAGCTTACGGAAAACTGAGGGAAGTCTTTAAATCAGCTATTCCCATGTGCTTGAAGAGAAAAGTTTTTGATCAGTGTGTACTTCCAGTTCTGACATATGGAGCAGAAACATTGACACTTACCAGAAAAGTAATTAATAAGATACAAGTGGCACAGAGAGCGATGGAGAGGTAAGAATGATGATGAATTGAGATAAAACAATGGTAAGAACGTTTAAGGGCCATAAATGAAAAAAGATTGTGGAGAACGTGAAGACATGCCAGTAATTGTAAAATATTACAAGTGAAAAACATGTTGCAAAACAGCAACTCCTTTGTTGCTGAAGAAATACCCGACGATCAGATACGGGCAGGCAGATTTGTCTGCAAAATTTCCTCATCAAATGCACAGAAATTTGACCGAAATTCGACATTTTCTTACAGCTATATAACCAACATACAACATAAATAACAACGATAGAAAGCTAGTATCGGAAATAAAAACAGCAAATAGGAAAACAAATACATGAATATAGATATCATCATTTATTTTGAGTCCCAGTGCTGAACATAGGCCTCCCGTAAATAATTTCAGTGCATCCGATGTTGAGCACCCTGGATCCAGTTGCTGGATGTGCCTGTAAGTCGTCCGACCACCTTGTCAGTTGGAGGATGGTATCCTCGACTACGATAAGCATCGTGTCTAGGTCTCCATTCTAAAATTTTCTTGGTCCATCTTCCATGTCTGACTCTGTCAACAGTTAGATTTCAGCGTTGTAATTCTTTTAACTAGATTTTCTCCTAACTCTTGTTCTAGTGCTGTCTCCACTAATGACGGTTGGCTATAACCATTGCAAA
Source organism: Diabrotica balteata (assembly GCA_918026665.1). NCBI lineage: Eukaryota > Metazoa > Arthropoda > Insecta > Coleoptera > Chrysomelidae > Diabrotica > Diabrotica balteata. The sequence goes on from OU898281.1 coordinate 137,428,897, forward strand.
GTCGTCTCTGCTTTTCTTAAGAGCGTCTGTGTGTTTAACCCGGTCCAGTCGCGAATGCTTTTCAGCCAGGATATTTGTCTACTAGGACACCTTTTTTTTCGATTTTACCCTTCATAATCAGCTGCAACAACTCGTACTTATCATTTCTAAGTATGTGCTCCAAATATGTTGTCTTTCGTCTTTTAATGGTGGTCAAAAGTTCTGTGCAACACCATTCTGTTCGTAATATGATCGGTCCATGATATCTTCAAAATTCTCCTAAAAAGCCATCTCAAAAGCTTCCAGTTTTCTCATTAAGTCAACATTAACAGTCCAAGCTTCGACACCATAAAGAGGAATAGAGTGGATATAACATTTTACCATCCGATATCGGATTTGCAGATTGAGTCTTACTCAGAAGGTTGCTCAGAAATTTCCTCATCTTCAAAAAGCTGTTTTTGATTGCTTCATTCCTGAGCGAATTTCCAGACTCCTAAGTATTTCATTTTGTCCACTTTGCTCAATATCTTCATTTTTTATCTGGATCCTCTTAATGACTTTGCCCATTTTGTTTTCTTTATGTTTGCTGTTAAACCAAACTGTTCCCCAGTATCACAAATTGTGTTTAGTAACGTCTGCACGTTTGTCTCACTTTTGTCAGCATCTTCTTCTTCTTATGGTGCCTATCCGTTACGGATATTGGACACTAACACAACTATTCTGACTTTGTTGACCGCTGCCCTGAAAAGTCCGGTAATGGTTAAGTTAAACCACTTTCGCAGGTTATGCAGCCAGGATACTCTTCTCCGTCCTGGACCTCTTTTCCCATGCACTTTACCTTGAAGTATGGTCCGAAGTAGGTCACATCGTTGTTCATTGCACATCATATGGCCCAGGTATTCTAGTTTGCGACGTTTTATGGTTACGACTAGTTCGCGCTCTTTACCCATTCTATGTAGTACTTCTTCGTTGGTACATTATTGTGCGAATTAATGGAATCACTGTGAATTTTTTTTCATTTTTTCAATATTCACAGTTGGCAACACTACCTATACAGTTGACAGCTGACCAAGCGTTGAAAACATAACCTTACTGTGTGGTGGTGTGTTTGAGTGTGTTTTAGTTCATTTCTTACCAAGCTTGTGTTGTTTTGGGGGTTTTTGTACTATTTTGTGTTGTTTTTGGTTTTATTCCAACATGGATATTACGCCTAGGAAGCGTGAAAAGATTGTCACGTTGAGTGAATACACTAGTTTATCACAAAGAGAGATTGCTAGAACGTGTGGAGTGAGTCAGGGGGTAGTAAGCAAAATTTTGAAGCGTAAAGGAGAAGCGGGATCAGTGGATGTTGTAACCTCGGAAATCTTTTTTGGGTGGTGCTAGAACGATAACCAATGGAGACACTGCGGACGGCAGCCAGATGGTTGGTGGAGAGCGAGTCGTGGGTTCGAAACTAGCTTTTGGAACCGGGAATGGATCCAACGAAAGAAATAGGTAAAGATAGGATAAGAGATATTAGGAAAGATACAGAAATAAACAAAAAGATAGATGGGTAAAATTACCAAAGATAAGAGAAGATAGAAACAGGGCGCCACTCAATTTTTTGGGGTTAAGGAGAAAATTAAGAAAACCTCAGAAAAGAAAAAAATGCTTGCGTAAATAGGTTTTCGGAATATATATTAAATAGTAATGGTTAAAGTAAACAGCCCTGTCTCACTCCTCTACTTATCTGTTGCACATCCGTGCTATTTCCATCTAATGTTGCCAAAGCATGTTGGTTATAATAGAGATTTCTCACTATGTTAATGTCATTTTTGACAGATTTTGAGTTGTTTAAAGCATGTTGGACTTCCAGATTTTAATGTTATTGGAGCTTCCTCGTTATCAATTTGTGTTGGTTCCGTTCCGTTGGTTCCCTTTTCCTAACTATTTGATTTAAAACTCTCTCTATGAGCGGTATAGTCAACCGTTGGTTCCGTTGGTTCCCTTTTCCTAACTATTTGATTTAAAACTCTCTCTATGAGCTCTCCATAATATTTTATGATAAAATGATAAATGGACTGAGAGATCAGATTGGAGTGGAGATACAAGCACAGAAGAATAGAACACAAATTCGAGATAATCATTTAAATCTGCATTATGAAGGAAGGAGGGGAAAGGAAAAATCAATCCTCCTGTACAATTTTGATGATTGTGATTAGATGGGAAAAATTTTTCATCTTAATTTAGACACACAATTTACTGGATTATTATAGAACACATTGCATTGCCTAACTCTTAGTCATAAAATTTAAATTATTTATTAATTCTTAACAAGTTTCAATAGGTTGAAATTGAACAAATTGTTGTGTAAAAACTAATTACCAAATGACGTATTATCAACAAAATGTCTTACTTTATTTTTATGTTTTGAAATCTGAACCATTTAAAAACAAATAAGCATTTTTAAAATAATAAGTCGTTAGATTTCATAAAAATTATTATTAGATAAAATTAATTGATGATTTTTTTAAATAGTAATGTTAGTGGACGGGTTATGGAATTCCAAACCCGTTCATGTCTTGACTGAGATACTTACATACATGATACAGACATAATAATTCTCCATTTGGTTCTATTTTCTGCCATACGAATCGTCTTTAAGATTACGTCGGAAGTTGCTCAGCCTCTCTGGTCAGCGGTTATCCTCTTTTTTTTCTAGCGTTATATCCTATAATATGTATGTCCTGTCCTGTCCTTTGTATGCATTGTTTTCTAATTATTAAAATAAATATTAATTAATATACCATTATTAAAAGTATAAATATGTTTCCATTTGCATTTGATTTTTAATGCATATTTTTCACTATTTTTTGCATATTTAATGGCATATAACAAATCAATTTTCAATTGTTAAAAGTGAAGTATGAAATAATACATACATTACAAATGCAGAATTGGCACCATATTAGCTAACGTTTGGCATCCAGTAGAAATGAAATCATGCCAAATTTCTTTAAGGCGAACACTCTTGACATTCGAAGGTGTTCCATAAAGTTTCGATTGCCAAACAAACCGGGTTGGTGAATATAGACTTAAACATTATAATGTTCCCAATAGTCTAAATAAATTGATCGGTTGTTGGTTGTTTTGCTTTGATGAGCATCCATCATAGTTTTTGGAATAGAGTAAGAGGAATGTCTTCTTCATTGCTTACTTTATTTGTTCTAATTTTGTTTTCTCAGCTTTTTGTTGCTGCTAGTATTGTTTAAATACTGTTTTTAATAACTCGAAGATATTAATTAGTCCAATTACTTCTTCTTCTAGGAGCAGCAGCTTTTCTAGCTTTTGGTGAACTTGCAGCAGCCTTGGCGGTCTTTGGCTTAGGTGCCTTGGGTTTTTTTGTAGGACTTTCTTTATATGATTTTTTAGCTTTTGTTAGTGTTTTTACTTTGGCCTCTGCTGAAGTCGGAACTGCGGATGAAGATGACGCAGTTTTAGATACTAACTTTCTTCGCCTTTGCTGGCTTTTTCTCTGTCTTTGATGCGGCTTTTTTAGCCTTTGTCACTTTCTTTACAGATTTTGTCTTTTCGCCTGCAGCAGAACGTTTGGCAGCGGCGGCAGTTTTTTTCGGTTTAGTTGTTCCTCCAGCTTTCTTTTTTTCTGCGGAACTAGGCTTGCAGATCCAGAAGACGACGATGAGGTAGACGCTAACTTGAAAGATCCTGACGCGACTTTTCCTTTTGTTTGCACCAACGATCCAGTAGCAACTGCAGCTTTTAAATATTTTTTGATGAACGGTGCAACTTTTTCCGCATCTACTTTGTAATTTGCAGCAATATACTTCTTGATACCTTGAAGAGAAGAACCACCTCTTTTCTTGGGCCCTTTGATAGCATTGTTCACTATTTCAGACGTTGGAGGATGAGAAGGTTTTGTCCGTGGATTTTTTGCCTTCTTTTCCTTTTTGGATGGAGAAGATGTTTGTGGCGTTCCAGATGCCGACGTAGCCGAAGCGACTGGTGATTGGTTTTCTGTATCTGCCATTTAGTTGTAGATATAAAAAAATCTTAAGTCAATATGCGGTATGTAACGATTCACTGACTGAAGAGCGAAAACTCTTGACATTCGAAGGTGTTCCATAAAGTTCCGATTGCCAAACAAACCGGGTTGGTGAATATAGACTTAAAAATTAGAATATTTTCAATAGTCTAAATAAATTGATCGGTTGATGGTTGCTTTGCTTTGATAAGCATCCATCATAGTTTTTGGAATAGAGTAAGTGGAATATCTTCTTTATTTCTTACTTTATTTGTTCTAATTTTGTTTTCTCCATAAATTTCTGTGATAATTCCAAAAAGGTTTTGCAGATTTCCCATGTGGCGTAGTAATGTGATAACATCGTTCAGCAAAATTCTTTTAGCTTTCTATGTATCTACGAAACACAGGCACCTGGTCTAATATATTATATTATATTCGATAGATTTTGAAGCGAAGCTTCTATTCACTGTGTGCAAGTTCCGAAGAGCGACACCTAGGGGCATAAATCAGCGAAAATGTTAGCACTATTAATATTTTAGTCTTATATTAGCTACAAATAAAGTGACTTAGACTTGTTTATGTAGTACAATACTGAGTCATAGGGAAAAAGCTTTAGTTGTGTCAAACGATGTTAAGAATGTAGAAGAATTAAGAAAAAATAGGCAAAGCTATTTAATTCAAGCAAGTGTTATAATAAGTGTGCAATTCCAATATTTAATGGATTATTTCTTTTTTTTTAGATTGATGACAAAAGAATGATTATAGATGTGTCTTGCAATTATATGTACAATAAAAGTAAAAAGTGCAAGCTTTTTGTTAATGCTATTATTTCTTTTGTAATTGGGTTATGTTACTTACATCTGCTTTATTATGGAGACAGTTTATCGAATTTGGGTTATGTTACTTAAATCTGCTTTATTATGGAGACAGTTTATCAAATTTGTGTTATGTTACTTACATCTGCTTTATTATGATATAAATCCACGTTTCTCGTTGCATTACTTTGTGTTTAGAAGTTGGAAACCGATAGAACTTGACTTTACTAATTTTTGTTGTATTTTTACAATTTATAATACAGCATTTGCGAAATCTCATTTTCTTCAATAACTACTTATCAAATATGCTAACAAAGTTGCAAGATTTCATCGCTGCATGCGCACGATCGTTTCTTGTATCCTTTCCAAGTACTTGCATACAGTAGTAGTTTAGTATAACAGGCGCACTTATTTCTTTGATCTTTCATAATAGCTCTTAACTGTTTCGTATTATTATTATATAATTGTTCTTCGTTGTTCTCCTAGACCTGTCCTGTAACATTAACGAAGTCCATTAATTTCAAACAACAATAGTCTATTATAAAAAAAGCTTCATGTATTATTGACCACAAAAATTGAAAACATAATAAATAATTCATACAGACGAGTTGATCGAACTTTACACTTCAAATAAAAAAATAAATATGTTTGATGAAAAAAAAAAAAAAAAATAACAACACGTCATGTTCACTTGACAGGAAATCGTAGACCATTACTAGTTCTCAATGGAAAGTAATGATTTATTGTTTGACGTACGAATAAGACCTTAAACGAACTTCAATTCGGCCGCTGTTTTCTTTTGAATTCATGGTTGTAGAAATATTTCGTAAAAAATATAAAAAATATTTTTAACGTGTCATTTTACACTTAACAAAACAAACAACGAAAGACAGAAGCAGTAAAAATAAAACAAAAAAATTATATAAATCAATTTAAAAAAACAACAGTTTAATATAATAAAGAAATTAACTAAATACCAAACGAAATATGTGAATGAGATACCAAATGAAGACTAAAAGTATATGGTTGTAAATATAAAAACAATCAATTATCTCTCAATTGTCAAGTCAGCACACAATGATACCACTTAGTTACTTTGTGTTGTAGTTCCTATTTCTGATGAAAGGCAGAAATTTCATGAATGCATAAAACTGCTTTGAAACGTACTTGTACATCACGAAAGTCTCTATCAGGGCCACTCCTAATACGATAGGAATAACGAGCAAGATTAGGTCTCCCTGTACCCACTAGAATTCCTGGACGCATAATTGGGACAACCGTTATCAGACCATCTAACTATCGATTTTAATCGTCGTGAATTTAGTCCAAATGTTCAAAACGGCTTCATTGACGTTTCCGAAACAACGAAGTTTTTGTCTGTTTTGTAAGTAATTTTTAAATCAGAACCTGTTGTAGCATCATAGAACAGATTTACATAAAAGAGGAATAGCCAAATACCACACAACGCGTATCGTAAAAATTAAAAATATAACTTTGCGAAAACTCCGAAACTGATAACTGCACTCTCGGGTGCCAGTTGCTGACTACGCTGCAACTGACGTCACTCCCTGGTCAACGGTCATGCGATGTGCGCAATATGTTACCTTTGTCGTTTATTATACCATGAGTTTAGATAGAGATAGAGAGGGGGCGCCTTCGGACCCTGACGGTTATTCTCTCGCAGCGCGCGGACTATAATGTTTCTTCCCCAGCACACCGTTTCATTTAACATTTATAATAAAAGGAATGTAAATGTTTTCCCTTTTACTCCGTACTATCCGAAAGTAATGTATTCATCACTAGAAAACTTCGTTATCTCAATTTCGACCGAAAGTGGACTATGATTGTTTTTCTACCTGACTCCTCAATTGATGTTTCGCGACACGTAGCGTGAAAGGTTCTGATGATCTTGGTAGGACTGTAGGAAAAAAGAGTAGGAAATAGTCCAACTCTCGGTTCACAGCCTAATGGAAGTAATAAAAATACAATAAAGTAATTTTATTACCTATTTATTATTTTTTTTTATAGATTTTAATAAAATTGACAAAGTGTACTTTTTGTATAACGGACCTCTCTTGTCGCTTAAATGGACTCTTCCAACCGTTTAACTGTGACTGCGAACCGCTATTTTGTGATGCTACTTCCGTGACGCGATTCGTGACCCTACTTCCGTGATACTTTCCTCAGCATTTGACTCTAGAGAAAAAATAATTCAACCTTAGTATAAAAGCTTCATTTTATTTTTACGCACAACAGTCCGTTAAGGCATCAGACATTTTTTTTACAACATAATCCTAATATTAACTAATTACAATTATTTTAAACAAAACTTTTAACTTAAATATGTATATATAACATTCTTAACTACTCTGAAGGACCTGGTGTACAATATTTCTCAATTCGCTTCTATTTTGTGCTTTTATTTTCCAGTCCCTCACCTTCACGTGTTTAAGGTCTTCCTCCGTTTTACTAATCCACCTCGTTCTGGGTCTACCTCTTTTGGGGCCGATTAATTTTCTGGTTATTACTAGTTTAGGCATTCTGTTTGCTGTCATTCTTTCCACATGTCCCAACCATCTGTTTCTTTGTGCATTGACGAACTTGGTAATGGTAGGTTCTTTGTATAAAGCCATTAATTCATTATCCCTCCAGATACTGACAGAGAATGTAGCGTAGAATTTTTAAGTAATTTTAAACTGTTTGTCCTCGTTTTAGTGTAGTGTTTTGTACAATTTTATGTCATTTTTAATGTTTCCACATTCTACGCTTGCCGGATAGGTTACATTTTGACGAAATGTCCCTGAAGATGCTATTTTAAGCGAAAATACTTGGGCTAGATTTAATTAACTTGTGCTCGAGAATAGCCTTATTTTCAAAGTTCATTAATTCATTGTTGGTTCTTCTCTCCCAACCATCTTCTATCTTCCGTCCTCGTTAGATCGTCAGCAAATGACAAGCACTGGTGCCCATTTTTCATGATCGTTTCTTCCACCTTCATGCTGCATTTTCTAATTACAGTTTCTAACACTAAGTTGAATAATGTAGTGGATAAAGAATCTCCCTGTCTCAAGCCTTTTGCAACCGTAAATTGATCTGATATGTGACCCTGCCAAGCAATTTCACACGTAGAGTTATTAAGTGTCATTTTAACTAGTCGGATCAGTTTGTTTGGTATACACAAATGTTCCATTGCTCGATACATTTTGACTCTATCGACTGTATCATATGCTTGTCTAAAATCCACAAACAAAACATACAGGGGAACTTTACCTTCATAACAAGTTGTTTGCATCTACTTTAATGAGAAGATTTGGTCTATAGTAGATCTGTCCTTTCTAAAGCCGGCCTGATATTCATGCAGGATTCTTTCCGTGTAGCAATTTAGTTTATTTCTCAATATTCTTGCCAAGATTTTGTATACCGTGTCTAATAAGGCTATACCTCTTTAGTTGTCACATTTCAGTTTGTCTCCTTTTTTATGCAGAGGGCACATGCGGGCCTCATACCACTCCGATGGCATTACTTCCTTTTCCCATACTTGCACTAGTAGCTGATATATTTTTCTTTGTAGTTGTTCTCCACCAAACTTGATCATTTCTATGCATATGTCATTTTTACCAGGACTTCTGTTATTTTTCATTTCTTGTATTGCTATCACCACCTCTTCCTCTGTAGGCTGCCTTTCAACTATCGCATCTTCTCCAACTGTCTAGTTGTCTACTGCTTCGTGGTCCTCCTCACCATTTAATAATTCTTCAAAATGTTTTTTCCATTCCGTCATTATTTCTGCCGGATCGCTAATTAAATTTCCGTCTTCACCTTAAATATAACTACAGTGGCTTTGGTAACCTTTTCCCATCTTTTTAACTTCTTGATAGAACTACCTCACCTCAATGTTTTTAAACTTCTCTTCTATCTCTTTTAATTTCAACTCATTGTGGTTTCTCTTTTTCCTTCTACACAGAGCTTTCAATCTTCCTCGAAAAATTCTATATTCTTGTTTTTTACACTCTCTATTATCTGTTAATATTTGTTGTCTGATCTTCTTCCTTTCCTTTGCTATCGCCTGATACTCTTCGTCAAATCAATCTTTGTTTGTACTGGAGTCGCACTTACCTATTTTCTCGCTAGCTTCTCCTACGACAGTTTTAATTTGTTCCCAGGCTAGATCTGTCTAGCCTGGGAACTGTCTATATTTTGGTTACATTGTTGTAGAATTTTATTTATTTCTTCTTCATATTTATTTTTTATTTCTACTTCCTTAAGTTTTTCAATATTGTACTTTCTCTTCGTTTTATTATATATATGTATAGAAGCTTCGCTTCAACTATAAATACTTTTATAAACATTTATTCGTTGTAGATTACTTCGTCAGGATTAAGGGAATACTTTAAAGGCACGCCTCTGTGTCACATACATCTCTATTTCTCCTTAACTTTTAAATTTAATTTAGTCCCAATGATCCAAAGTTAAAAGCCTCTCTCCTTCTATGATCCTCAAATTCATTATAGTCGGAAATATTCTATTACGCATCCAAAATTCAGGGACACGCCCAACTTCATCCGATTACCAAACGGTATTATCAAAATCTTCGAAGGGATCCTGACTTGGTTGTTAAGCGAGCGATGTCGACGTAATGCTCTTAAATACATAATGTTCTCACAATGGCATTGTGTGATACCAGGCTTCTTATTCCGTGCCTTACATTGTTTGCTCTTCCTTCATCTTCGAGATTTTTATTTAGGGATTTACTAACTTGAAAGCAGATCAGTCCGTTTTATTAGTCATCAATACGTGAAGTTATAAAATTTATTTTATCCTATTCGCTTATATATTTAATTATATTTTGGTATTCAGCTGCATGCAAGCAAAATGTGACTGCATTTGTGTTATTTGGTTGCATATGTAATTGCAATAAATGCATAGATTTATTGAAATTGTTTTAACTATTTTTTTTTGTCAATGTTTTACTTATTAAACTCTCCTTTTTATTTTGAGACTTTTTCTTCAAGTTTGTGAGTGGCCACCATTCTAAACAGCCGTGCGCGGCTTTAACCGAACCACTTCCTCAAGTTACTAAGCCAGCCTATTCTTCGTATTCTCACACTTTGTACTTCTTGAATTTAGATTTGTATAAGTTGTAATAATGTGTATTAGGCCCTCTCATCACGTGTTCAAAGTACGTCTTCTTCTTTTTATGTAGTCAGGACTGTCTGTTTTGCAATGTGCCTCTAGTATGTTGTCGTTTTATTGCTTTCCTGGTCTTCCTACTGATCCTCTTCCTATTGGGGAACCGTCTTTGTCATTTGGGCTTATATGATATTTCCATTCTACTCTTCTATTTTTTACCCAGGTCTTGATGTTCTCATGTTCTTTATTGGTCTGATGACTGTTTTGCAAATTCTGCCTTTCATTTCTTTTCCGATATTTTTATTTCTCCAATTATTTCATTCAGGCAGCCTGCGGCTCTGTTTGCTCTATTTACTTGATCTTCCACTTCAGTTTCGAGCTTTCCGTAGTTAGATAATGTAATACCTAGATATTAAACTCCATCACTTGTTCTATTATCTGACCTTCCAGCCAAAATTTATATCTTAGTAAATTAGTTGTTTTATATTAAATTGGTTAAGCATACGTTGTAAATCGTCTTCCTTCTGAGAAAGTAGTATTGCGTCGTCTGCATAGCAGATAACTTGAAGTTGTTTTTCTTCCATTTGGTATCCTTTTTTAGTTCTTAATTTTTTATTATTTCATCCATAATCAGGTTGAGCAATACAGGACTCAGGGAATCCGGCTTGAAGGACCATTAGTGCGCAAGACATACATTAGAACCAGATTTGTCATATACATACATAAAAGCATTTTGCACGTAATAAACCATTTTTGTAAGGTTATTTTTACTTCTTATATTTAAATGATATAAACTTCGAGTTTAATGGTTGTTTAGTATCCTACATTAAACACCCTGTCTTATCCCATTGCCAGCTTCAATAGGGTCGGTTAGTTTTTCTTCCACCTTTACATTTATTTTGTTGTTTTGGTGATATTTTCGATCGTGTTGGTTATTCCTAGACGTATCTCTCTTGCGTACAATAAATGGATAACGTCCTTCAATTTGACCCTGTCATATGCCTTCTTAAGGTCAACGAAACATAGATATGCCGGTTTATTGTACTCTAATGATTTCTTTTGCACTTGTCTCATTATAAATATAGCGGTGGTGCATGATCTTTCCGACCTGAAAACTTGTTGTTATTCTGCTAGTGTTATAATATCATTCAGTTTATTTGTTATTACTTTGGTTTTGGTTGTTAATTTTAGTGTTGTGTTTAATAAATTATTTCCTTTGTAATTTTCTAGCCCTCCGAACTTCATGAGTTCGTTCGGTATTCTGTCCTCTCCTGGTGATTTTCTATTTTTTAATTTCCTTGATACTTCCTTTAGCTCTTCCTCCTCAATATTTATTTCTTCGTTTGTCGTCACCTCTGGTGTTGTGGTTCATCATCGTCACCTTTAGCAAACAGGTATCAAAAGTAGTCTACCCATGTTTCCCTCTGAATGTGTTTCGTCTTTATTAGTTTGTTCATCTCTTTTCTTTGTCCTCTGGTCATTCTCCGTATATATTTCCTATTTGTTCATATTTCTTTTTGTTTTCCGTAGAAGTCGTGTTCCATCTGTTTTGAGAAGTTCTGCCAGTGTTCCCTTTTTATTTGTCTAACTAAAGTATTCTTTTCATTTCTAATTCGTCTAAACTGGTTGTATGCCTGTTGTGTTTTTTGTGTTCTGTATTGTAAAAAGTCTTTCTTCTTTTTTGATATGTTGGTGTTCGTTACTTGTCCTCTCTCCAAGTGATTCTGTTGCTGCGGTAATTATGTTATTTTTGATTTTTTCCCAGCTTTCCTCGATGTTATCGTTTTCTAATATTTCATTCCCAGCTAACTTCTTTGGTATTCTTTTCCTGTATAAGTATTCCGTGGATTCCGTATTTAGTCCTACGACTTTGATTTTTGTTTGTCTTAGCGCCGCTCTCTGCCCCCAATTTTATCATCTTCCCTCTGACTTGATCTACTACTTGTTGTAATTGGTCATAAAATGTTTCCCTTGTTGTTTGAGGGCTGTTACAATCCTTTCAGATATGTACTGACACTCTTTGATGTGATTTTGGTACCTTTTATGTATTAGTAAGGCTACACCTTTCCTACAAAAAGGGTGTACATATGTGATATTATGAGTATAATTTCAGTGTATGTGGACTATATTACATAGGGCTGGTTCAAATAAATTAGGATATGTTGTAAAGGGTTATACAGGCAATAGCAAATTAAGTTTATACAAAGTCTTACCAATATTGCTGCTCCACACACTCGCGGTTATTCTTCATACGCTATCTGTCCAGTACCGGTTTCTGAACACGTATTTCGCGGTACTAACACTGATATCACGAGAGAGCACACTTTGTCTCTTTAACTTTAAGAGAGTGTCTCTTTAACGATAGATAACAGCCAACAGAGCGACTGTTCTTCTCGATAAGCAAGAGAGAGAGAGAGAGAGAGAGAGAGAGAGAGAGAGAGAGAGAGAGAGAGAAAGGTAATTCGATTACCTTTGTCAGAGGCCAGAGGAATGGGGAAATCTCTTAATTTTTTATTACTACCACATCACCTATCTTTAAACGGTAGCGATGTTTCACTTAATCCTACTTTGTCGTAGTAGCATATCCGATCCAAGCAGTGGAAGCGTCAGGCATCTGGGAAATGGAATTTTATATATTGATTGGAATGTATCCAATAATGATTTCCAATCCGAGATCAATAGGTCATCCAGTATATTACTGTCCCAGTCTAAAGGCAATGACTAGAGATGTCGTAAGAAAGATTTAGAGTGTACTCTAAAATGTAAGAGTTTTCCTAAGCAGTTATACATTCGAGAAACATAGGCACATAATTTTCTTTTTGTTTAGGGAGGCACCTCTTCACAAAACGACAACTCGTCTTAAAAAGATGACCTACAGGTCATCTTATCAAGTTAATATTTCGCATGTGAAAAAATTGAACACCTTCTTCGGCCCTGTTTTCTTTTGCAACTCCACTGTAGATTAGTATGTATTTATCTAATTTTTATTGTCCTTTTCCTTTCTTTTGTGTTTCCTGTAGAGCACAAATCTCTATTTCTTTATCTTTCAGCACTTGGGTTATTTCTTGATCCCTTGAGTTGGGCAATCTAATATTCCAAGTAGTAGTTCTCATCTGGGTTTTGGATGTTTTTCGCTTGTCCTTATTTCTTGACGTGGTCGTCTTCATATCAATCCGGTTCCGAGGCTGTACATTGTTTATTTGAGAAGTATTTGCTTTTACGATTGGTAGGTTGCTAACCTTGTCAATCATCCTCCACATTTTATCTGGGCTTGGGACCGCAGAGCTACTAAATCCACGCGGAACCCCAGGCAGTGTTTTTATTTAAATACGTAGGTACTAAAAAAAATTCTCTTCTTTTGATGGTTAATAAATATTATTTCTGTTTAATATCTCATGGTTATAGTTACTTCCATATTTTTATCACATACCTAAATGCTTGAATCGCTAAGTGACAATGACATTACATCTAAAAATAAGCGTAGCATGGCAAAACATGTCATGTATAAGTAAATACACTGGAAATTTTTCAAAAATATCGTTTAAAGTTTATTTCATATATGTAAATTTAAGAAAATACTCCATATGAAAACGCTTTAGTTCAGGCAACTCAGTAAATGTTTCAATGGAAACTAAGGAAAACGCCCTAATAGATTATGCTCAATGCTGTCAGGAGTTGAATATAGAATTTACAATTGTTTCCATGCAACGCGCATTGGTGTGGCTGGAAATTTTTAATACGGTCGCGGAAAAGATTTATACAGACCCAATAATGTCGATATTGGACCGAGGCCAAACTCAAAAACGACGCTGCCGATTGTGTTTATCGAAATTCAGCAACTAAAGTCCCGAGCGCATTTTGTTTTATTGAAAGTTTTATAGGTATCTTGAGAACAATAAAAAGTAGATAAAGTGTACTGGCGACATGTTCTTGGGGCTATTATAAAATAGATCGGTTTGTTCTTCGGAAAAGAAATAGGTCATATTCAATTTAGTTGCTCATTGTTTGAAATTACGGAATATTTCACCAACAAGTTCTACGATAGCATCAATAACACAAGTGTTATTTATACCATCAGTGCGCCACTTATCATTGGTTCAGCTTCAGGCTAAAGAATTTTAAATTTAACAACTACATCGAATTACGAAAAAAATTACCCAAACATTTAGATATCTTGTACACGTCATCTGGTAGATCTGGTTTTATAAAACAATTTATAATTTTATAAATAAATTCCTCTTTTATATTTCTAATTCCACTTATTTCCAGAAATTTGTTTTTTTAATTGATCAAATAACCCTTAAAATTTTCATATCATAACTGGATGTCGCGAGAAGCATTCCTGGTAACGACGGAAATGAAAACGTGATTTTAGCGCCTTTTTCGCTGTGAAAAACGGCTAATGGAAAGCTTATTTGGAAACGTGCCATCAAATATAACGAAAATTCTTGTTTCCTCACAGAAGTGGAATCGACTTTGATGCCGATGGCCATATTGCGAAATTGTGTTAGGCATTGAGATAATATTTAGGAAATAGTCTTAAAATTTGATTTCGCGATGACAATAGTATGTAACACAGTCACATTGCAAACAAAAACAAAAAAAACTAGCAACAGAATCGCAGGCGTAAGTGGACACATACAGTTTAATATTATAAAAGTTTATAACAAACGTGGTATTAACGGGTTAAACTGAGTCCAATGTGGCTTCTGGTTCTTCATCAAGAGCTATTCCGGGTCTTCAGTCTCCTTATGTCCTTAAATAATTCCACTATATTCATTTGCGCTGCACACTTGAAACAAACACTTGGGGCGCGAATTTAACAAACTTTAAAAGGCTCCTTAAACGGGTGTCAATGTAGCAAAAATTAGGAGACTGATGTAGCTAAAGACTGTGAGAAATGTGGCGAATTAAAAATAAAGAGATTGCAAAATGCGCGGCACAAGGAAAGTTAGGCTACTAGCAAACTCAATTATGGATTCGGCCAATTTGCATTTAAAGAAATAACTACCAAACAAAGTGCAAGAATCAGAATAGACAAGATAAAGCTGATAGACGTTTGAGATTTAATTTCAATGCAGGTCTCCTGCCATCTGCTTTTACGTATTTTGACCTTATTAGAAATTATTATTTTATTAGAAATTATTATTAGGTCTTCTCAGAGGGATGTATTCACAAGCTCTGGATTGAAAATAAATATCTCCCATTATCAAAGATAATTATAAAAATAAGTCCTCTGCAACTACCCTTAAAAAACAATATAAAAAATATCAAACAACCTTTAACAAATACCCTCAACATCCCAAAAATACCCTTCCCTTTACTACCCTACCAACACCCACACACCCCCACAACACCTCCCTCCATCCATTCCAAACCCTTAATATTCTAACCACTTTCACCCTCTCCATTACTAAAATTTAATTTACCACCAATCACCTTTAACAACTTTTAATAAACATAAACTCTCAATACAACAACCCTAACACCCCAAAATCATTAAACCAAATTATTCCCCAACCCAAACCTCCATCTACAAACACAAAAAACATACAACCCACTCCTAACACCTTTCAATATAATTTAACACCTCCCCAAATCCAATCCCCATTTACACACTTCTCTAAAAAAAAAAACAACAACAAACCTAACCACAACACACTCCTTAATTCACCACACATTCACATCTTCACATAATCCATCCTCACAACCCCTAACATCCCACATCCAACCCCCCCAACCCAACCTAACAACCATCTTCACAACAACTACACCCCCCAAACTCCAAACCACTTCAAAATCCCATCCACATAATAAAACATTCTACAAAAATCCCAACCACCCATACCCAAACCACCCTAATACTTACCTAAAAAACTATCCAATTAAAACTCCACAAAACCACTCCAATCAATATAACAACCCAGTATTTTCCCAATCAAATAAACCATTCTATCTTCTTCTTCAACTTTAAACACCAAAATTCAAAGGCGGCCAATTATTCAGATGAACTTGTTTTAGTGTCCAAGCTTCCAAACCACAAAGAAGAGTAGAGTACACGTAACATCGAAGCATTTTCAGGCGTAGTTCTAACCTTATATCCCGACAACAAAGAAACTTTTTAAATTTATTAAATGATGTACGTGCTATTTCAATACGTGTCTTAATTTCTTTGGTTTGGTCTACATCTGATGTTATCCATGTTCCTAAGTATTTATAGTTATTAACACTCTCAATTGCAGTATCTTCAATAGTCAATTGGATATTTGCATGTGCAGATTTAGTCATAATCATGCATTTAGTTTTCTTTAAATTTATCTTCAGTCCGTACTCATGACAGCGTTCATTAAGGCGTTGCATTACGTTCTGTAAATCATTGTTGTTATCCGTAATTATTACTGTATCGTCTGCAAAACTTTAGTTATTCAAAACTTCTCCATTGATAGATATACCTTCTATTGAGTCTGAGAGCGCTTCTTGAAACACCGCTTCACTGTAGACATTGAAAAGTAGTGGGGACAGCACGCAACCCTGGCGGACTCCTCTCTGTATTTTGATATTTTCGGTGTACTGGCTGTCAACTCTTACCTTGGCAGTTTGATGCCAATATAAATTAGCGTTTTTCTAGCTGGGTCATTTTGTTCCATCTGCATTACATGCCCTACCCATCTCAGTTTGACGTTAACCTTGATTTTACAAGAAATAAAATTTTTAATAATGACAAAAAGGAATGAAGTCTAAACATTCCCCAAATGGAGGAACAAAAATCAAATATCATAATAATGTTTGCTTATCGAAACCAATGTCTAAAAATAGAAACAATGTCTTCCCAAAAGTAAATAAAACTTCTTAAATAATGGATCTTCTTTCAACACCAAATTCTGATCTTTTAATTAAACTCTGTTTCGCCGAACTATCGCAATGTATAGTAGTAGTAATATAGTATTACAAAGGTTATGAGTTAAAATCGATCAAATCATGGATATTTGAATTGTCCAGTTCCAGCTGCTAATTATTGTTCTTCCTATTGTGCCGTTTTTTAACGAAGGTTGGCGATCACTTTTTTAAACGCTTCCCTGTCTTTTGCTACGTGAAATACCTGTTCAACAAATGTCCAATATCTGATATTACTCAGCCAAGATTTCTTCTTTCTTGCCAAGCCTGTTCTTCATTAATCTTCCTGCATGATGACTCGTAGAAGAGATTATTTATCATTTCGAAGTATGTGGCCCAGATACAATATTTTTCTTATTTTAATTGTGTTTATATGCTTTCTGCCATATTCAATTCGTCTTAACACTTCTTCGTTTGAGATTTTTGATAATTATTACTTTCCGATAAAATATCGAATATGTGTTGTGGATTGCCCACCAAGCAATGTTAGCTGTTAGCTGTAAACAATGATGTTAGTAGTGAAGTGAACTTTGTCTACTGTTATATTTAGCAAAGTTTTGGTATGCTAAAAGTTTGTTCAAAATTGGTATCTATGTGAATAGAAAATGAAAATACACTTATTATTGAAATTACCGGTAAGTCCACACCTAGTTATACCTTAATCTATAAATTGTTTTGATTGTTTTTTCAATTATCAATGGTCTTTTCAATATCGTCTATTTGCTGCTGCTCCTGTTGACGATTTCGGTGCTTCTGTAATACTTAGTTTCTTTTTTGTTTTTGTTTCGAACGTATATAAATGATTGCTTTTTCTCATTTTCTATTGTATTTGTATATATTATTTCACTGTTTTTTTCCATTTCCTTCAATCTACTGCGTTTTCTATCCAATCGCGGACTTTGATTATTTCTAGATCTTTAAGAAAACCATTTTTCTTTTTGGATTTTTCTTTTTTTTTACTGCTGATGTGGGTCGCTATAGATCTCATGTTCTGTTAGTTCTCTCCTCTAAAATCTGATTTTACATAACTCCATAATTCGTCCACTTATTTTTCTTTCCTATCTCTATAAAAGGCCTGTTTGCATCACCCATCTTTAATTTGCATATGTATCTGTTAGCCTAATACCCAAATAATTTCGAAATTCTTTGTCACTGGTTTATGAAATATAATTTAATTGGTATAATATGCACAAGAGCCTCCTGCTTTGAGTAAACCTCTCTGTTTCTTGTTCTTTACAATATTTTGCTGTTTGTTTCAAACTAGAGGCTCCTATATTTCTTAAGTGTATCCTTTGTATTTTGCAGAATTAGGTCTGTAGAGTAGACACTCAAATCAAAAGGAAGTAGAGGCCACCGGTAATAATGGACTTTTTCAAGAAGCTTCTCCTTCGTAGAATGAATCCAATTTAAAACGGAAAAGAAAAATATTTCATAGATACAAGTAGCACTTTCGTAATAGCAAGGAGAGTATTCTAAATGTAAAATTTTAATTGTATATTTGAAATCGTAGAAGAAACACTCTGAAAAAAATATTATTATGAAAGCTTGTAAAGTTGTTCTCCAATTTGTATCAGAATGGTTTTATCATGGAGCACTACAAAACCCTTTTTTATTAGAATTCCTAAAATGCATCTGCTCGCCGCTAGATGGCACTGGCCACATCGATTAAATTTCAGATAAAATAAAAAATGGCTTTGATCTTTAATATCTAGCTGAATATTGCACTTAGAATACTTTATAAAAAACCAAATTGTTCATTTTTTTACCTGCTACAATTTTGATTTTTATAAAATTTTCGATAAAACGTATATTTTTGGAGATATTTGCAAAAAAACCGATGAAAAACGTGAAAAAATTGTGAATTTTCAATTGCCAATAACTTGAAAAGTATTGGATTTTTCGAAAAACTTTATAGATTATTTTTTGCGTACAATTAGTATCGTTCTACCTACCTTCTATCGATATCTGAAGCTATTTTGAAAAAAAATCACCCCCGAGAAGGGGTGGCAACCACCCCCAGGGTGGTTGAGGAGTTCAAATCGTTTTCACTTTTGAAGTGAAGGGTAAGATGAACCTAATTCCAAAATTGTATGCAATTCGGTTCACAGTAAAAAAAATCGGAGCAATAATGCTTCAATAACTGCACTATTAAACATGTTTTCTGTTTCATTCTATGTAAAAAAATTTGATAAAGATGCTGTTTTTATTTATAAATGTACTACAGAATAATACTTTTATCAAAAATAAATATTTGCTATATCTACACGTTAATCACCAAACGATTTAGCAGCTGTTTAAGTTTGAATAAAATTGGCTTAAATGTGACTTATTGAGTTTCAATTGAGATATAACCGTTTTGCGGTACATTTATTGTTAAGTGCAATCAATCTTCGGAAAGGTAATTATGAAGAATCATTACCACTTAAATAATTTGTTATGGATCATAAATAAATTTTCCATTTACATCTCAGTCTTCAGTTCTATTAAAAATAATTACTTTATAAATGTAGGTACTACAAATAACATAATGTAGGCCTCAAGCAATGCCGTAAAACTTTACAATTTATTTAATTTTTTTACTTTATATTAGTTTTCAACTTGTGCTATTATTTGCTAATGTCGTTAGCCTTTCATTTCTAACTCTGGCTTCGGTTTGCTACTTTGTCTTTAGCTATTAGACCTATATTAACATACCTGGCGGAGACAAGATCTGACACATCTAAAACGAGACGAGTGGTAGAAACAACAGAGATGAAAATACTCCGACGAATGTCAGGGAGAAGTCTATTGGATAGGGAGAGAAGCGAAAACATAAGAAGAGCATGCAATATAGACGACATAAATGGATGGGTGACAAAACGAAAACAGAAGTGGAACGAACACATCAGTAGAATGGCAGCGGATAGAATAGTACGAATAGCACGAGATAAGTCACCAAATGAACGAAGAAGTATTGGCAGACCAAGAAAAAGATGGTGCGACAATTTAAACAATTTAGGAGGCTAATATTGAAGAAAAAACAGGCTTTAAAGCCTACATACTAGAAGGAAGAAGAAGAAGAAGAAAACTACGAGTTATCAATTGGTAGAACAGGCCGAAGCAGACCAAAGAAACTTATAAGATATAGAAGCCTCTTGCACTTATCTTATTAATATCAATTGCATCTTATCAATCTATAAGATGCATTCCATTAATACCAATACATTAAATTTTATAGAAGCCGTTATAGAACAATACGGATTTCACAAAAGCAGGTCTATGTAGTCCAAGAATCAACTGAAGAGGGTGACTCTTTGTCAAGAACTAATCTTAAAACTGCCAACTGTTGTGAAATTCCATAATACTGGCACTGCAGCCCAAATTGAACCTTGACCTCATTCAAACTATACCTCAAATTTTCTATGGTATTGGGCCCTGTATTTTACTGTCTAGGGCTCTTAGCCTTGTCCTTTTTATGACCAGCCCATCGTGGAAGTTTACACATACCTGTCTCAGCCACCTAAGTTCTGTGAATTTCTGTCACCCAAGTTATGCCTTAGCATTATAGGGATTCGTATGTAACTTCCTACCAATGATGCTTTTGTTAGAACAATATTAGTGGGCGCTCATAACGAAGCGCCGATCCTCACTCCGACGATAGGATCCTATCATATTATCGATTTTAGGTAAAATAAATGCATTATTTTAAATGCGACCGTTCACTGTCAGTGCTATGGCTCTAGGCGAGGATACGATGCGGAGGTCTTCGTTATGAACATACCCTAAGCTTCCTATAAGAACCTTAAAGGATCATCATTGATCAATAAGTAATTTTTCGCTAATACTAAGGATTTTAAAAAGAAAAAATAAGTTTTAGTATGTAAATATTAACTATACCATAACTGTAGTAAGCTTCGCTTTTAGGCGAGGAAACAAAGCATTGAACCTACCAATTTTCCGCAGCAAGAAACGCTGTGAAAATTTTTCATTCGATTCGGGAAAGTGCCAGGAAAGTTTGTAGAACAAAATTCATGGTGGTAAAATGAACATTGCATTTGTTGAATACAAATATGAAAACAAGGATGGTCCTCGAGCTACATGGTACCCAGGGTGGACCTCGTCTTCTGGAGTTTTATGATATTTTCATTTCAAATGTCAATAGTCAGTACTCAACGAGGCTGGACTCCAACTAGCCCGATCCTCGAGCTATCTGGAGTCCAGCGTGGACCTCGTCGCCTAAAGTGTTATTATGACGCGAATATTATGACGGCGATGATCTCCAAGTTAGACCAAAGGGACCAGCTTAGACCTCGTCTACTGGAGTTTTGTTAATTTTTATTAACATGAAACTCCAGGAGACGGGGTCACTCTGGGAACCAAATAACTTGGAGACCATCACTGTTATAATATTCGTGTTAATCCCAAAAAATCCCCAAGTTGACTGATTTGGAATGAAAATAATATAAAACTCCATGAGAAGAAATACGCACCCCGGTGTACATCGCACCTCCTCAAAACATCTACGTTTTTTGCTATTGGCCGACTGATCTAAAAATGCCATATATGCCAGTGATCAAGTATAGATCTAACCTCTATATTTCGATCCACCGTCACCTCACACAAAGACTGCTGGGATTGGAACGGGGAATCCTGCGTACAGTAATCAAAAAACGACGCCACTACCCCTCCACCCTTATTCATTAACTGTCGAACATTCAGCCCATCAATGAGAGGCTCTCCTATCTGAGCAGGAGTTACACAATCAAAACCATCCGTTGCCAAAACTTCAGAGCCCAAAATATCTTGAAAACTACCTGCTCATCCATCGGCAATGTATTCAAAAAAAGACCTAAACCCAAACTTCCTTTCCTCCCCACTAAATTACTAGCCCTTGCCAGCAACGAATTCTTTGATGAGTATATTGACATTTTGGAGCACTTCGAGCTTACCTAGACAGGGAGGGATCAGTTTTTTGTGGTTTCCCGATCCCATTGCACAATGATTCTTGTTTATTGCAGAGGATAGAGCCACAGCTGCCCTCACGTGGGACCGTTTTAGCTCAACAACCCTTTCACCTCTGATTGTTCAGGATCCTCCTCCGCAGACACACCCACGAAGCGATCCACCAGTAGAACCAAAACAACGAAAAAAGCCAACCCACCTAAGAAAAACAAACTACGTCCTGAAGAGGTGAAAACCCGAAAACAGGACAACAAAAGACAAACAAGAGAATATCTAACCATAAAACAAGATCATCGAGACAATGCGACAATTCACGGCAGTCCGGTTTCGGCTCCCATATAGGGTCTCCTGTACCCTGGGAGTCCGTTGTCGGGGCTCTGATCCGGTTCTTCGAACTGAAACTCGGTGTCTGGATTTTTAAAATGTGTTTTTTTTTTTCATTTTCGTGTGAGAAAATACCAGTATTTCACCAAGATGGAACGTACGTACCATGTCAAGAAAGACTAAGTATAATTTCTTTTCTTCTAAGTTATCTTTATTTTATCCGTTACTCTACAGACTTATTCTATAGGTGAGTGGTCCAGAGCAATAACAATGGGGTAAAGAAGAAGTGTGTTATATCACGAGACGTAGGTCAAAGGCCTAAGATACGAACTGATCGATAGTGAGCTATGGATGTGAAACGAATTCTAGGTCTTATAAATAAGAACAACAGGTGGCGAATCAGACACAATTATGAAATAAATAAAGTTTTATGCTCGCCTACAGCGTCTTCAATGTTTTTTGGCCCCAATATTGAACCCTGAGGAACCCCACTATTAATATTATCATCTGTATCTGTAGAGTAGGGAGGGAGAGTTAAGTTTCACAGCACTTAAGCCACAATTGACCCATTGTGCATCCTCCCATGGAGCTGTTATCCTTAGCTCATTGTCGATCCTGTCATTTCTAGGAAGGTGGACGTCTTCTCGTTCACAATTCCTACATAGAGGTGTGTCTGCTAGTTCTAGTGTGTGGAGGTGTTTGCTTGGTTGACAATGACCAGTTAACAAACCAACTGTCAAGCGTAGGTTTTTCCTGGTCATTCCCAAGTATTTCTTTGATGCTGACTCTTCAAGGTTACTTGTTACCCTGGCAAGTTTATATGCTTTCCATTCTTCCCATCTTTTTACGGTTTGGGTATGGGAGTGACATTTGACAATTTCCGCGCTTGTTGTAGTTGATCAACCAAAAAGATCCCCTCAGTATTATCATCTCTGATCGTGAGTCACTAGGTTTAACGAGGATCTTCCTAGAATGTAAATAAGATGACAGGCATAATGAGAAATGACCCCTAAAATCAAGATTTGGGAGGGGAATAACGAAGGTTATTTTTTCTAAGAAATAGGTGAGCACTTGCCCGCTAGTTTTTGCTAGCATATAATTGTTTTTTACTCCAAACTATGTAAATTGTTTCTCACTGTCTTGCATAAACTCAAACTTGTTTTGCTAGTATTTCAGTTTCTTCACGTATATTTTTTTCTTTTTATATCTTATATCTTTTGGCTTTTATTATAAATTCCTTTCATTCTCTGCGAAAATCCTAACCATCTGATTAAATTATCTTTATTAAATAATTTGTATGCAAATTTGTTTTTGTTACCTGAATTATATTGTTCCGAATATTTGTTACTCTAAAACCAATCTAAATTTAAAAAATGTTATTCCAACTATGATTTTTGCTCTGTAATATTTTCAAATTTATGCGGTTTTATGTTGATTTTATATATCCCATTAACTTTTTACTATCTAGTTATCTACGTTTTCTACAACCATATGTCTACCAACTGGTTTTAGAAAGCCGCATTTTACCTATTAACACATCTTTATTTGTTTTTGTAAAAATAATCAGGCGCCCGCATGGCAGGATATGCTGTTTTGTATCTTGTTTCTTTTAAAATAAAAAAGGTTCGGAATCTCCCTTCTAAGGCCGTTATTAGACTAGGCAACTGGTGGCGCCACCAAGTTGCTCCACTAGTTACTCAGTGCGTCACGGGGCATTTAAGTAAATGCGACCCATTAGACTACGGCAACTGGTTGCGCCACCAAAAATTGTTGTCGTTCTGGTAACCGATTTCAGCCACCAGACGGGTAAGGCCGTTATTAGACTAGGCAACTGGTGTCGCCACCAAGTTGCTCCACTAGTTACTCAGTGCGTCACGGGGCATTTAAGTAAATGCGACCCATTAGACTACGGCAACTGGTTGCGCCACCAAAAATTGTTGTCGTTCTGGTAACCGATTTCAGCCACCAGACGGGTAACATGATCTGGTGGCGCAACCGAGTTGGGGCATTATGTTATATGTACCCTATTAGACTAAAGCGACTAGTTGCGTCACCAATAGTTCATTTGTATATAATCGAATAATATTTTTTCTATATCCAAGCAAGAAATCAAAAATAATGTATTTAATTTGTGTTTTGATAACTAGTTTTATAATAGAAATCAAAAAATAAATATGTTATTTTTAACTAAAATTGTGGTTTATTGCCATTTAATATAGTAATTAATATAATAATATAAGTAATATAGCTATGTTGGAATATAGTTATATAAATAATATTTATGTATGTATGTATATATTATTAGAGATAATTTTTAAATTTATAAAGAACTTTTTTTGTTGATATAGATATAGTCATAATTTAGGATTAAAAAAAACTGACCATATTCACTTCAGTCTTTTAATTTTTTTGAAACTTTGTGAAAACTGAAGTAGGTAATGTAATCGAAACATACCTTTCGATTACATTACCTACTTTGTTATTTTCCTTTGGCCAATTCTATTGATAAGTATCGGTTTAGTTTCGTTTTTTGAATTGTTGATACTAGCAATACCTATTTTAGTTCACCTCAGATTTGCCTTTAGCGAATTGCCTATTGTTATATTGTTGACGCATGTTTCAGTTATTTTTTAGTAAACTACATTTTTAACATTCAAATATAAACATAGTTTTTTTTAGAATTAAAGAAAGCTGAGGAACTCTAGCACATTAAATTTTAAACCATTGCAAGCCACTACCATTTTTTCGTCAATTGGAATATATTTGTATTCCATGTAGATGACATACGTCATGTTTAATGTAGGTACTCCAAGAGCTCAAAAAATGACAATTTTAACATTTGAAAATACGGAAAAAATTTTAGTTCGTCCGCATAAAGTTCAGGAAATAACATATAATAACCATAATAATGTAATGTATATAACGTATAATAACATATACATTATATGTATATAAATTTTCCGACTCCTTCTTACTCTCCCTTTCTTTTTTAATAAAAGGGCAAGAAGAAATAACGAATTGTTTGATATGATTTTCTTAACTAAACAATATCAACTATTCACTACTAAACGTAATAATTTTTTTTTGGTGGCAATTATCGGCCACCAGTTGCCCATTATTTTTTGTGCGTTAATTTGGTGGCGCCACTAGTTGCGCCACCAGTTGCGCCACCAGTTACCTAGTCTAATACCGGCCTAACATGATCTGGTGGCGCAACCGAGTTGGGGCATTATGTTATATGTACCCTATTAGACTAAAGCGACTAGTTGCGTCACCAATAGTTCATTTGTATATAATCGAATAATATTTTTTCTATATCCAAGCAAGAAATCAAAAATAATGTATTTAATTTGTGTTTTGATAACTAGTTTTATAATAGAAATCAAAAAATAAATATGTTATTTTTAACTAAAATTGTGGTTTATTGCCATTTAATATAGTAATTAATATAATAATATAAGTAATATAGCTATGTTGGAATATAGTTATATAAATAATATTTATGTATGTATGTATATATTATTAGAGATAATTTTTAAATTTATAAAGAACTTTTTTTGTTGATATAGATATAGTCATAATTTAGGATTAAAAAAAACTGACCATATTCACTTCAGTCTTTTAATTTTTTTGAAACTTTGTGAAAACTGAAGTAGGTAATGTAATCGAAACATACCTTTCGATTACATTACCTACTTTGTTATTTTCCTTTGGCCAATTCTATTGATAAGTATCGGTTTAGTTTCGTTTTTTGAATTGTTGATACTAGCAATACCTATTTTAGTTCACCTCAGATTTGCCTTTAGCGAATTGCCTATTGTTATATTGTTGACGCATGTTTCAGTTATTTTTTAGTAAACTACATTTTTAACATTCAAATATAAACATAGTTTTTTTTAGAATTAAAGAAAGCTGAGGAACTCTAGCACATTAAATTTTAAAC
This sequence comes from Diabrotica balteata, assembly GCA_918026665.1. NCBI lineage: Eukaryota > Metazoa > Arthropoda > Insecta > Coleoptera > Chrysomelidae > Diabrotica > Diabrotica balteata. Next base: position 137,454,944 of record OU898281.1, read on the forward strand.
CATTGCAAGCCACTACCATTTTTTCGTCAATTGGAATATATTTGTATTCCATGTAGATGACATACGTCATGTTTAATGTAGGTACTCCAAGAGCTCAAAAAATGACAATTTTAACATTTGAAAATACGGAAAAAATTTTAGTTCGTCCGCATAAAGTTCAGGAAATAACATATAATAACCATAATAATGTAATGTATATAACGTATAATAACATATACATTATATGTATATAAATTTTCCGACTCCTTCTTACTCTCCCTTTCTTTTTTAATAAAAGGGCAAGAAGAAATAACGAATTGTTTGATATGATTTTCTTAACTAAACAATATCAACTATTCACTACTAAACGTAATAATTTTTTTTTGGTGGCAATTATCGGCCACCAGTTGCCCATTATTTTTTGTGCGTTAATTTGGTGGCGCCACTAGTTGCGCCACCAGTTGCGCCACCAGTTACCTAGTCTAATACCGGCCTAAGTTGTTTTAAGTTAGTGCAGGCTTCTATAAATACTTGTACTTTGCTGTAGGTCTTATGCCGGGTCCAGACCAAACAGACAAAACAAAAACATTCATGTTTCGCGACAAAGTGGCGACAAATCGAAAACATTTGTTGAGACATTTCTGAACAATTTTGTTTTGTTTGCAAATTTGAAAACTTTTATAGGTCCTGTCTCAAATCGGTAAAGATCAAAAAGTCTGTGTTTTGTCTGTATATTTGACGACAAGTTGTCGGCGCAGTGTGGACGCGTGTACGTGCCAAAACGAGTTAAGCAGTAGGAGAAATAGAATGTACAATTTTTATCAAAATTAAGTGTATTTTTCTGTTACTTGGTCCCAACACAAATGTTCACTCAACTCCATCCAACTCCAACCCACCACATTTGTACTCAAATCCACCCAGCACTGACACACAACATTCATACTCAAATCCTCCCAGCATTGACACACGTTCATACTCAACTCTTCCCAGCATTGACACACATTTATACTCAAATCCACCCAGCATTGAACATTTATACTCAAATCCACCCAACACGCAGCATTCATACTCAAATCCACCCAGTGCTGACCCACAAAACTATTACTTAAATCTACCAAACACCAACACACAACCTTTATTTTTACATCCACCTAGTATTGACACAGAGCTTTCTCAGTATTCAGATCAAGAAAACGAACGAAATTGATGATGAACTTTTTGAATGTAAAAACAAGTAGACTCGTCATTATTTTGCATGTAGTATCTACCTATCGTCAACTTCTTTTGTATTAAACATTTAACAATTAAATATGGAGTTTATTTTAAGGGATATTAACAGAAAAAAGGTAATGAAAAAGTTTAACATACCTGTACACAACCACTAAGACTGTTAATTAAAGCTTTACATACTTCAGGTATTATTACAGATATTGATTGCTTTGATACTTTTGAAAGATACATAAGGCTGTGGTAGGAATCACCTGTTGCTAAAAATCTTAAAGTGATTGCTAACCTTTCTGTTACACTCATAGCATTTCTAAAGTTAGTATGTCTTTTTGCAACTGCAGGACCAACAAGGCATATTAGATTCTCAAAATCTTCGATGGACATTTTTAAAAAATTTTTGAAGCTTGATCGAATTTCACCACTTAGTCCAATATCATCTGCTCCCAGCTGAACTAAAAATTTGTCTATCGAACAACTTTCTCGCATTTTTAGGCTTGGTCTAATCCAAAAACGTTTGGGTTTTCGTTTAGCAACCTGGGATGATGATGAGAGCAAAAAAAAAACTTGCGGCTAGCAATAAATCTTCAGTTTCATTTTTTTCTTGATTAAAAGGCCACATGGTTAACCAACACTAATCACAACAACAACGTCACCAACTGAATTTGTTTTTATATTTTGTTGTTCTGGTGTGGACAGATTGTCTCAATTTTGTTTTGTCTTTTGACGACAAATTTTGTCGCTGGTTTATCGTGTTTTTGTTTCAGAATTGTGTTTTCGTTTTGTCTGCTTGGTCTGGACCCGGCATTAGGATTTATCCGCGTCTGTTATTTTTTACTAGATTTATATTTCATTACATCATGTTTTCATCGCTAAAGATGATGCTGTCAGGATTCTTATTCATTAACGACTTAGCAGAAGTGTTTATGGCAAATATCCATTTCCGAGGTGAGGTACTCATTAAAAAAATGTACTAAAGATTTAAACCATAATAAAGTGCAAACTTATTATTTTTGTTATGAAATATGAGTATGAAAACAAGATATTGAGAACGAAAAATAGACTTCGATACTAAAAATACAAAGATTACTGCTTCTTATTAATACTGCTAGTACATAAACTGTAGGTGGATCGAACTTAAAATACTAAATAATATACATATTATTGTAAATTTCACGAATCAACAAATATTTTAGATTAGGGATGAACTCTTTTAGGCCAATTAAACAAAATTGTAAGACATGTCAAAAGATTCGTTTCATAACGAATTATTGAAACAATTTTGGTATGAAAATATGGATTTATGTCAAAAGTATCAGTTTAAAATAACGGCTTGATTGTTTAAACATTGATTTTATAACAAAAATCACCAAAAATCACTATTTTTTATTTGTTCAATCCTTCTTTCCTAATTAAAAATCTTCAGTTTTTTTTCTTCAGTTATGATAAAGCTATTTAGTTGAAACCTTCTAAATTAAATTTGGTTGGTAAGTGCGAGAAACTGCAAAAACTTATAGGAGCAATAAACAACAAAAATATGTCTTTTAACACCTTAAGGTACACATAAATTTTTGTTGAAAAATATTTATTTATCTAAAAGTTATTCCAATTGTTTATTAGAAAGTTGTTTATTTGATAATTAAAAACGTGGTTGTTTCCGTCACCTTAGAACACTTTATAAAATCTTAATTTGTTTGTTTTTATCTATATTTTCAAGATATGTCAGTCGAAATTCTTCTTCTTCTTCTTCTTCAGCCTTAAGTAATCCAACTTTGGACATAGGCCTCCCCCAAATCAATCCAGTGTCTTCTATTTTGCGCTACTTGCTTCCATTTGTGTCCTCCGATTTTCATAATATCGTCCGCTTATCTTATTTGTGGTCTTCCTTTGCTTCTCTTTCCTAACCATGGTCTCCATTTTTGTATTTCGTCCATCTCTTATCGTTCAGTCGGGCATTGTGTCCTGTGAAGCTCCATTTTAATTTGGAAGCATGTTCTCCTGCGTCTTTTACTTTCGTTTTGCTTCTAATCCATTTGTTTCTTGGAAAATGTTTGTTGTCCATAAAAAAAGTTGAAATATCATTTTCAAAATTATATCCCCCTAAAATTAAGTTTAAATAATGGCCTAATTTTTGTATAAAGGTTTTCGTTAATAACTTTGCGAGAAATGAATATGAAAAAATGCCATGTCGATATTCGTTAGCTGGCAATTTTTCACAACTTATAAAAAAAGTTGTTCCAGCACCATTTGTGACCGAAATAGCCAATTTTTTTTTTCAGAACGTCACCATTTATAGAATTCGAGAATTTCGAGATAGATTGCCAAAATTTTAGAGATATAGCAGCATTTACAGAAAATATACAAAAATGATATTTGAAGGGTACAGGGAAAAACCAGATATGCCATTTGTTTTCACAACTGAGTAAATTTTAGTTGTTTTTAGAGTGAATTTTATAAGTTTTGAAGTTTTGTAATTGTCATTAAATGTAAAATGAAAAACAATTATTTTTTCCGCAAATCGCCAGGAAATTTTGACATTCCTGTCAAAATTTCTTGAAGAAAAAGTCAGGACTTCTTTACTGTAAGGAAATGTCATTTCCTTACTGTAAGTAAATGATATTTCCGTACAGTTGTTAGTGTTCTACATAAATGATAGAAAACACATTGCTTATAAGGAATAATAACTTATTGCAAGGGTTGACTTCAGCATTGAATAATTGGCCCATAATGTTGAAGATTTCATCTTTAAACAAAGGTCTAGGAAGTATGCCATTACAACATTTTCTGAGAAAGAACTCGTATTTTTACTCATGCGATAATCCATAAAACGTCTGTATGCATTTTGTACTTTTCTCTTGATTTCTTTGGCAATAATTCTAATGAAGCAGTATTCACTGCCTCAACCAGCTCTGGAGGAGTCCCAGGAATGGAAATTTCATCATCACTTATCATTTTACTTACACCAGCAATTAAATTTATAAGCGTCAAGTTTGACAATTCAACCTCAATACGTTTCCATAGTAACCCAAGTAATTTTATTAGGAATTTTAAACGATTTGCGGAAAAATAGTATGTTTACCTAGTAGGAAAAGCCACATTCCTGTACTCTGTGTTGCTAAGTCTCGGTTTGCGCCTCGACTTAGCAATCTTCACAGTCGTCCAGGAATGTTAAGCTTTTCCTACCCGGTAAACAATGTACTATTATTTCAAAAAGAGATTATAAACAGTAGTTTACATAAAACAGAAGTTAACATTATTACAAAGTATTTGAACTATAGTTTTTGCAGGAACAAAACAACAGTGTCACCTAAAAGAGACAAAAACCGACCGCCTTTATTTTTGAACTAAAAAAGAAAATTAATGTATTTTTTAATGTTTATTTATTTATCAACATATAAATAATTTAAACTTACTGTTGGAGATGAGCCAGGTCCTGAAAAAACGTCACTGCTTTTTTACTGCAAAACCGTATAAGACTCATTAGTTAAACTAAGGTTAAACACAGACAGCGGCGTGCGCCGCGTTGACGGCCGCGGCAGCATTGAAAGCGGTCTCTCGTCTATGGTATGGCACTTATGTTGTGCAACACAGTCGAGCCGTCGCGCGTCGTTCGTCAGCTCGCCGCGTCGGCCGCCGCGCGGCCTATGCTGAGTATCATGCGTCGTTGGCGGTTTTATGACTTCGGGCGGCACATCAGTAATAGATATCTCGTGCTTCAATACAGACGTGTGACTGTTTTGCAGCAGTTTTATTTGGTTACCTTTGCGAGTGTTTGCCAAATTTTGTAATTATTATGGAAGCTGTAGACATCGATAAATTAATTACCGAAATTCACACACGGCCAGCAATTTGTGATATGCGCTCACATAATTATTCGTATAAAATAAAGAAAAAAACAACTTGGGAGGAGGTTACCCACAGTTTTATTTCGAAAGATGCTTTTTTGGGCCATCCTTAAATTCGTTAACTAACGTGTAAAACGTTCCTTTATTTTTTCATTCATTAAATGAAATTTGTTGTCATTCGGGTATCCAATACCTGCGTTTCTTCTTCTTCTTCTTTGATTTAATATGAAGTAAACTTGCACTTATTAGGAAAAACAAATCGTCGTCACTTTCACTAGATGATTCTAGAGACATCATTCTACGTATAAAACTCGACTAAATTTGACAACACCGAAAACAATGGCAAACCTACTGCCGCTGTTAAACCGCCTCATGCGTTTTAAGCCGCGCGGCAGCCGACGAGGCGCAGACGCGGTGCAAACCGCCCTGTCTGTGTTTAACCTTAGCCTTTGGAATTGGTAAAGGACCTGTAGTAAAAATTAAAAAAAAAAGTGAATAAATCTCATCTCTATTTAATAGTTTCTTATAACTTACCATCCTATACCGGAACAGGCAGCAAAAATTCTCCACATCTTAAAGCTGGGTTTTGGTCAAAGCGTCTTCGTATTAATCCAGATACTACTGTTGAACGCTAGTAGATAAGCCGGCTATGATCAGATAATGCCACTATTTCCTTCACCCTCTGAGTTTTAAATGGGCATTTTTTGAATAAATTGTGTCTAAAAATGATTTACAATCCAGTACCATGTTATATTCCAAATGTATGGAGGAATGTCCTCTTACAGGAAATGTGATATTTATTTCTTTTAGATTATGAATTTTGTTGATTACTACAAAATGAATAAATCGAAAAATAGTATAGTTTTTATTTTGTCCTTCGGCAGTCACAGAAGATTTGCAGTTCTTCAACATGGTCTTGTAAGTAATTTCGTTTGATCATTTTTTAGCAAGTCCTTCATAGATTACAGGATCCTTCCAATCACAGATCTGGTTAGGATATAATTGTTGAAAGCCTGAAAATTTTGAATGGCAAAAAACTGAAGAAGGATTAACCTGTACATACCACTTTATCCCCACCAATAATTTCGTGTAGGTAATTGCAAAAATAGATGTGAAGTGCTCAAAGCGTTGTGTTGGTTGTCATGGCGAACCATGCAAAAACATTGTACATGGTGAATGTAGGAATAATGAAAATGATATCTACAATTTATTGATGCATGATGAAAACATTGATGAAAATAATGTAAATATTGTAGCTAAAGATTTAGTCGCAATACGCGACTGGCAAGTGGCGGTACTGGTTTTATACAATTTACAAATAAACGTTTTGGTTGACGCAGTTCAGTTGCAGACCGGTAGGATCGAGCCATAGCAGTTGCAGTTCGACTGCTAGGCGAACCAGTCATATCGCAGTCGTTCAAAAAAATGGCGAAATTAAATGCAAATGAGGATGAGATATTGATGGATAAGTTCAGAAACGTCCCTCGATTTTTTATTCAAACATGAAAACTATAAAAATCAAACAGAATGATAATAATAATCTTTTTTTTTTCTAATAATTCCAGTTGTAGCCATTCTTCTTCTTCCTCTTCTAAGAGAACTATACCTAAAAGATCGTTGTTAATTCATGTTGTCAATATCAGTCAACTAAGTATGTGTACATAAATTATATTAAAATGTAAATAACTTCTTATTAATACTGTAAAAATAGATTATAAAAGGATTGTTTCTAATTCAGTTTAGAAATTTTTTGTTTCATATTTTCATTAGGTACTAGAGCAATTTACTTTCTTACTTCTTATGCTATATAGTAGAGTTGACCATTGGCTGTCGAGTGTATAGCGGTAATCCGAAACAGTCACAAATTCGTAAAATACTTTAATATCATATCACAAATCAAAATTTTTGGTTTGAATCAAAAGTAATCCGAGCCTCACTTTTCGGAATCAGCAATTCCGAACAGCTTATTATAAAGTTACAAAGTAACTGTTGCCAATAAAATATTAAATTCGTAGCAGATACAAATTACATTTTCCCCATTTTCCGTCTTTTTACTGCGCTGCATAAATCTCCAAGGCTATTACCTTTCACCGTAAATTGTAATCCAACATGAAAGGTTCTAATGAACTGGATATAATAAGACATCAAATTCTCACCTTTACGCCTATTACCGCCACAAACTCGCAATGAAATTCGAGAACAGAAGGACTAAGAGGCCTATAAGGCATCTTAGGCCTGTCGCAGTGTATAGGGACCTTTTATACGAAAATTATGTTGAGTAAAATTACGTAAAAGTGAGCTAACGCGAGACATTGTATGCGTTCTTATAATTAGTAACATCTTTCTTTCGGATTATTCGCAGTATATCGGAAAATTATGTACGAATTATTTCCTTTAACTGTTTTGTATTCATGGTGTTGTGCTAACTATAGACCGACCAAAAATACGAATGTCTCTGAATCACATCAACATCCATCCATCCATCCTATGGCTCTACAGCCCAATTCGAGCTCTGGCCTCCCTTATCAAACCTCTCCATCACCAAAGTCTCCCAATAGGTTCTTATACTGAATTCTTGCTTTTAAAAGTTTTTTGGGAGCCTGTTCTCTTCCTTCCTAAATACATGGCCTGTTATTGAAGATGCTGTAGGTGGACATACTAAAAGGTGGTTCTTTTGTTCTTCTCATTTATAAGGCGTAGTATTCGTCTCAGTACCTTTCTTGTAAAGATGTCTATGCGGTTTACAGTTAACTTGGTGCTTTGATATACGTCTCGTGATTTAATGATAGGGCTCATAGCAAATTATGCCATATTGGCTAGAATGATTCTTCTGCTAAGTTCTCCGTCGTCCATGTTTACCTTTGGGATGTTAACTCCTGAATAGATAAAGGTATCTACTTTTTCTAAGTTGTCAACTGTCAGGCGGGGTCGTGTTGCTATCTACGATCGACTTTGTACTAGGATTTTAGTCTTTTATCGTATATTGACAGACCTATTTATTTAGCATGTGATTTTCAAATGTTGCTTGGTTCGACTCATGTCATCTGCATATGCTGCCAGTTGGATTGATTTGTTGATAAGCGCCTGATATTCTATTTTCCTGATATAGATTTCCCTATAGTTTTGACAGAAAAACTTATTTCGCATCATATTACATCAACATTATCGAAATGAATGGAAGACGAAAGAACCTTCTTTTATGGTAATAGAGAGAGCACTAATATTTGGATAACAGTTAAGAGTGTAAGAGTACGTGAAACACTTCACGGGTAAACCTGAGAAACCCGAAAGGTCGAAAAAGGAAATTTACTCGCGTTTGGACCGTAGAAGTTGGATGTTTGCATGACAGATAACGTTTTGACATCGTCCGCTTCATATTTTATGTCAATGTCGAACGATGATCGATGATATCATCTGATTTATTTCTGGCTGCTGTGAATAGAGTAAGATGGGTCAATGTGGTCGCCAACATCTTTAGAAGATAGGCACATTTAGAAGAAGTCGAACGCTGCAATTTTCATCTAGTAGGACCATGATACCCGTTGGGTGTCTGTTTAAAACAAAAAAGAGGTTAGTGCTACATAAAAAAAAAAACAAACGTTTTCGGACTAAACAGTCCATCATCAGGTTTAAATTTTAAAATTGCTAGGTTAAAATGCCTGAGCCACCAAAATACCTGGGTAAAAACCCTTTAAATTACATATAGTTGTAAAAGATTATACATCATGTTGTAAAAAACTGTGATGTTCAGTATTAAATTAAATATGACTTCAGGTAACATACATGGCTGAAGTGAGTTCCAGAGCCGGAGAGTAAACCTCTTCACACGGAGAACAGCTGGTAACTCCAGAGTTACCAGCTGTTTTGATTCAAAGAAGTGGTGGTGGTGTATCTTCACATGGCTTATTGATGCAAGTATTAGTAACAGCTGGATACTCTACAAGCACCACTACCTCAATATTTCCCAATTAGATATCAGAAGATCATGCTCCAAATCATGGAGGAAGACCCAGTTCTTCGATAATTAGTGTCTCGCTTAATAGAAACTCAGACAATCTAAAGTACGATGGAAACAATTACCTTTTAATCTTTATATCTAAAAACAAGAGATGTCGCTGTACAGGAGAGGAGTGTAGCAGTAGTACTCAAACAATGTGTAGCAAATGTTATGTCGGCATGTGTATTGACTGCAATTATACTTTTTATATGAAGACATTCTAGTTATAATATAAAAATCATTGTGTTTCTTAAGAATTTATTTTATTTTCTAGCCTTACATTTATGTAACACATATTTTGTTGTTAGTTAAATAAGTTTTTTGGTTAAAAAATTTTTAATTTGTCTATTATTATACATTTTTAATGAAAATATATTAGTTTCTTTAATAAATTACAAAAAAAAATAACTCAGTTCATAATAGGTTAGTGTAGCCTTAAAGGTTCGTTGTTTATTTCTAGATAACAACAACTTTCATTACACAAAGATTCTTCTTACATAAAAAAATAGCTGCTGGTTACTCTTCACAATTTTTTTCAGCTCCACACACATTTTTGTTCATCGCCGCTTCTTCACCTGGCCTATAAGTGGGGGAACTATATGTTCTGAAGGATTTATGTAATATAGCAAGATATACGGTACATATATTTTTACGAACGCTCAAGGGGATTCATATCGGAGTTATATTTCTAGTAAAATTGTAGCGAACAGAACATGTCTCAAATATTTCTGCTTTAATATTGTCACATACTCCCTCCCGCAAGGACTTAGGGATGGAGAATTGGTCGCACGACACCAGTGATATGTACCGAGGGGTTAAAATCTAATAAAAATGTGAGATATGTTGGGAATTTTTATACAAAGTAGGAGTTTTATGTAAAAAATTGATTCTGTCGTTTTGTTTACTTTGGGTCAAATTTCTTACGATTTTCTCGGTTCGCTCGACATCTTTGACATGAGTTTTTGTTTAAAACTATTGTATATACCGATCATGAAAATTCAATTTAATTTTTTTTACTTTTTAGCTCTATATAACAGTATTTTGTTACACTTCTTTATAATCAGTATAATATATTGGAGGTGCTTTCTGGAGCATGATGCTCTAGAGTGGTAAGCCGTAATCTTTTTAATAGGCGATAATGAACGATAACATAATTTTAACGTCCTTGACAATAAGTTTGAAGAGGGAGACAAGTTTGTTTTAAGTTGGTGATTCAGTGTCAATTATATCTGTATTTTTTAATTTCTATAGATTCTAATAAAGCTTAAGGCATTTATTTTAAAAATGGAGGATTTGAAATTGCTCATTAAAAGAATGTTTATGATCTAAAAGGTGAAATGCGTACGAAGAATCTGTTTTTCTATTATTGAAAATCCTATTGTGTTCTGATATACATTTGTGAAAGGTTCTACGAGTTAGACCGATGTAAGCTTTTGGATGCAGCCACTACATGTAGGTTGATATTGTTAGGTATGTAAGTTGGGTATTAGATTTGTCCCTGATGGTGTAAATACTAAGTTTAGAGCTTTTTTATACAATTTTTGGTTTAAAATTTTGTTTATTGTTGTTGTACACAGTTTTTTTGATATTTGCTTAATGATGTTCAATTCAAAGTTATTTTTTGACTTGGTAATTTCTGTTAATCTGTCTACTATGCTATGGTGCAGTGCTAATTTATATTGTGTAGGATGGGATGATGAATTATGTTTTTATATATAGTTGTCTCACTACGGGTAGGTTTATGAAATACGGCGAACTCATGTTTGTTTTTAAGTCTCATAATTTTTAAATGTAGAAAATTTGATATATTTCTGAATTCAATTGTTCTTAAATTGATATAAGATTAATTAATATAAGAATTGGTCAGAATTGGACAGAATTATTGAAACTTTTGGACGAACGAGGAATAAAATGGATAACGACAATATTTAATAAAATATATCCGCTTGCCGGAAATCTATGAAGAGATTATCGACAGTTCTATTGAATTTCCAACCTTTTTCAAGCACCTGTATTAGAGTAAAGATCTGATCTATGGTCGATCTATGTTTTCTGAAGCCGGCTTGGTATTCCCCCATGAAATTTTCTACAAACGGTGTCAGCCAACTTGATAGGATGTTCGATAATATTTTATATGCCGTATTAAGTAGGGAGATGTCTCTATAATTAAAGCACTTGGTTTTGTCTCCCTTTTTATGGATGGGGATTATTACACTTTCGTCCCATTTTGTTGGTATTTTCTCTTCGTTTCTAAGTGTAATTAGTTTGTGTATTTGTCTATGTAGAATTTCTCCTCCGTACTTAAGGAATTCAGCCAGTATATTGTCAGTGCCTGGAGCTTTCCGTTCTTCAATTTGTTAACTGCTTGTAATGTTTCATCTATTTTGGGGTCCTCTACCCTAAGGGGGTGGTAGGTCCACCCTAAAATATATATTTTCTCCATGTTCTTCCTCTTGATGTATGTCTTGAAATATTCTTGTCATGTTTGGAGCAGTTCTTTTTCATTTATATTAATTCATCATTTTTCTACAGTACAAACACGCATCTAGGTCTGAAGCCTTTCCTTTCCTTTGACACTTATTTGTAAAATGCTCAACTATTTGACTGTTGCCTATTCCTTTCCATTTCTTCATATCGCTGTTGTTCGTACTTCCTTTTTTTCTCTCTAATTTCATTGTTGTTTCTCGTCGTGAAGTTGGATAGTTTTCTTTACTTTCTGCTCTTCCTGGTAAACCAACCACCAAGCTTCGCTTTATCTGTCTATCTTGTAGTTTTTCTTGGCATTTTCTATCAAACCATTTCCTTGTTCTCTTCCTGATTTTTCCTATTGTTAGTTCTGCTAACTCCGTAATTGATTTTTCCATTTGTTGCCACAGCCTTTCGACATCATTGCTCTGGTCTACTGTATTTAGATGCTGTTTAATTTATGGTTTGTAATATTCTCGGATTTCCTCATTTTCTCGACATTTTCCTACATTTTCTCAATGTTCCACTGTCCCAATGCTTCATTGGCCTAAGGTTTCTCTGAAGATATTCTCAACCTGATTTTTACTCTTACTAGGTGATGGTCTGTATTTCCATTTACTCCCCTGAGGCTTCTTACGCCCGGCATATTACTTCCATGTCTAGCATCGATAATTACGTGGTCAATTTGGTTCCGCGTGGAGTGGTCATCAGAGACCTAAGTCTGTTTATGAATGTTTTTATGTTAGAACATAGTAGACTTTACAAGCATATTTTCAGCCGATGCTAGCTCTACGAGCCTTTGTACATTGTCGTTAGAGGTATCGTGGAGGCTATGTTGTCCTATTGTCGGTCGTAGGTTAGGTTCTTTGCCAATTTTTGCGTTAAAGTCTCCACAGATTATCAGTATGTTTTGTTTGGGGAAATTCTCAAGCGTTCTTGCGTGTAGTTCATAGAAGTAATCTTTAATATGTTCGTCTTTGTCTTATTCCATTGCTAGCCTCAATGGTGTCGGTTAGTACTTCTACTTTTACTTTTATTGTGTTGTTTTGGTAAATATTTTCGATTTGATTATTCCAAGTGGATAACGTTTTTTAATTAGACCCGGTCAAATGCCTTCTTAAGATCCACGAAACATAGATATGCCGGTTTATTGTATTCTAATGATTTCTCTTGCAGTTGCCTCATTATAAATATAGCGTCAGGGTCTTTTCGACCTAAAACCTCGTTGTTCTTCTGCTAGTGTTATAATTTCATTCAAGTTTATTTGTTCACTTTTGTTGTTAATTTTAGTGTTGTGTTTAATAAATTAAGTCCTCTGTAATTTCCGGGTCCAATTTGTCTCCCTTTTTAAAGAGAGGTATTAGGGATGCTTCATCTTCATTCGAGAGGAATTTTTTTAGGAAGTTTTAATAGTTGTTTGGTCAGATTTGGTACTCCGTACTTTGGGAGTTCGTTCGATATTCTGTCCGATTTTCTGTTCGATTTTCTATTTATTAATTTCCTTAATGCTTCCTTTACCTCTTCCTTCTCAAATTTCTTCGTTTGTCGTCACCTCTCGTGTTGGTGGTTCATTGAACAGTTACCCATTACCTATAATTATTTTTCTAGCTTGCTGTCTTAGAACCTGTTATTTTATTATTTTTTTGATTACGGGTTTAAATTGCCAGTTTATCTTTTTCTCTTAGATGATCAATCAACACGCTTTCGTTTATTGGTTTTCAATGCTTTCCAATGTTAAATATTAATGTAATTTCATAGTTTTTATCATCTAAAAAACTGTTTTTTGTAATCTTCTTGAGTGATGTACTTATATGATACTGTCACCGATGTATATATCATACACGTCTTCTTATCTTCTATTAATAACAAACTGAGTTAATTAATTTTGTCTTGTATAATCACATGCTATGATCAAAATAAGTTTCAGCAATGTGCATTCCAAACGCCAGCTTTGTGATTGTAATTAGTACATGCCGTGATAAATCTGTAAGACGATTATTTTCATTCATATGTTTATTCTCAAAACAAATCTCTCTCGTTATTTCAGGTTTTAATTACGTGACAAACTGAAAGTGTAGTCTACTTTCAAAATAAAGTAGCAAAAATAAGTAGCAAATTATGATATACAAATGTACATTCAATTAATGTCTCAAGAACGAATAATTATGGCGAAATCTTTACATTTTTAAAAAATAGATGTGAGGCATGTACCGCAGTAACATTAGTATCGCTGACAAATAATGTTCAAGTATCAAGTACTGTAACTTCCATCTTTACAACACATCTACCAAATAACAATTCAATTCGGCTAAATAATATAGAATTATAGTTTATTCGTCTTCCGGGTTTGGACCGTGTCATTTGTGAGTGACCCAAAAGTGGGTTCATCTCGACGTTTCGCTACAATTGTATGTAGCTTCTTCAGGAGAACAAAGAAAAAAGAAAAAGAAATCAAAAGACAGGAAGATGGGTAGTTAGCAACGGTAACTCAGTTACTCAACGCAACCAGAGGCGAATACTAACTACCAAGATGGGAATTTGGTCACAGTAACTCAACTACTTAACGCAGCCAGAGGTGAAAACCAAATGTCAGGACAGGAATTCACGTCCAACAGCTCAGAACACTAACGCGTCGAGAGGCGGGGAGTGAATGCATTCACTCTTGCATTACTTGCTTTTAAGCTTTGTTGTCGTACTTCTTCTTCAACATCTTACTAGTTATATCTATTCCCAGATATCTAAACGTTGCTTCCTGCTTTATTCTTTATCCCTTTTTATCCCTTATTATTCCCTTTTATTTAATTGTACTCAGAAAATCGGAGAGATGACCTTTAGACACTACCGCCTGGTGTCTGTCACATAGATAAGAAGTTATAATCTTAAGATGGATACATCTGATTCCATAGCAATTTAATTTGTGCAGCAAAATGTCGTGTGAAACGCAATCAAAAGCCTTCGACAAAACGCAAATAGAAATTGCTATGCGATTGCCGCGTTCCAAGCCCCTCAATCATATCGCTCACAACATTAAATACCGCGTTGGTTGTAGAACCAGTACTTCTGAATCCATATTGTGAGTTGTTAAAGTAATTATTTGGTTTAAAATAGGAATAAAATTCTTGTTTGATAACCTTTCCAATCACTTTCATAAAAGTAGAAACAATGCTTATGGGTCTGCAATTGTCAGTTTTTGAGGAATCACCTTTTTTGTAGTTTGGTAGTACTTTTTAGTATTTTAGTACTTCTGGAATCACTTCAGTTGATAGAATTAAATCAATAAGATGAGTGAAAGGTGTTAAAACTATTTAGTAAGATTCTTTAAAAATTTTATTATTAATTTTGTGAACGTCCCTACAATTGGAATTATTAAGAGGCTTTATTATTTGAGAGACCTCCTCTTCCACAATGGGACGAAAAGAAAGGACTTGTTCGGAGAAGCATATCTATAATTGAAGAGGACATCGACATTGATAGTGGGAAGAGATGTAATTATATTATAGATTATAAACATCATCTTAAACATCATCTTCAAAGCCTAAAAAATAATTCGTCTCCTGGTCTCGACTTAATATCTTCTTTATTTTTAAAGAAATGTTCTGATGCTTTAGCTTATCCACTATATGTGATTATGTCCCTATCATTCACCACACATATTTTGCCTCCTATATGGAAAACCGCATCTGTAACACCGATCTTTAAAAAAGGGAACAAACTGGATCCTAATAACTATCGTCCTATCAGCTTAACACCTATAATATCTAAGATAATGGAAACTATTATTGCCGAGACAATTTCTGATTTTCTGCAAAATGAACTGGTTATACCAGAACAGCAGCATGGTTTTGTCAAAGGACGTTCTACAATGACAAATCTTCTCTGGTGTGTCAATGAATGGTCAAGAGCATTAGACAGAAAAGCCCCGGTGGACATTATATACCTCGATTTTGCTAAAGCTTTCGATAGAGTTCCAAAACGAAGACTATTACATAAATTGGAACACCTTGGTATCCGTGGTCAACTACTGAAATGGATCGACGCGTATTTAACAGATAGAATAATTTGTGTTAGAGTTGGGGACTCTTTCTCAGTTGAGAGAACGGTTTTAAGTGGGGTACCGCAAGGATCAGTTTTGGGCCCACTCTTATTCATAGCATACTCAAGTGATCTACAATTTCATATTAAATGCAACAATGCTTTCTATGCAGATGACACGAAGCTATTTTCCGATCCCTCCGTAAATTTCCAGTTACTACAAGATGACCTTGATTGCATATCGGAATGGTGCTCTACCTGGATGCTGCCTCTTAATGTGGAAAAATGTGTAGTTCTTCACATGGGTAAAAATAATCCGTGTCTTCCTTACTCTATTAATGGGTGCGTGTTAAAAACAGTGAAATCGCATAATGATCTAGGCGTTATAATTAATAACAATCTAAGTTGGTCGGAACACATTTTGCATATTTCTAAAAAAGCTAACAGTAAATTATATCTACTAAATAAAACGTTTGCAAAAATGTCATTTATGAGCTCAATTCATCTGTATAAACTGTACATTCGTCCAGTTCTGGAATATTGCGGAACTGTTTGGTGTCCAGTATTAGTGCGCGATCGTAATATTCTCGAAAACGTACAGCGGCAGTGCACCAGGATGTCTTTTGGTCGCTCAAGACCTACGTATACAGAAAGACTGAATATGGCCAATCTCACTACATTTGAACAACGTCGACTTCGAGGCGATTTAATTATTACGTTTCGGATAGTAAAATACAACTTTGGAAATTTGGGGAATATGTTCATAATAGACAATGACAATCGTCTTCGTGGCCACAAACTTAAGTTTAAAAAGGAAACTTTTTTAACAACAACCAGACAATTTTTTCTCTGTAATCGAGTGTTCTCGACATGGAATAGCCTTCCGGCTGAGATCATAGATGTTCCATCTGTCAATATTTTCAAAAATAAACTGGATGACCTTTTGTTCCATAGTTGAACATTTAATTTGTACTAAACACTTGCTATTACCTATGTTATTGTATATTCATTTAGTTAGTTAGTGCTTAATATGTAACTACTGTAATGTAACAATTTAATTGTACACTATATAACATTGTAGTCACATGGCATATGGGTTTTGCAACCCCTGCTCAAATCTATTGTAAATAATAATAAATAATAATAATAATAATAATTCTCTGCAATTGTAGTAAACAATTTATTTATTTCGTCTTGAGGTAGATCAGCTTGTACCGAATTGGATCTTGTGTTGTTTCTTTCGAAATTTACTAGTTTTCAGCAGTCTGTAGGTTTATTATTGGAATTAGTAATAAAATTACAGTAAGCTGTGCAACGTGTTTAATAAGATAACGATTAGATCCATAAGACCTTAATTCATTGTTAAATATTTGCACGGGTGTTTTTTTAGCAGTTTTTCGTACTTTTTTTAGTGGTAAATGATTTAAAAAAATGGGTATAAGTTTCGGTAAGAAAGACTGTCAAAAAATCAGGATAATTTTTAATATCATAGAAAAAGTCCATATTTGTACTAGCTAGCGCACGTAAGTTTCTATAAACCAGAATAAGTAATAAACCGTTAATATGTTTGATTAGTGTCAACAACTTTATGCTCAGAGTCAATAAATAAATAAATAAATATTGAGCTCGATGGCCAGAAAACAAGGTTCAAATACGCCAACTCTGTACTTATTTTCAGAAAAATTTGTCATAAGGTTGTCGATGCAACTAATGGACTGAGATATCTCTAGTATAATCGTTTATAGTTACTTTTAGATCAAAAGATGTTAATAGATTTTGAATATCAAAGGAATGTACACAAAGGAAGCAAATTATAATTATAAATATAAAAAATGTATCTAATCAAATTTAAAATCCATTTACTGTGTCTAACTAGACCTATTTAAATGCAAAACAGTCTTCTTTGTTCTAAGGATAATCTATTTAGTGACTATTCAGAATGTGCCCATATAGCTTCTGCCAGAACTGATACATTGGCAATTTCCCTCAAGCTATTTCGCCACCTGCTCAAGTTTATTGCCCTCATCAAACCAAGCCAATAAATCCCAGAAAATGACCCTTTGCGACCTCGATCCCAACGATTTACATAGCCGGATTAACTAGGGTTACGCGAGTACAATTGATTCTCAGTCCCCACCTGTCGCAATCTTCGAATCGCATCGTTCGGTCCGCACCAATTCAACATCCCGACAACGCTAAAATTCCCTAGATAGTATCCCGGAAACGAGCTGCTGTGCCCGGGGAAAGCGCACATGGTATTCAGCCCTATATACACCCTTATACACTGAAGGTGTGTTCGCTCCGCCCTGAAAACCGCAATTTCTACTTTTATCTCTTTGACATCCGAGATGAGGACAAATTGCACTCCTCTGCCGAGACGTATTACCATAATATCTACGAAGGACCAGCAAAAAGAAAATGCTTACACCGACAAGCCTTGGGAGTTTGTATTTATTTTTCTCGTCCGTGACAGAATACAAAGGGATATATTTTGATATCTACAAGGAATGTTCCTGCAGGGAGTTTATACCTACATATATATACTTTTTTATTGTAAATTTTATTCTAGAGGAAATTACGAACGGTGTTGGATTTTATTTTCTTTATCCAAGAAATATTCATGGTTTCACCGAGTTTTTATTTTGAAAAATTTTAATATCCCAAAGCTCCTTAAATGTAAAGCAATTGAAATATGTATATATGACTCTTGTGATTCAGAAAGTTGAAAAATAAATTTGGTTGTTCACATTCAATTCTTAAGGGATGAGGGAAGGATGGGCTTTGTTTTCAATATTTTAAACACATTTTAAAGGTTTCTTGTTGAACAATTTTTTTTAATATAAATTTATTTTTTTGATGGTACACAAGTACAAAAAACTTTTTTCTACTATAAACTTGGAGTTTTTATCCAAGTGAATTAATTTTCCTTTTTTAAAAAACGTTTCTTGGCTTATTTCAGATGCCCCTGAAGATGATCTTGTGATCGAAAGTACTTGGGCAAGATTTGATTAAATACTGTGTTCGATATTTGCCTTGTGTACCATCAAAGTTAATTTATTCGAACATTCAACCTTATATTGATTGATATTGATAAATTTATTTGTTACATTATTACATTATAGTACGACATTTTCTGAAATTTTTGTGAAAAATTATTAAAAATTTAGGAAATGGCAGCTCATGCAGCAGATAAAAAAAAGCTACTTTGCTGTGTTCATCGCAGCTTATAACTGGATCATCTGTTAAAAAAATAACCAACAACATTTCGTTAGTTTATGAGTTTTGTACTCATAAACTCAAAACTCTGCCTTTTTGTTGCATCTGCAGCGATTTTAGCCGCTCTAGTAGTAATTCGATTGTTATTTGCCGTGAGTGCATAATTATGGGAATTTGACCTGTATTTATTCTAATTTCTGTGCGAGTGCTCACTCATCTCACTCCCACCAAGCTCACTCGTCTCAGTCATTCACCTCTCACTTAACTCACTCACTCACTCATAAATGCCTATAACTCCATTAAGTTTGTTCCGATTACTCTACTCCCTTCCTTAAGCACGTTGTATAGCCAATAATAAAATATTTTAGTCTGTTTGTGAAACCATTTCCAAATTGAGCGTCAAGTTTGCGCTTCCAAAACTTGTTCCTATAGTTTTTTACTGCCGATTTTTATTGGTTATAGGGTTATACTAATCACCTAGATTTTTGGTCGGGAAGATTACAACAAACCGGCATATCTATGTTTTGTGGACCTTAAAAAGGCATTTGGCCGTGTCAAATTAATTAAGTTTTCCGATCTCAAGCCACTTGGATCCAATTTCATCTAAATCGATTTATGTCATCGTTGGGCGATGAAAGTCCATCGCTAATCCGACAGTTATATGGTCATTGGGAATTCGATTACTCAATCAAAAAGAGTTCCATTGATATTGGATTATATTGGCAGTGTATGATTCCTTAATCGACAAACAGTACCAAGACTTTGTTATACTCTGCAGATTTTTCATTAAGGTTCTTTATGAATTGAAAATGATTTTTTTCTGTTTGCTTTTTCAGTTCTCCATGCTCGCCTCCCTTATTATAACGATATGTAGAGGAATGAAGTCCATTAGGACCTTCATAGCTGCTGTTGGTATGTTCCTCAGATCCCTGTAATTCCAAGAGAAGCAAGTCTTTGCACCTTGCTTAATGGTGGGAATAAATAAGGATTGAGTCATCACCATCATCCAGCCTCAAAAGTCCACTGCTGGACACAGGCCTCTTCCTCGTGTTTCTGAACATCAGGATCAAGTCAGCTTTTGCCATTTTGCTCTACGCGAGCTTTCTTTCTGTCCTCACAGGTGTAGGACACCTGCGTTATTCTTTGACAGATGTACCGCCCTAGTCAAACTCCGCCTGGTAGTGTCCTTGAATCGAATCAGGTTGGAGGTAAGTTGACGCTTGAAACGAATCTCACGAACGCTAGCCGGGTATCCGCAATGTAAGCCTTATGGAAACCACGAAACCTACGAACAGCACAACGCAACGAAACGTCACTCTGCGACCTTGGCTCAAGAATACCCTGAACCGTGACAGTCGCCACCTCGTGAGCGAACGACGCAGGCGTTTAGCCTTACCCACTAAGCACAGGAACGATGAAAGTAATGGTATATGAAATTTATCAACATTCCACACTTACACCACGACTATTTTTAACCCCATCATCCATATCCCTCACAATTTTCACATTTTCGCTTGAAATTCCTTTTTAATGCCCTGCTCACAACTTAATCAGACTAATATGCTGGAAGTAGATTGAAACTTAATTTTGGTAAAGAAAAATGGCTCTATAAATAAATAAGTAATGGCCAAAATTAAAGAGTATTATAAATAAGAAACAAATCTACCTCCAATCAACTTTATAATGTATAAACTGAAACAAAGGAATGCAACAGGTTAATTACTAATTTAAAGTTGGCAACGCTGCTTCTTGTATAAATAAAACCATCGAAAACACGCAAGGTCACTACGTATCCTCGTCTTTGATGAACCAATACAAAAACCGAAAACGTAATCGGCACAGAAACCTGCGACGACATTGTTAAAGCAGTGAAAGTGATAATGATTCACTCGGAAAATAAGAAGAGGTAAACATTTGGGTAGACAAAGGAATGTATACGTTTATTTGTCGGTTGAAATGGAATGTCTTGACTACCAAGTAGCACAACGTTTTTATTACCAAAAAATTCGTTGAATGCGCATAATTTATAAAAAATAAAATTCGGTGAATTTATTTCAAGGTAAGGAGGGAAAAACACGTGATCGAGAAAAGAGATGAAAATATCAAGTCAGTCATTAATAGTATTAGAAAATGTAGTATAATGTATAATGGAGAAATTATTCACCAGGAAATCTTCTGACGTAGGCATTTCCAGCATGATTATTAATATTGAAAGTGGATTCATCACTAAACAGTACACTCTGCCACTGCTCTGCTTTCCAGATTCGATGTTCCTTGGCCCATTTCAAACGGTGCAATATTTGCTTTTCTGAAAGCAGTGGTTTCTTCCGTGCCTTACATCCTCTAAGTCCAAAACTAAGCAGTCTTTTTCTCACAGTGGAAGTGCACACGCTTACACCTGTAGATTCAGACCACAGCTTCGCCAATTGGGTGGTATTAAGGCTTCTGTCTGCCAGACTTGTTCTTCTTAACGCAGCGTCATCCCGAACAGAAGTTTTCTTTGGTCAGCCACTACGCGGTCTCTATATTTTTCCTTGTTTAGCATAATTTTTAATGACTCTAGTTAGTCTACATTGATTACAGTTTACTGCGGATGCTATTTCGCGACTAGATTTGTCGCTTTTATGGTGAAAAATAATTTCAAAACGCTTTTCGTCCGGTAATTTCGTTTGTTTAGTCTGGGATGACATTTTGACCTTTTCATCATTTCATCATTACCATCTCATTTTAATATTGCAGTAGAAACTATTTAAGGCTGTTTTAGCAGTTGAAGCATACTGCGATTTGAAATGGGCGTATCACTTAATTTCTACACTGCTTATAGCGGCTTCCCACGGTCCGCGATATTACGGACGTAAGCGGACCAGCACGCACCACGCACCGTGGGAAGGGTCTCGTCCGTGGTAGCGCAGGCACGTCTGTGCTGGTCCGTCCTATCCATCTAGAGTCGGTAACATCAAAGGTGCGGTACATGCTCGTGCGACGCGATCCTAGCGCGTCTGTGTTTTAACAGACGACAAGTGCAAGTCAGAAGTTTTTCAGTCACTGACACGAGTAGTTGTCTGTAGTGTTGTCAAAGTTGTTTTGCAGTTTTTTGCTAAAAAATGGAATGGACAAACGAAGTTATTTTTAATTTTTTAAATTTGTATCAAAATGAAAATTTATGGAATTCTACGGCACCAGAGGAGCATAAGAAGCGGAACCGATATATACGATGTATGGAACCAAATAAAAAATAAATTGAAGAATAGTACTATTTCGATTAAAGAATTAAAAAAGAAGAGAAATAATTTAATGCCGAATTTAATGTTTACAAGCCTGAGTGGCCTTTTTATGATATAATCAAACAATACTGTCACGGACCTACACAGACTGTCACGGACCGTGGGAAGAGCTCTGTCTGCGGTGCGTTCTCGTCCGTGCTGATCGGCTGTCCGCGATGATCTGTAGAATCGCCGATTGTGGGAAGCCACTGTTACCTTGCTTATCTTTACTCAGTGGCGCCGGCGGACGAGCCGAATAGTGACAACAAATGCATTATTCTCCATTCAAATTAGTTTTAACATGAACTAACTGACCGTACGTTCATGAGATTTGACGTCACGAAGGCGATAACGATGAGTCTAAGCGGCAATGATGAGTAACACGTTTCACTATTAGATTTTATTATTTTTTAGCAATTTTCTACAAAGTTGGAACACTCTTTTCTCGATTATTACTGGACACAGAAAGGTCCTGAAAAAAATCAACGATTACAGAAAAAAAAAACTCTTTCAAGTGATGTGCGTAAAAAGTTTGATTATAATAGAACGTTACATAGAACAGTATAATCCAATTTTTCAACAGAAGTTTCAAAAAAATAAAAAAAGTAAAACCATCATTTTAAAGGCAGCATAATTTCGTATAACGTGTTCAAATTTCGAGACATTTTGTCAGTAAATAACAAAGAAAACACTGTCCCTAGGTTTTGGTGCACCGATAAAACAGCCTTAACTTGGGGTAGATATATCTGTATCTATCATACTGTCAATAAAATGTACTTGAGACTCTGGCAAAACTTCTGGAGTAACAAGTTCAAAACTTCATGACGTTCAATTCAGAATCCCTACCTTGAAAATATCTACGCTAAAAGTATAAGGGGCAAAGTTGTCATAAGAAGACTCAGAATTAGACGTTGTCGTCTTACACATGGTTACCTGATAAGTGAAAGCAACCCAGTTCCACTAGCAACTTTAATAATATAATAATAGCTGGTTAAATGATATTAGATAAATAATAATGAAGAAAAAATGCAATATTTTGTTTAGCGAAAAACAGAAAATACAACTGTAAATAAATTACGAAATTAACTGGTCTTACTCATTGTTGTTGTCTGAACAAAGAAAATAAACTTACCCTTTGGTATATTCTGATGTATTCGGAGACCCTGTGGAACGTTGACCGTCGTGACGCCCGACGCCCAGGCTGGATAGGACGAGAACCGATCACTGGTTGTTTCGTCCGCTGTCTTGAGATGAAGTGCCTTGAGACTAAAGACGGTCTGAAAAGAACCCTCTAACGTTACGTGGTGGTCTGTATACCAAGAGGGTATACCAATAAATCACTTTATTGTATTGCGATTTGGAGTGGCGATAATTAAAGTTAATTGTCACGGTAATACGAAACTTTACACTTGGGTCTATATTTGTGACACAGAATACAAAGGAGAAAACCAAATTCTTCTTACTGAAAACATAATAAATGAGATAGCCAGTTTAAAAATTTTAGGAAATAACAGAAACCAATATATTTTAACAAAGTCGTTAGAATACAGCATTGAATTAGATCACATTATAATACACTAAAAGAAAAATATTAAATGTAAAAATATGAAAAGAAATAGTACATACTTAGTAGTACATACATAGTACATCTCATCGGCCTTTGTTGTTGAGAAAACAAATTAAAAAAAAAGCAACTTTAAAATATATCAAATTTTGGAGTTTGGAATTTATACTTCATTTATTTAATAAATCAATATTGTACCCGTTATAAATCTTAACAGTACACTTCTGATTGAATCTTTTTAATTTTTAGACTGGTTAATTTAAAATGTCATGTCTAACTAAAGTAATTAAAAAAGAATAAATTAATTAAAATAAGAAAAAATTTAT
The DNA here is from genome assembly GCA_918026665.1 of Diabrotica balteata. Taxonomy (NCBI): domain Eukaryota; kingdom Metazoa; phylum Arthropoda; class Insecta; order Coleoptera; family Chrysomelidae; genus Diabrotica; species Diabrotica balteata. The sequence continues at coordinate 137,478,856 of OU898281.1, forward strand.
GGTAGATAACCACCATTTGGTCATAATAATAATTAGTCGCACAAATCAACTCTTTCAATGATGAACGATATTTCACCTCGCCAGAAGTGTGCGGCGTTCAGATATTTAATCAAGCCGTGGTTGAGGTGCTTCTTCTAATTGCGTAATATTTTACGCTACACTACTCGCTTGCTTACTTGGTATTGACCCAATTCGTGAGGTCAAGTTTGGAATCTATTAGTGAGAGTTTTGTATACCTAATATTATTGTCTAATGGAGGTTAACGATCCCAGGTGTACATATTGTTCGTCAATATTTATGCGTCAACATACAGACGGCAATGCTTTCAAAATCATTTCAATACATGAGTTAATAAAGGCGTATCACAATAATATTATACAATGAAGTAATTACTGACAAAAGAAAGTATTAAGCTTTTCTAAAATTTTAAAATTAACAATACTAAAAAGTAATATCTTAAAAGAAACTGCCCAGTAGAATTAAAAAGAAGTGATATCAGTAGACCGTTGACATTAAACATAAAATATAATAAATGAGATCTGACATGTGATTAAAATTTATCAAATTTCGAATATCCCTCAGATTTGTAGCTGCAACCATCAATACCATTATTTAAGATGATAAATAATTTTATAACATTAGCATAAATTATAATACCTTAATAACTACAAAGAAAATAGACCGAAGAGGTTATTTATTAATGGGCATTATAATAATAAACGAAAAACTTTCGATATCCAAGTACCAAATTAAAAAAAAAAATGGTATGAGAGACAGTTAACACAATTAGAAGAAATCTACCAACAACATTTTTGTTGAGCCTATCATCTGTGGATATTGGCATCACTCTCTGAGTTCTTTTGCCTTTTTTTCAACTTTTAACCAACGCTTAAAGGTTTGATTCATATCACTCTAATTTAATTTATTGATGAATTGATATGATATTACGTGCCCTATATATACAGAGATCTGGTTATCGTCTATAGACTTAGAAGTCAATTGAACGGTTTTTTTATTATACTGTTTTTTTATTGAATTGAAATTAATTTCCATCAAGTAACGGTCGAATCCATCACTTATATGTTTGATATTCAAAGTTTACTCAAAGATAGTGGAACAAAGACTTAGGCTGATGATAGAAAATACAATAGGAGAACAACAAGCTGTTTTTGTCTTAATAAGTTTTAAACCTTTTTCCTCCATTGTTTCAGTTTTTGTTCCAAGTCGCTTTCACTATTTCCTACTAACGCTACATCATCAGCATACATTAAGCAATATGTAATATTACTCTGTGGTTTCGCTGTTATTTGATCCAGAACTAATGAGAATAACTAAGGACTAAGCACCGAGCCTTGGTCCAATTTGGTATTTTTTCATCAACTGCCTTATAATGAATTATTTGGCATAAAGCCAAACTGATTATCGGATATTTTGGTTTCTTCATGTATCCGTCTGTCAATTACTCTCTCCTATATTTTTATGGTATGACTAAGTAGTTTTATGGCCCTATAGTTAATAGTACATTGTACAATATAGTACATTGTTGTATATCTCCCTTGTTTTGCAGACATGTACTAATACACTGTTTCTCCATTCGTCTGGCTCTTCAACTTCCATAATTCTATTAAATAGACCTGTTAACTAATTTATCCCTGTCTCTCCTAATGTTTTCCACACTTCCCCAGGAATATCATCTGATCCAACTTCTTTCCCTTTCTTTATTTTTTTAATTGCTTAAGCCGTTTCTTCGTTGGTTATTTCGGTCACCCTTGCTTTTACTGTCTCCGATAACTCTATTGGTTGTTTGTCAAATTCTTCATTTAATAACATGCCAAAGTACTTTTTCCATGTCTTTTTGACATTTTTTTCGTGAATAATATTTTACTATTTGCATTTTGTTTGGCTATTTTATAAATCTTGGCTTCTCCTTTCCTGGTATTAAGTTAATTGTATAGATTATTACAGGCTTATGCTTTAGCTTTTGCTACTGCCACTTTTGCTTCCTTTTTGGCGAACTTATAGCTTTGAAGATCTGTGTAACACCTATTTTCTTGCTACTGTTTATATAATCTTCTCTTCTTCCTTATTTTTTCTTGAACTTCGTTAGACCATCATCAAGTCTCCTTATTTTCAAACTTCTTTCCTGACGTTTTTCCACGTATTTCAATAGCAGTTTCTCTAATGATACTGACCATCTTCCCCCAAATTCTATTAGGACAATTATATATAATAATAATGAATAGTATATTAAAAAACATAAGGAAGCAAACAACTATTTGATACATTTCTGTAAGAAATGTATCCAAGTGTTGCTACGCCACTGGTAGCAATTAACTTACACTTCTTAAAATCTATCGAGGTTCATTCTCTAGAAAATTCTCATGAAAGCCGATAATGTATTCAAAAGACATTTTTACCCACAGACTAACTTTCTTCGACCAATTCCCAAAATTTCCCTGTTAAAAATAATTCAACTGTGGGTTTTACCTACCTCTGTATAGAAATATCGAAGTTGTCCTCTGTCCCCCGCAAATACCTTGGAAATAGTCAGGCATTGCAATCAGAATTTTAAGTAGTCAGTATAAAATTGTATCCAAGGCTGGGCTGGTCGCTTCTTATTTAGAGGTTTAGTTATTGTTACATAGCTTATAGTTAAAAGCTGAACGCTCATTCTTAATTAAGTATATTCATATTGAAGAAAACATCCTTAATTTAAGTGATAATTATTAGTAACATTTTAATCTGTATCAGTGCTCGTGTAGTGTGTCGCTAATGTAAGGTGGACAGTGATCGGCGGTTTCAATAAAAGAGACTTAGTACGCTCTAAATGGTGGCAACATCGCCATCCTAATCTGTTGGATAAATGTCCATTTAATTCTATCAACTATACAAAAACACCTTAGGTTTTAATAGAATGGACCCAATAAAGTAGGCACACTAATGTACGCAGACACAGAAACGTAGTTCTTTTAGCAGACAATTACGGAACATTGAAGATATTGACAGAGATTTGGACTGAAGAGATATAAAATATAAAGTGGAACCAGAATGTTTTATAATGAAGAGCCAACCAAATGTCCTTGTTCCTATTATCGTAGAACAAAGGACAGAAACGTGTAAAAAGTATGTAAAAAATGCAATAGACATACTTTTTAAGAGCACTGCCAAATACTTGTAAAATTTGTTCCCAATTAGTATTTTGTATAAGAGAAAACATTAATACAAACAAAGTTTGTATTTAAAAAAAAATAAGTTCCTCAGTTCACCACCGGCAGTATTGGCACGGTTAAAATTTTAAATTAAATGAATATTTTCTAATAAAGTTAACAATTATTATTATTATTGTTGTGAATAGTTATATATAACTGTTCTTCATAACTCTTTTATTCTATATAAATCTGATTAGTTTTGGTTGCAATTTTGAACGAATTTTTCGTTGAAGTTTTTTTGGAGCTTATTGAATATTCCACCCGTAGTTTCCTGTGAGTTTATATTCACCACCAGTCTTTTTCAAAACTGATTTCCTTTGAATTTACATCACTTCCGCAATATTAATTATTCATAAGTTTATTGCGCTATTTGACTGTGGTGTGACTCTGGTCCAAACTTTTATGGAGCCAATAATGTTTTGGGATTGTTCTGAAACTGTTCTGTTTCTTTGTAGAATTTCAGTTTTTTTCAAATATATATTGTCGGGAACAAATCACAAATTATAAGATCATTTATTTAAAGCCCAATATAATCAATATTGGAGATAATAACTTATTCATTTATGCCGTTATTAGTTTTAAATTATTATTCTTCCGATGAAGCTGATGTTTTAGACTAATTGTGGTTTTTGTGGTAATTGAAAACAGTGTTTTGTCTTACGCTATAATTAAAGATGAGCAAATATACACAAAACATTTAAGGAAATATGCGCACATTGCAATCATTTTGATCAAAACATGCATAAAAAAATATCACGTACCAAAATTTTTTCTAAAATAAAAGAATTAAATTTACTAGTAATAGTACACATTTGCTAAAAAGAAATATCCTTTATTTTTGTCTAAAACGTTTTTTAATTTTTTTTTTATTTTCCCATGACAGTGCTACTAACATTATTAAGATACATGTATTTCCAAGCTGTTAATTAATCTTACAGATTCTAGTAAACACAAACGTGTTACTCGAGCAAAATTGCTATGAATAAATGTTAGTTGTTGAGGTAGTACTGTATATTGTTTATAGCAAGTGCTTAATTTCCATCAGTCAACTCACTAAGTAACTGTTTTAGATCAGTAAAATAGGTACAATAAAAAAAAAATGCTGCTTACATCCAGGTTCTCTATCGTGTTTTTCTGGTTGAGGTGTGTACGAGACGCACAACTAAAGCCTCGATGGTTAGCGGACTGTATACTTAATTGACTGAAATGAGACTACACGAAACTTACTGTAGTTACACCTTTATTTAATTTAGATTATTCACCATTCACTTATGATAATTAGATGGCTATAAGCCAGAGCTAATATAATATTTACTATTTCAATAATAATAATAATGATGATAATAATTAGATGGCAACAAGCCAGAGCTAATGTATGTTTTTACCTTGTATAAAACAACAACTAAAAATGGCGTTATGCGTAATGATGCACTGGTGCAGAATGTCACTTGTCACTTGCTGGGGGTGGCAGGGAAAAACACTGTCACTTCCGACCGAACACACCCGAACCTACAAAGCGTCCCAACAATTTTGCATAGGTGTTGGATATTGTTTCCAACAAGGGGAAAGAGATAAGATTTGGAAGATTTATCTTGTAATAACTGAAGAAAGTGCGTTGGGAAAAACTTTTTTATATTAGATCATCATTATCATTATTAGCTCCACAACCCATGGTGGGTCTTGGCCTACTCAAGGCCAAGTCTTCATTCCCTCCTATTCTTCGTTTCTTGACTTTCCAGTTTCGTACTCCCAACATTCTCAAGTCTTCCTCCATCTGATCCTTAAATCGTGCTCTGGGTCTGCCTCTCCTTCTCACTTCATCTATTCATCTTATAAATATGTCTTGGCGGCTCCATCTCATTCATTCTCTCTATGTGACCTAACCACCGCAACCGGTTGATTTTGATGGACATAATAATATCAGGTTTGTCATACAGGCGGCAGAGTTCGAAATTATAGCGTCTACGCCATAATCCGCCCTCCTGTACTTCTCCATAGATATGCTGGAGGATTTTACGTTCAAAGCATCTTAAACGTTCTTCATCGCTCTTTGTCAACGTCCATGTTTCCGACGCGAAGGTGAGGATGGGCTTGATCAGAGTTCTGTATATCACTAGTTTCGTTGTTTTTGTAACTAGGCTTGTTGATGAAAAATTTTCTTAATCCATAATAGGGTCTATTTGCCAGATATACCCATCTTTTAAATTTCTGCAACTACTGCATTATTCTGATTAATTTGTGAGCCTAGGTATATAAACTCTCCTACTCCTTTGAAAGTATATGTTCCGATCGTTAGATCTTCGGGTTGTGCTGCTTGTATATCATTTGATACTTTCATATACTTCGTCTTACTAGGATTAACCTCTAGTCTCATTCTTTTTGTTGCTGTTTCAAGCGCCTTGAATGATTCGACCACGTCCGCCTTTCTTCTTGCAATAATGTGGATGCCATCTGCGTACGCTAGTAATTGTACGCTGCGATTAATAATAGTCTGGTTGTTAGTCCAGATTCTCTTATCGCTTTCTCTAGTGCAATATTGAATAGACGGCATGATAGGCTGTCTCCTGGTCTAAGTCCTATCTGAGACTGGAACGTTCTGGAAACTCCGTTCTGCACTCTAACTTTACACTCGACTCTTGAGAGGGTCGCTTTCACCAATTTTACTAAGTATACTGGGATGCTGAATTCTATCATGGTCTTGTATAGTGCGTTTCTTTCAACATTATCAGAGAGCGCCCACCAAACTGGCATGGCAAGTAGCACGCGTCTAGCATGTTACTTAAAACGTAACCCATGCAAACGAATGATTAGAATGAATGACGTCACTGTCATTATGGCGTGCGCCGAATCATTCGTTTTCATTGGTTAAATTTTAAGTAACATGCTAGACGCGCGCTACTTGCTACTTGCCACTTGCCACTTGCCATGCCAGTTTTTCGGACGCTCTCCCTAAAATCAACAAACAGGTGATGAGTGTCAATGCCATACTCATATGTTTTTTCCAGAGCTTGCCTTAGAAGGAATATTTGATCGGTCGTTGATCTTTCTTTACGAAACCCACACCGATATTTACTTATTATGTCTTCGCAATATCCCGATAGTCGGTCGTAAAAAATATATGCCAATATTTTGTATTTTACGTTTAGGAGGGTTATTCCCCTGTAGTTTTCACATATTGTTTGATCTCCTTTCTTGTGGATAGGTACAATTATATCTGCATTTCAGTCTTCTGGCAACTTTATTTGCTTCCAGATCAGTTCTACCAGTCTACATATACAGTATGTCAGGTTTTTTTAGCCATGCTTTAAAAGTTCTCAAGAAATGCCATCTGCCCAGGAGCTCTCTGTATGACTTCTACCTTTGTCGCGATCTTATCTTTCTCTCTTTCATCGTCAATGTCCTCGAGTTGGATTTTTGATTCGTGAAGCCCTATCTCACCTCTTATATTAAGCATTTCCTCGAAGATTTCTGCCCATCTTTCTAGTATCTGGTCCGGTCCTGATCACCAATGATCTCCCCTGTTCTATTTCTAACGATTGATAATCTAGGTTTCAATTCTTTCCTATTCTGGTTAATCCTCTTGTAGAACTTTGGCGTTTCTGCTTGTGCCTTATAGTTGTCTAGTTCTTTTAACTGGCTCTGTATGTGCTCTTTCTTTTCTTTTTTTAAGTATTCGTTTTTCTTCTCGTCTCAGCTGCCTATACTCTTCTTCTATTTGTCTCCTTCTTCGCCCTTGGAGTCTTCTATATGCCTGATCTTTCTTTGCGCTACTTGTGATCATTCCTCATTGTACCAGTCTGACCTTCATGTTTACGTGTTTTACTTTCCGATAACTTTATTTGCCACTTCTTCCAATATGGCTCTACACTGCCTCCAATAGTTATTAATATCTTTAACTATAATCTCCGTGCAGCCTTCCACCTTGCTTTCGATACTTTCCTCGAATCTTTTAGCTATATCAGGGTTCTTCAACGCTTCTACTTTAAACCTTTCCTCTTTCACTCATGTTTCTTTCTTTGCATTGGAGATTTGCATGGTCCGAGTCTATATTCGTCCCGCGTCATACACTTACATCTATCACGTCGCTGAAGTGTCTTGCGTCAACCACAACATGGTCGATTTGGTTTTATATTAGATACCAAGTTCATTAATAAGAGGAAAATATTTTCTAACTTCTTCCGCAATTCTATTAACATCATGAGCCAATAATGTTACATATGGAACTTCTAAATAAAATATTTTAATATGTTATCATGCTTTGATCATACAGTGCGAAGCATCGGATAAGAACAGCAAAAACGTTTGACAAGGAATGGGATCTGGTATAAAGAAGTTCTCTAATTCTTTCTGTACAAGTCTTAAAACTTTCGTTTTTTTTCTGTTTGCAGGCAATTAAATGCGCTTTTGAGCAGGGCTGCTGGTTAAGAACTCCCAATCAATATAACGCCCAGCAGAATCTGTGGTTTCATCCATGTGGGTTGATTTGGTAGGATTGGCAAACTTTTTTGTTTCGTTCGCTTGTTCATATGATTTTTAGAGGTTCAGTGGCATTTTCGTCTCTGACGACTTGAGTATTAATACCACATTATAGTTGCGTAGTTACTATGGCTTTTGTCAATTTAATTTTCAACTTTCTAACTTGGTACTGATAAAAAACAATAGGTCAGAATTGCATATTATTAATGGTTGCCTCCTATGCTTTTGCAGATGTTTTAATCAGTTTTAAAGATCTGTGTTACAGAAATTATTTTGCCTTGATCCTCCCACTTAAACTATTTCTCGTAGATATAAATGGATGCTATATTTATCATACGACTTCTCCCTATACTTTCATATTTAATTTCTACATAAAAATGTGTGAATATCTGAGGATAATAAAGAAAAACAATTTCCTGCGACCATAAACGCAACGATAAAACTTTGTATTTTGTCGTAGTCTCCAAAGAAGATTAAACTACTTCTAAGGTTTCAGCATCAATTAAAACACGACATGGATGAACACTTGTAAACTCACAAATTCTAAATATATTTACCTACCGACCTTTTTCCGACAGAATGATCTGTGCCAAGTTTTTTTAATTGATCAGCCGCTTGAGGTTATTAACGTTGTATTAATAGAAGGATTGTTCAGTAAGTTCATCATTAAAACGTTTATTAAAGCGGTTTCATATTTTTCTTAATAATTAGTAAAGTTACAGGGTGTCAATTCTTGTTAGCAAAATTTCCGAATATTTTACAGATCATTTGTCTGAAAAATTGGTGTCAGGTCCAACACTTGATTCTGACAAATTATAGCAAAGTTAAAAGGTTTTCCACAACCTCCCGTTATAAAATTGAGAATGTCGAAATTTCTTGATTGTGGTAGTTCAATGTAAGATAAAATGTAAGGATTGAAGTTAATTAAAATCAAATTAATTTTTTCTTTTATTTAATGGTTGTCAAGATTGTGGTTCGTGATCATAAATGATTTATAGTTTAATTTAAATTTGTACAAAGGCGCTTAAATTTACGATACAGCAAAACTTAGAACGACAAGATGTGAGAACTATCGAATATTTTCACTTATATTTCCATTCCAGTCAAATCTTGCTGCATAAAACTTAGAGCTTATCTACATCACCAAATATCAGAGAAACAACCAGTCTTTATAAAATAAAATGATCCTGCGATACTTCTAATACTTCTCTAGACATTTACCAAAATGTCTAGAGAATGTCATTCATGAATAATATTGAAATGTTTCATTTTTCTGGAATTTAAAATTTTTGTGAGCACTGTAAATATAACTATTCGTAGATTGTGTTTATTACCTTCCTATGCCATTAGTTTTGTCTGGGTGTCATTACGTTAGAAGTTTGTAACTATTCTCACGAAACAAACTGCGTACTATGCAGCTGTATATTCCTTTTCTCAAATACCTAATAATGGGTGATTCGTTTAGAGATACTTTTTTCAAAAGGCGAAAAACAATAATAAAATTAATTTTTAGAGATACTTTTTTCAAAAAGCAAAAAACAATAAAAAAAATTAATTTTATTTGAAACTCTTTATCATCATACAAAAGAACCATTATTTACAATTACAATATTCTTCTAAATGTTGGCCGTGACTGCGGTTAAGATGGTCCATTCTAAAGTTCCAATTCTCAATGACGCATTCGAGCATTTCGATGGGTATTTGATCAATTACTCGAGTAATATTGGCCTCCAATGCCTTACTCGTAGCCGGTTAATTCATGTAGAATTTGGACTTTACTTAGCTTCAAAGGAAAAAGTCTTGAGGTGTGATGTCACAGGATCTCGGCGGCCAATTTACTGGTCCCAAGCGTGGAATAAATTTGGAACAAGGCTTCAAAAGCCGCAGTCAGAGTAGATGGAGAACTGACTCCCCTGTTTAACATTAACATGGGAGTAAGACAGGGAGATGCCATATCAACCATGCTATTCAACCTAGTTCTTGAGGCAGTCATCAGAAAAACCAATATAACCGGCCATATAAACACCAAATCAGTACAAATTACTGCATATGCAGACGATGTAGCCATCATTAGTAGGAATAAGCCACGACTAATGGAAGTGTTCAAACAAATTGATCCTGAAGCAAGAAAAAGAGGTCTCAAAATAAACGAAACAAAAACGAAGTATATGACAGTCAAAACAATAACTGACAATGAAAATAATATCACAATAGACAACTATACTATTGAACGAGTGGATGCCTTTACATATCTCGGCACAGAAATCAATCAGAAGAACTCCGTAAGTAGCGAAATTAATGCACGTATTTCCAGCGGGAATCGTACATACTATGCTAATAAAAGATTGATGACATTGAAATTATTAGACAAAAGAACCAAAATGACTATCTACAGAACACTGATTAGACCCGTAGTAACCTATGGATGTGAAACTTGGGTAATGACGAAAAAAGATGAAGCCCAACTCAGGACATTCGAGAGAAAAATACTGAGGAAAGTATATGGCCCGGTACAAGAGGAAGATGGCACATGGAGAATCAGGAGAAACGACGAGGTTAATGAGTTAAATGAAGGTTATGACATTGTAAGATTTGTGAAAAGTCAAAGACTGTCATGGCTGGGACATGTGCAGAGACAAAACGATGCAAAAACAACAAAGAAAATGTTACAATGGAAGCCCATAGGAAGGCGAAAAAGGAAGGCCCAGAACGAGATGGTTGGATGACTGGAAGACGACCTGAAAACAATGAACATAAGACAATGGAGAAGAAGGACACAAGAGAGATCTGAATGGAAGGACATAGCCAGACAGGCAAAGACCAATCCAGGGTTATGATGCCAAAAGAAGAAAGAAGAAGAAGCGTGGAATAAATTATTCAGCGAATCGTTATCGCAGTATAGCCAGACTTTCTATCAATCCAAAAACTATAGAAGTATTTTTCTTATCTTCGTAGGGCTTTGTCAAACCCCCGATTATTTACGGAGCCGCCCTTGGTAAATATTTTTTTAACTTTCGTATATCACTCCATTTTTGCCGACTAGAAAAGAGACGTCGATCTCTGGTCTTGCTGCTCTTTTCGTAAACATATGTCTCCAAGAGCTCGGCGACATCTAAAGGTGCGATCTAACATAACGTGGAATAGCGTTAGAGATGTCGTCTCTTCAAGGAAGTGGTTCAATGGAAATTAGAAGCTGATTTAGCAGGTACGTAATTTTAATGGTGTCAAGCGTCGAGGTAATTTTACCATGGAGTGGGCTAACGAAGTTGTGTTAGAATTTTTAGCATTGTATAAATTACCCAAACTACTAAAATTTTTACACTTGTGGACAAAACTTACCTAAACCCCGACCTCGACGGCACACACTTCATTGGGATAGTTATCAAAAAGTAAACATTGATCAAATTGACACTATTTTCTCTCTGCTTTTCGCTGTTTAAATTTTCCGTTCCTGTTTGTCGACGTGAACCAGAGAAAACTTAAACAGAAAGTTGAGTTAAACAAGTGTGCGTTCTATTACCCGACCATTTTAATCTCTATAGTGAATTTCTCATAAGAAAGTTCCTAGTGTGGGCTGGAAGAGCGACGATAGCTGGAAGAAAAATGCTTGAGATTCGCTGATGATCCTATTCTAAGAGTAGAAAAAAAGTAAGAAATGCTAGATCTTTTGTGAAGAGTACGAAAGCTGGCCTAAAAATTACATAAAACCAGATAAAGATAATAGTAGGAGATATATTTTGCATTATACAACTAAGAGACCAGCTGACGTGAGTATAAGATAGTAGAGAGGTTCATGTACTTAGATTCGATGATTAATAACAATGGAGCTTGCAAACTGTTTAAGGCGAAATGTTATGGACAAAAACCTGATGAGTCGATTAATAAAGACCCTAATCTCCTAAAATTCGACTGGTAAAAATATTAGTCTTCTAAATATTTCTGGATGCAAATGTCTCACAAAAAGCTTTTCTTTAAACCAACTTATTATTAAAAAAACCTATCTGTAGCGAATTTTTCGGTCCTTTGGGCATTTGGAATGACTGATTGTCACCGGAAACATTTCAGGAAGAAGAGCAAAGAAATATTAAGGCAGATCCTCAATTTATATCACATATATGAGATAAGAGGCTGGATAAACTCAGAAAATCAGAGGATCTATGAAACACGATAATGCGTGTACAAAATATATAAACCTGAGATGATGGTGTAGATGTTCATAACTTTAATTACAATGTAATCTACCACACCGATCACATACCTTTCTAACTTTACAGTTAGCCTCCGAAACAAATTCACTGATTTCATCAGTGAACTATTGTTACGTAAAAATTAGTCATATTAAAATAAACCTGTAAACATGTTGTTTATTTACTAAATATGTTGTAGAATGGACGAGACCTTTCGATCAGTTGGCAGACATATACCTGAAAGGACCGTTCGAAGTTTCCAGAAAACCGGTCGAGTGATGACCCGGCCTAGTATTATCAGAGGGATTCTCCTGAACTCTCAAATAGCTGGATTTTCATATATAATAACGAAGCTTTTATTGAAGAAGTCAGTGAAGAAAAGAAACTCGCGGACGTGGTTTAAAATGTACGAACGTAATAAATAGCTGTACAGTTATTTAATAAATTGATAATAAATTATCGTGAGTTTTAATAAATTAGAATAAAGACAATAAATTAGAATTATAAAAAAATATAACACTATACTGCCAGCAAAAATGATCAATAAAGAATATGCTTGCAATAAGGATGTAAACATTTTCTAGATTAATTACTATAATAATCAACATCCCAAAGTATTTCTTCAATGATACCCATAATTTAAACCCACTAATGAGCTTCTTTAATACCTCATTTTTACTATCTCGGACTAAATCCTTAACTTTCCTGATGAAATATTTTAGCCCGGCTTCAACTTCCGGCAATTTTCAAATAAAATTAATGAAAACTGCCAAACTTTCCGACAGGGTCTCTAATGAGGGTAAAGAATTGAGATTCCCAAAAACCGAATTTAAGCGAACACAAAATTTAAGCAGACATTACACAACATTAAAGCAGAAATCTGAATTTTGTTTCGAAACTATTTTACGGTTTTATTATCAGATGTCGCTATTGCGTCCATATCGAAGCCATTTTAGTGTTGCTTCTTAAAAGACAAAAATATTGATCTTTCACGTTTAGAACGCCTATGAATAACTGTTCTGATGAGACCTATTAGGTCGAAATACGTATCAACAGATACATAGGCGCTGTTTGCGTGAAATCAAATATTTTTTTCTTTTTTATTTCATTTTGAAGAAAAATTTGAAACTCTTAAAACGGTTACAAGTTGAGGTGAATGTTTCAAACAGTCAAATGAGATTTGAATGTGAATGATTTTGTTTATGAATTTTATTACATCATTGACAAATATCTATCCTATATGGTACAAAAATACCATAAGGTTAGTTAAAGTAGTCCTTTTGGACTATTTTATCTTCTTTAAAATTCTAGTTTAAAGAAACCAACTTTTTATGTGCTTTACCAACAGAGTGAAGTTTCTTCCAAATAAAAAATATTTTGTTATTATATATCGATCTTATTTATTTTTGTTGAACTTTAAACTTGCTTAATATTTTGCATCTGTTAGTTAAAATTTGTTTATACAGTACTTTTAACTAATAAATTTTCGTGGACAGATTTAGCTTCGTTCAACATAGATCTTGCATCTAGCGAATAAGTTGGATATGGCTTAGCATTAGCGTAAATTAATGCAGCTCTACATGATCTTCTTACTTTATTTAATATTTTTTAGACTATCACAAATTGTTAAAATCCATAATAAACATGTATAAAATATAAAACTACCTATACACTATGTAGTGATAATAATTACAACTAAATCAACAAAACTTCTATTCAGTTGACTTATCTACTACTTTTTTTTTCAGGTAAGTTGACCATGGACCTGCATTACAACAGAAATCAGTGAGTTAAAAACTAATACAAACTACATTAGGCAACAATAGAATAGAACTGATATAATATATACCAGGTCGTTATCTGATGACATTTGTGTTATTTTCCTAACGTACAAAAGAAACTGGGCGATTAAATATGGTGATAGAACTATTTGTAACAATCTGATTTTATCGTGGTTTTAAGCGCTTTTAAAGCTGACGTTGAAGCAATGCATTAGTATAATTCTCACAATAAAATGTTTATTTTTCCACTGTTTACAATGAATAATCTGATATCAAATCGTATATAAAATCTAGGAGTCTTTTATAAAGAACATCAACAGTCCAGGACTATAAAAACAAAGAACTAGAAATATATTTGTTTGGGGCAGCACTAAGATAGATCGTCCCGAAGAAAGATCCGTTTTCTTCGGGATGACTGTTCAGTTCAGTGTTTAGCTGAATAAAAGAAAACTATATTTATATACACATCAAAATAATCTAGGGGACAAAAACAAAATGCGAGATGTAACCGAAGGATTTCAAATAATTTGTTTTAAATATTTTTAATAAAAAGTTATAAACAAGTGTACCGAACATAAAATTAACATTTTTTCTTAGAATTATTACAATAACTCTTAAAATTTAAATAAAACTCCAGAAGTTAAAAAATGGCAACAAAAAAAAATAAAAAAACTCAATCTGTTGCCCCTCAAACCTTAACAAAGTAGTCTTTAGGTTAAGTTAGTACAGCGTATGACCCCGGTTGTTGATTACTGTCAATCAATTTCTTGCTGCGATATTCTGTTCCACTTGTAGCATTTTTAAATTCTTTGGTACATATTGAAATCGTTATACGTTAAAACACACCAAAAAGTATTTTCAATCCTTTTTTCGTCGCCGAGTTGATAATAAACATATTTTACAGTTTGTTTATATATCACAGATGGGTATTTCCTTGGTAGTCTTTGATCGTTAAGCTGCCTAATATTGCGCGTTAAATAAATATTTCCGTTTATATTTTTTGTTTATACCAAGTTGGGCGAATGAATTTTAAAGATAATTTCATCACTCTCGCTGGAGCCACTGTCAATGGCAGTTAATTTCAGGTTGGACCAAATTTTTCGTCAAATTTGTAATGTTTTTTCGTTTTTCGTCGTATGTTTTGGAAAATATGTAGTTTGGTGAGCAGTTAATAGTGCAGTTATAGAGGTTTGGAAGAGAGGCTATGGAGAGCAGACAGCAGCGTGTGTAGTTTGAGTAAACCGGCAAATTTGTTAGAAAAAGTGATTTATACTCAATGTAATGTGTCAGTTCTGAAAGAGTAATCACTGTTTTTATTTCTATGCCGTCTCTCATCTGAGATATTTGTAAAACGGCGTTTACAACAACTTTGAAGGATAACCACATGTGTTCCAGTTTTTTAAGAAGCTGAGTCTAAAATTTGCGTCCCAGTGAACAGCTTGCATCCTCATTTTGTCTGTCTAAACAGTCTAAAGTCATTCTAGGCAAATTCGCAGTGTGAGATGCAGTTTTTTTTGCGTGGCAGTAAATGCAGTTTTTTAAAGAAGGTTAACCGCTATGCATAGTTTTATTTAGAAATCTTGTTCATTTCTAATTTTTTTCGATACAATGGTCGCCATTAACAATTGTAAGTTTTGTAGATCTCCAACTTCAAGAGTTTGTAAACTGATAGGACATAGTAAGTTTGTTTTTGATATTTTGTATTTTATTGTTATTATTTGTAGTTGTAACTGTTTGTGAGCCTTTCCTTTCATCCAACAGGAAGATTCTTCAAAGCGGTGTCCTAATTTTAAACAGCTTGAGAACCTTCTTGTGTTTTATTTGTCCAGGAGACTGATGTACGTACTCCTTTTGTTTCATTTTTGTAGTTGCCCCAATCCAAGCCGCCTTGCCATTCATTTATCCACGACCCAGCTCTCTGAAATAAACCCTGAGTAGCAGTTCGCAAAAGATTCGATTTGTTTTGATTGTCCTATCTCCACCTTAATAATTTCTGTCCCCAATTTTCAACCCCTATAGTAATACCCTATGTGGTAGGCAAAATAATCGTTACACACTCCACTGACAAGCCCTCAAATAGTTGCTGTCTTGTATTGAATCCAATATTTTGTTGTAAAGTGCGAGTTCCCAATATGTTTCATAGATGCTCAATTGGGCTTAAATCTGGCGGTTGTGCAGGGCATGGTAAAACCTCAATTTCATTATCTTCGAGGAATGTTCGCACGACCCTGGCAGTATGCGAACACGTATTGTCGTGCATTATTTGAAATTGGGGACCAGCTTGTTATGCAAAGTGTACAATAATAGGTTGGGGTAGTCTGTTGCATTTAGAAACCGTTTCAGACAAACGAGATTGGTTCTTCCACCTAGAGTGATTCCATACCATTATACTGCCGCCTTGCTGTCTATGGACCTTCTGCACGGTGACCAATCATTCAGCATTGCCAAATCGTCTTCAAATTCTTGTTCGTCTTGTATCTGTTGCAAATCCAAATCAGAATTCATCTGTGAACAAAGTAGAGGCCCACTCACGTCTAACCCAATTTGCGTGTTCTTGTGCAAACTGAAGTCGATGAGCGCGATTTCCTTTTGATAAAACAGATACTTTCACAGGTCTTCTAATATTTAACCCTACTTCTTGCAGTCTATTTCTAATAGTTTAACCACTTACAAGCACTTGATGGGTCTCTTTGCAGCCTCATTTGTAATTGTGATGCAGTTACAGTGCGATCTAGTAAGCCTGCATCCTAATAAAACGGTCTTCAGTCTGGTTGGTTATCCTTGTACGGTCTGTATAACATTCAGCAAAATCACCAATTTCTTGACACGTTAACGACAAACAATTAATGACAGTTCTTTTCGTATGGAAGACCTCAGCAGCGTCTCTTTGATGTCTGCCAGTTTGCAGCATCCGATAGCACGCCTCTGCGTTTCGCGACTTAAAAAGGATGTCTCTCCATTATTGGCAATTGGAAAACTGAATAAAAATCACCATAGATATCGAAACCCAGGTAGAAATTAAGGAATATTACTTTTTATCTTATAGACACAAAACGCATATTCTTCTCAGCATTACCGTCCAAGGTTCTACAATAATCGACAAAACAACAAAAAAGATTAAAAACATAAATTTGTTTTGTATTTGCAGCTAACATTGATTTAAATATATTATAGGTGTCCCCTAGATTATTTTGATGTGTGCATGATGAAAGATGACGAAATATTTTGCCATGACATTTGCATGTAATAAAAAGGCCAAAATCAATGTTTGCGTTTAATGATATAGAAAACCTTTATAATAAATTGATTGTTTATTTTCGAAGACTTCATTTTTGTCTTCAAATAATACACTGGATTAGTGTATTAGTAGTAACAGTATGGAACAGATTGTTTGGTCTGGAAGTTTTGGGATTAAGTTCCAAAATCTCATATCGAGGCACTCTGGGTAAGATGGAGACTTTTATATCTACAATATTCATAGAATATTTTGTTCTAATTGACGAACATTGATGGTATTATAGATAAATTTGAAATTTGTAAAGACCTGTAAAAAATCTATAATATCCCCGTATGGCTCCCGTTTTTAAATAAAATTACCACGTTATCCCATTTCTACGTTATAAAGACTATTTTTACACGGATATAGGAACAATATTTAATTAAAACGTCTAAACAATTTGCCTAAAATGTCAGCAACGACAAACCCTTGAAACACATCCAGGTTACGTTCCATTCGGCCACCGCTCTACCCCTAGAATTAGCGTCCTTCCATGTTACATATTCACCCCAATTAAATTAGTTACCATGTAAAATTTAGCCCCCAAATAATTGAAATGAACGGACGTGTAAAATTGTGGAATTTCATCCCGCATCGTGTTTGGTGCTGACAAACCAGTGGGTCTCTGCGGTATTATTATGTAATTCGAAACTAACAGATCCAATATTCGTAGTTGAGGACCCGTATGGTACAATTAAAATAACTGATGTGATATACACTGATTGAAGTATTTAAAACATATGAAGGTAATAGACATCATTACGCTGGGAGTCCATTGGAAACTTCCTGATATGCAATCTCCAGAACGGATATTGAACACCAATATCGAAATTTTCACTTTGGTATGATGTCCGTTTTCTACTCAGAACTCAATTTCCCATATCATGGCTGGAAATACATAGTACTATATATTTGAAGTGATATTTTATTACACATTATTTATTGTCATTTATTTTTTTTTAACTTAATAGGCCCTGATTGCTTAAAATGTACAATTATAACTCATACACTACAAAATATAGTAAGGTCTAGTTTTATGTGATGGATTCGTTTCACAGAAAAGCGCATATAAAAAATTACATAAAAAAAACCTGACTTGCCATAAAAAAGTAGGGATATGTCCCGTAGTCTTCTAAAATTACATAAAACCAAGACAAA
The DNA here is from genome assembly GCA_918026665.1 of Diabrotica balteata. NCBI lineage: Eukaryota > Metazoa > Arthropoda > Insecta > Coleoptera > Chrysomelidae > Diabrotica > Diabrotica balteata. Next base: position 137,496,944 of record OU898281.1, read on the forward strand.
AACATGTAATATCGACGATAAAGACTTAAGGATCATTTCAAACCTCTACCAAGAACAAAAGGCTAAAATCAGAATAAAAAGAGAAACATCTGGAAAAATCAATTTCGAGAAGGGAGTAAGACAGGGATGTATCCTATCACCTTTGCTGTTTAATGTTTACTCTGAGAAGATATTTCAGAAAGCTTTGGAAGGCACCTCAGATGTATACTTATAAACGGGCAATGTATAAATAACCTGCGATATGCTGATGACACTGTCATACTGGCAGATAATGCTGAAGCCCTGCAACGCTTAATGGACCGACTAACGACAGCCTGTAGAGAATTTGGAATAAAATTGAATACAAAGAAGACAAAAGCGATGGTCATCAGCAAGCACCAAAACAGAAGGGTGAAGGTCAATGTCGACGGAACAGATCTGGAAAGAGTAACAAGAACAACGTACCTTGGAAGTAATCTTGATGAAACTTGGGACCACTCGTTAGAGATAAGAATACGCCTGGAAAAGGCACGTACAATGTTCTACAAAATGCAAAAAGTTCTATGCAACCGCCAGCTGGGCATCTCATTGAGAACTAGAATACTTAAGTGCTATGTTTTCTCCACCTTGCTCTATAGTGTTGAAGCCTGGACAATGACAGAAGCAGCACAAAAAAGAATCCAAGCATTCGAATTCTGGTGTTACCGTAAAATGCTCAGAATATCCTACATGCGCCATACGACAAATGCAGAAGTCTTGCGGAGGATGAATAAGGAAAGAGAGCTTATGCTTTTAATAAAAGAACGGAAAACACAATGTTTTGGTCACATTATAAGAAATCAAAAGTATGAACTGCTCCAACTTATAATCGAAGGCAAAGTCAATAGCAAAAGAGGACCAGGGAGAAGACGCAACGCTTGGCTTAAAAACCTACGGAAATGGACGAACATGACCTCCATAGAACTATTCAGGGCTACTACAAAAGATTAAATGGGCAAATGTAATGGCCAACGTCCTTAAAGATAAGGCACCATAAGAAGAAGAAGACAAAAATAAAAAAGTTTTCAGAAATTAAAAGAAATAGGCTGCATGATAAATTTCTTCGAATATCTGAAAGAAATTCATACAAAAGCTTAAAAAACTGGCCCATATTTCTATTCGATTTTGTGACTATTTATATTTATTCATATCGTATCGATAAACAGAAAACAGGGGAACCTGTTTCTTTTACTAGTATTGTTGAAAGTAAACTAATTATTTATAAATTTCGTCGGCAGATGGAGTTTTAAGTTTTCCAAGTTTAACTTGGAGTTTTTATCCAAGTGAATTAATTTTTCTTTTTTTAAAAAAACGTTTCTTGGCTTATTTCAGATGCCCCTGAGGATGATCTTGTGATCGAAAGTACTTGGGCAAGATTTGATTAACTACTGTGTTCGATATTTGCCTTGTGTACCATCAAAGAATATAAATTTGTCCATACACTATTCAATAAAAATGAATTACAAAAATCCACCAAGATGCCATGACAGAAATTGCAAACGCAGAACAAGATACAGATGCGATCAGTGTCAGGAGAGTTTTCTGCCCAGAATTCATGGAATCGTTTCGTCAATAGATCATCTGGCCGTTGGCAATATATGTGTGCGTTTTCGTTTTTGACTTTTACAATGTCAAATTTGACAATAAATTTTTATTTATAATTTTTTATGTGTTCAGATGAAATCAACTCATCATCAAAACAGGTCCAGATGAAATTCATATAGAAGCAATAAAACTACTAGACGAGGAGAATATAGAAATCTTGGTAAGGCTGTTTAATAGAATTTATGATACTGGTTACATTCCGCGAGAATGGCTGCAATCATCCTTTGTGATGATCCCAAAA